>CM076581.1:1376643048-1377122004 GCA_034641835.2 Pinus albicaulis
CATGCTTGATGCCAAAGTCACATGTTGGAGTACTATCACCTTTCTTTTGTTACCTCATTTACAGCTGATCTTGCTCAAGACAAGATTGAAGTAGATGGAAGTCAACCTCCCCTTGGAAAGTTTTTGCCTTCCAAAACTTCCTTAATTTTGCCCATGCATGCAAAAGTGTTGATATCCTCTTGTCATGTTCAGAAATATTTCTTGTGTGTGGAAATATCATTGGCTACTCAAAAGATATGGAGTGGCCCTTTGATATCATGCTCATGTCATCATAGATTTCTGAATTATCCTTTTCCAGTGCAAATAGCTGAGTGGGAGATAACAATGTCCATTTTAGAAAATTTCTTACCTCTCCTTTGATCCTATCAAAGATTCTCTGTGTTGTTCTAGCTTCTCCCAAGGCTCCTTCCTTAGCCAAATATGTCATTGCTAGACATAGTTGAGAGAAAAATTTATTTCTCTTCCAATTAGGGGGTCTCCCTGTTGGAATGCCTCCATGCAAAGAGACATCAAGGCATAGAGCAGGATGTACATGTGTGTGGACTGATTTATCCTTTCCTTCATTGCACAAATCATCCTTCCTCTTCTGTGCATTAATTTTCTGAAATAGAGAGAGGTGTGTGCTCCTCATCATATGATGCTCGTCCTCCTCTTTATCTCCTTCTATCTTCAAGATCTCACCATCTGCTAATGATGGCACATTTTTTACATGGATTTTGCCATGACCTCCACATGTGAGATTCTTTGGAACTCCTTGCAAGAGTGCAAGAGTTTCTCTCCTTGGAGCAAGTGCTCCATCTTCCTCTTCATGAGGTAATGGATGTGTTATTTATATGACTGCGATGTTATCTCCAGCCTTCTCTTCCCCCTCATCAATAGTTGAAAATGCCTCATCAACAATGAGAGACCTTAGATCTTGGTCTTCCATTGAAAAAGGGATATCCATGTATTTCTCTTGAGAAGAAAGATCATCATGAAATGGGGAATTTTCCCATGGCAATGTATACAAGTTTTCATCCCCTTCAATGGTTTTTTGAAATGGAGTTGGATTTATAGACCCTTCCAACTCATGCAAAGGTTTTTTTTGTTTTGGTTTGATAGACTCCATAGAAGGTGTTTCATAAATTTTTTCATCAAACCTTTCCATTACACTTCTAATAAAATTTTCATAAGTAGATATATTTGCATTTTTTAAGGAAAAGGACTCAAACAACCACCAAGCATAAGCCTTACCTTCAAAATGCAACACTACTACCTTAATGGCTTCATATTTAGAAACTTAATGTTGCTGCACATAGGTGTTTAGCTCCTCCACCCAAACCCTAGCTAGACATTTATATGGGCCATACAAAGTAGAAAGAAAGAATCTACCCACACCATGTTGTTTACTCCTTGTGCTGATTTCCTCCTTGATATTGCAAAACCCGTAGAAGTTCAAGTGATCTTTGAACCTCTTAGATTGAGATTCATACTCTTGTAGATAATCAGCAAGAGTCTCCTTCTTTGGCACATCTCCTTTCTCCATCTCATTTTTCATGAAAATATGGTTGGTAGAGAATTTCAAATATGATGGTATGGCTGAATAATCACACCCATAATATGATTAATTAGAGATTTCCTCATGTCCAAATATTGTTGAGGGATTTCCATGTTTTTCCCTCTTCATTTCTTTGATGTCTTTACTGATGCCATGCAAAGTGTGTAGAAGAAGTTTTGAGAACTTCTTCCCTCCAGACAATAAGCGTTTGCCTTGATCCCTATTGCAGATCCTCTCCTTCTCATGAAAATAATCCATAATGGTTTTAGTACAGAAGATGAGCCAATATTAGAGCTCTGATACCACTGTAATATTCCGAAATGGGAAAGCTTAGCAATACATGCACAAAAAACACATTTTTCAGAAATATAAGCATTAAGAGAAAAATGCAGCCCATGGATTGATTAGATATGACATTATTACAACAAATCCAAGAGGAAATTAGAAAAAAATCACTTTTTCCTAGTTAAACAGGACTCCTATGGCCAAAACAACCCAAAAACACAGCAAACCCCAAGACTATTGAAATAGAGAAATAATGCATAAAGTGACAACGCAGTTTATCGAGGGTTATACTCAGAAATATGAGAGAAAAAATAGATCTACTTATATATTAATCAATGAGGCCCAAAAACAGATATCTAGCCTCTTTTATAGAAATCCAAGATGACCCGGCAAGGGTTTCTTGATAAACATGAAATACAAGAAGCATCTGCGGAAGATCTATGGCTGAATCATGCTGTATGGCTAAATATCTACATAAAAATGGCTGATCATGCAAAGAAATTTATGTAGCTCCTCCTACTAGCTTTTCAGGAAAAAGGTTGATCCTCCTTCAGGGAAACTAGCTCAAAATACAAGGGATTAAACCCCTCCACTACAACACCCTAAGAACTAACAAAGTTTCTGCAAAGGAATACGCTGTTGTTGAAGGTGACCACTTGGCCTAACACTAGATAGTGGAAAATGTAGCACATTATGCTCCTCTTAGATCCCTTAAACAAGTTCTACAAGGAGAAGGGAATTCCTGCATGAGAAAACCCTTGCACTAAACAGTGCAACAAACTTAGCTAAATAGCCAAAGAATGCAAGAAGTCTAAACAAATCACATAAAAAATATAATCTTCAATCATGCCCCATATGGCTGCCATCCCCTCCATTATATAGTTGATGAGCTTCCTCACCATGGGTCCCACCCAATTATGAGGTTACTTCCATGTAAAGGCTCCTCCACCAAAATTACACTATCTCCATTAGTTTCACTCATATATTTACAATGTTGTTTGATTTAGTCAACCATGACTTAGTCTCCCTGCATTTTCTCCATTCACACCCAAGGTGTCTTTATTCTGATTAGCTAGATTGATCTTCATTCACACTGAGCTGTCTTTATTTATGATCCACTCCTCATATATTAATGTTGTTGACTCGGTAAAAATTGACCTTGTCCACACATATTAGACCTTTTTCACACATGAGAATGTTGGATCTAGTTATTAACATGATCCCTTTTCACATTAAGAGGGATTTTATGCCTACTTAAGCAACTTATGAGCCTCCTTACCCATTTATTCATTTAACTAGATATTAAGAGAAAAATTAATATTCCTATTAGCTGCATGCTAATTTAGGAATATTACAGAGGCCCTTGCCTCACAATTTGAACTTGAATTCTCCTTGATCACATGCATGGTGTCAAGTGCATTGGGATTGGTGTGGTATTTGGATAGTGGCACTTCCTTTCACATGACTGGAGATAAATAAATTTTTAGTGACTTGGAGGAGAAAGATCTCTAGATGCATATAGAGATGGGCGAAGATGGCCAATATAGTGTGACTGGCATTGGTACCATTAACTTTCAAAGGGATTCATGTAAACCATTTCAATTGAAATATGTTATGCATGTTCCAGATCTGAAGAAAAATTTGGTCTTAGTCGCAATGTTGGATGACAGAGGTTATGGCGTTGTTTTTAGCGATGGAAAAGCTTTCTTGTAACACAAAACAATGATTCAAGACAAGAGGATAGGGATTCGAGTTAAGAATATCTACCAGATGGAGGTAGATGGCTGCGCTGCCATGATGGGGAAGGCAAAAAAAGTGGTGAGTCAGGATGAGGGAAAATTATGGCATAGGCGATTGGGCCATCTTCATCATGGAGCCTTGAAAGTCATGCATCAAATATCTATTGTGTTGTGTTATTCAAGCTTATTTAAATGCTTAAAACTCATAATTTCATCTATGTTTCATTGTTAAATTCCTCAATCCTTAAGAAAACAAATGGAGACAAATATGTACATGTTTTATAACTGAAAATAAACTTAGCACAACAAACTAATACAGTCCTTTTAGATCACAGAAACTCTAGGTGAAGCTAAGATGAATATCTGGGAAGACATTAGTAGGCCTATGATAGAAGTTTGGCCATCCATACAAATTATCTTCAAACAACAGGAGCTCATCACCAAATGCAGAGCAGCAATTCAAGAGCAGAAATATCATCTCAAAAAGAATCGAAGAGAAGCCATTGACATGATTAAGGTTCTTAATTCAAAGAAAAGAGAGGAGTTGGAAGCAGTAAATATCTTAGACATAATTGCAACCATTTTGGAGATAAATAAATTTTTGCAGAAAATAAATTTAATCAAACAATTGCAGACCAAATGTGAAGCTTTGAATATTGTTGTTCAAAGGTTTTCATACCAAATTTATTGTTTTAAATCATAAAGGACTACCAAGATTGGTAGGATTAGATGATAAGTGATTAAATTAGAAGATTGATGCAAAACGTTATACACAATTGCAATAAACAAGTCAAAGTTTGCAGGTATCAAAGGGCAGATTACAGGGAAATATTTTCTTGAAGATCTGCAGTTTGATTTGATCATTCAACATCAAATCAAACATTTATTTATTCAAAGACCAAATTTTGATAGATATACTAAAGTAAATGAAATCCTTAGTAAAATGATGGGTGTAGAAATCCCAAGTCAAGATCAATGGGATATGTTTTATGAGACCATCGAGTAAAAGGATGAATTTTATAGAATGCCAACACATCTGATTTTTGAGGGTTCAGTCAGCAACGAATTCCATCAAAAGGGGCCAAGTCATCAACAAATTCCAAGAAAATAGAGACACTCCATCTATCTGTCTTCTTCTTCTATTCTCCTTTATTGTATTATTGTAAAATAGTTAAGATATTTCAGAGTTTTGGGAATTACTATAAATAACTCTCATTTCTAGTTATTAAGAGTTTTACCCTTGCATGAGCGAATTTTTTTAGAGCAGAAATTGTACAAGTATTTTTTATCATCAATAATAGAAGAAGGATTCTAAATTTGTCTCATACAACTCTGTTTTCTCAGTGAGTTATTTCCAGTTTTCATACATTTTGTATCTTCATATTTTTAATTGTTATGAAGATAACGATTTGAGATTAATTGTGTTTCGGTGATCTTATAATTCCTCCTGAAGTTATTATCAATATAAAGAATGATTTACTTAATCGTTTGTTGATGTAAGTCCCTTTCATTTATAAATTGTTAGCATCTTGATAATGTTAAATGTATTTTTTTGAACTTTTAGACATTGTTTAAAGGTTTTCAAGATTATGAATTATTGAATAATTCAATCTGAATATTTGATAATCATATCTTCTTAACATAAATCTACTTAATCATTTTACAAAATCTTAATCACTGTGTGAGATGAACAAGTAGCCCTTACTTGTAATTATTGATATTATTTGGCATATTTGATCAATAAATTGTTTACTAAAATTTATCTTATACATTGTTCCTCGAAAATTATAAAACACAAACAAAACATTATAGATGCTTTGGCATGATTATTGACCACAATTATCTCAAAGGACAACATCAATTTAGCATCGTTTCCAGGGAACGAATTTGATTTGTTTTCATTGGGACAACGATAAAACCCTATTCCTTTAAGGTGATTGAAGGTCTAGTTAGGTCAAAATATATCACCTGGTGACTCCATTGTGACCAAAATGGCTCCTTCAAAGCACACCGGATCTCAATCTAACTCTGAGATTGTCCAAACCTTATCAGATCTAGAGACACTGGTAAGAAGAACTTCTTATAGAAGAAGGCATAAAATCCCTTCTTCTTCTATTCCTCAATAGGAGATCAATACAATTCATGATCCTTTTAGATCTGCACCTATTCCTTTAGAATCAGAAGACATACCTCACAGAGTGCATGGGCTAGTATGTAAAGGAGTGGATTTTCAATGAGCCTTGTTATTTCATTCTTTAGAGTCCTATAAATTACCCCAAGAACCTTATAAATCTCCAATATCGAAGGAGGATTTGGATCTAAACTTCCATGGATTCAAACCTACTAATTTCATTTTCCCTATTACATATTCTGCACCTTCTACTTCACACCAACCATAAGATCTCTATTCTCTTTATTCCAATCCTTTATCTGAACCTAGAGAAGGAGAAGAAGAGGTTCAATTTTTTTTTATTAGAACTCCTTTAAAGTCTCGAATAAGGTCTTCCATCCCATTTCATTCTCCTCCTCGTTCTCCACCTCATTCCTCACCTCCAACCTCTCCATCTTCACCTACAAATTCTACTTCTTCATCTTTAAATACTAATACTCATTCCTCCACATCAACATCTTCAAGTGTGGCCAGTTTTAGACCAATTGTACAAGCAATATATGCCCCTCTTTTACTTCCTACTATCCTTAATGATTTTCCCATAGGACATTTAAAACACCTTCGTAGATTTAATGGAGAAACTGGTTTGTCAGATGAAGACCATCTGGCAACATTTTTGGATTTTGCAGATAACATGAACATAGTACATGAAAATGTTTATATGAGATTGTTTGATCAATCCCTAGAGGGAAATGTCAGGATTTGGTTTAGGAAATTACCAATTGATTCTATTATATCATGACAAGAATTAACTAATATATTTAAAAATCAACGGGGAGTGAAAAAAGACCCTATGTATTTCTTAACTGAATTTGAAGAACTAATTTTTTTTTTGGAGAACCAGATGTTGATTTTACCAAAAGATTTAATAATTTTTACCACAAAATGCCTCTTGATTGTAAACCTCCTGTAGTAGTAGCTAAGGTTAGATTTTCAAAAGCCTTTGAGCATAAAGTTTGTTGTCATGTTGAGAGAAAGAACATCCTGAACCTTAGAGGACATGCAAAATAATTCTATAGAGGTTGAAGAAAATAGGTCTGCATCTGCCAAGTTAAAAGCTAAAGTTGAAAAAGCCCAAAAGAAATTAAAATCAAATCAAGAAGTTTCTTCTTCCTCTAAATCTAAAAGTTAAGATGCAAAAATTAATGAAATCACATCACTTCTTAGAAACCTATCAAATAGGATTTCAAAGATTGAAACTCAACCAAGAACAATCCAACAAATTGTTTCTAGACTCCAAACACAGGTTCATGGTTAGTATAAAAATGCTTCTCCATTGCAAATCCTTCAGAGGCCTCATAATGACCAACAAATACCCACACCATTGTTGATTGTTGATCAACAACCTAATGACAATACTTTATCTATCACTAAAGATATTAATAACATAGATCATACATCCATTCATACTGCCATTGTTCCTATTCCCCAAATTCAAAGCCCTCAAGAAGACCAAGATACTTCTCAGTTTTCTAAATATTAAGATTTTTCTGAGTTTCTGACTGTAGAACTCAATAGAATATATGACTTAAGACCTAGAGATGGTCCAGATAGACCTTCCAAAAACCATGTAATAATTTAACCTCAAGTAAAAACTACTGAGACTCAAACTACTTCTGTTCAAGCTATAAATCAGTGAAGTGATTCTGCTCAAATTGAAAAAACTATATTGATTTCTTTTAATGTGGATAAAGAGTTAGAAAGAGTTAAAATTCCAATTCCAATTTCAGAACTTTCTAACAACCGAGGATATAAAAGTCAAGTTTCAAAGTGGATCCAAAACTCTAGTGTTGATGCTCAAGGATATATTATTAATCTGAAAAATGAAAGACCCACCATAGCTTTCAGTCTTGGTTCTGATATGATTGATGAATCCATACCACCTTTTTATGTGTCTTTGAAAGTGCATGACTCCCTGCTATACGATTCTCTGTTGGATTCCGGTGCTGCACGCAACTTAATGCCTCAAGTCATTATGGAACAACTTAATTTGGATATCACTCGAACCTATCACGACCTATATACCTTTGACTCTAAGAGGATGCAATGTTTAGGACCAATAAAATATCTAGTGGTCACTTTACATAAAATTCCAATTAAAAGTGTTGTATTAGATATAGTTGTCACTAATATTCCCCCCAAATTTCGAATGCTTTTATCAAGATCATGTTTTGCAAAATTGGGAGGGAGTCTTCAAATGGACATGTCTTTTACCATTATTCCTGTATATGGTGGACACCGCCTTAGGTTATAGAGAAGTTAGATTCCTAAACATTGTTTCCAAAGTTGATCGGGCTAGAAATGATCCTATTTATGCAGTTGATCAGTATTTTAGCTGTTTTTAACTATCATCAGATACTTCACAAAATTCTCAACTCATTATTGAGGATGTAGTTGAAACCCCTAAATTTGTTCAAACTTAAATTTGGAAATTATTATTTGATGGATCTGGCACCAAAGATGGAGCTGGAGCAGGAGTTGTTTTGATTTCATCTGATAAAGAAAATATTACTCAATCATGCAAGTTAGATTTTGAGTTCACAAATAACGTTGCTGAATATGAAGCTTTTATCCTAGGATTACAGTTTCCTAAAAGTTTAAAGATCCGAAATTTGAGTGTCTTCACTGATTCAGAACTTATAGTAAGACAAGTTAGGAGTTTTTTTTCAAACAAAGCATCCTAGGCTCATGTCTTACAAAAATGAGATTTGGGACACCATTGAGAATTCCTTTAATGCTTTCAACATCACTTTTATTCCTAGGGATGAAAACATACATGCAGATTCATTAGCTATTTCTGCTAGTTCTTTCAAGATTCTAGATCAATTTCAAATACAATATCAAATACAAATCTAATATAGGCCATCAATCCCAGACAATCTTAAACATTGGAAATTTTTTTAACATGATGAACAATTAAAATCCTTTCTTCAAGTCATTGATGATTTTTTTTTATTGAAAATTGAAGAAGATAACTCAAACATTAATGAAACTACCAAAGACAAGGAAAAATAATATCTAAATTCAAAGGTAGTTGATCATGATATTATACAACTATCAAATAATTTTATTCCCGAAGGACTTGTTCCTTTAGAAAAATTGTTTGATCAAAATGATGTTCCCCAAAATCCATTCTTTGTTTTATCGGAAGATGACATAGAAGACACTAATATTGGTATTGATGAGGAGATTAAAAACATTAAAATTTTTTCATCCTTAACTCCTGAAATTAAATCTAAATATGTAAAACTTCTTAAGAATTACAAATATGTTTTTGACTGGTCTTATGCTGATCTTAAAACTTATGACACATATTTAATTGAGCATAAAATTCCACTAAAACTGGAAGCAAAACCTTATCAGAAAAATTTAAGAAGGATGAATCCAGTTCTTCTTCCCACCATAGAAAAATAACTTAAGAAGCTTGTAGATGCCCAAATAATTGTCCCTTTAAGATACTCTAATTGGGTTTCCAATTTAGTCCTTGTCAGAAAAAAGAATGGTGAAATAAGATTCTGTGTGGATTTTAGAAACCTTAATAAAGAATCCTTGAAAGATAATTATCCACTTCCAAATATGGATCAAATACTTCAAAGAGTGTCAGGTGTGAATAGACTCTCTATGCTAGATGGCTTCTCTAGTAATAATTAGATATTGGTGAATTCAGAAGACAGGGAGAAGACAACATTTACTACAACTTGGGGTACTTTCATGTATGCCAGGATGCCTTTTGGCCTATCAAATGCAAAAGCAACATTTCAGAGAGCCATGGACTTGGCATTTGTTGGGAAGGTAAATAAATTTGTTGTTATTTATCTTGATGATTTAATTGTTTTCTCTCATTCAGATCAGAAAAATTTGAAGCACTTGATGAAATTTCTTGACAAGTGCGGGAAGTTTGGAATATCTATAAATGCCACGAAGTCATTGTTTGCCATTAACGAGGGAAAACTACTAGGTCATATTATTTAAAAATATGGAGTAGTAATTCATCCCAAAAGGGTATCTGTTATTCAATCGTTATCATTACCTAGACATAAGAAAGAGATACAAGCCTTTTTAGGGAAAATTAACTTTTTGAGAAGGTTTATACCTAACTATGCAGAAATAGTTAAAGACATAACAAATATGCTCAAAAAGAACCATGAAGTCAAATGGACCATTCCCGCAAGATATGCATTTTACCAAATAAAGAAGGCCATTTCTGAAGCCCTAACCTTAGCCAGTCCAAACTACTCTGAGCCTTTCATCATATTCTCTTTTGCTTCTGAAACCACCCTTTTTGTTGTCCTTTTGTAGAAGAATGAAGATTATCATGATCAAGCCATAGCATTTTTTAGCAAGGTCATGAGAGATGCATAACTCAGATATGATATCGTCAAAAAACAAGCCTATGCCTTAGTTCAAGCCCTGAAATCTATTAGAATGTATGTCCTCCATTCTACCATTATTGCCTATGTACCTAAAAATGATGTAAAAATTGTTCTTACACACCAAAAACTGATGGAAGAAGAGGAATATGGATAACTCAAATTATTGAGTTTGACCTTACGATTAAAACTACCAAGTTAGTAAAGGGACAAGGTCTAGCTAAATTGTTAGGTGAGTCTAATTGTAAAGTTTTTGGCATAAGGTTTGTTTTTAAGTTTCTGAGAAGCATCCACAAGAACCTTCTTCAAATTTGGAAAGGGAGAATCCAAAATAACCTTCCTTAAATGTAGAAGGGGAGAATCCACAAGAACCTTCCCAAGGAATGCAAGGAAATAATACGCAATAACCTTTTCCTTCAACTCAAATAGTCCCTGTTCACATTGATGAGAAGTTTGTATTATCATATTGGTATGCAGATATTGTTCATTTTCTAATCCATTTTGAATGCCTAGTTTAGGTTTTCCAAAAGCTAATGTAAAACACTCAAGCTGAAATCCATCAATTACTGTATCATCAATGCCAACTTATACTAGAAAGATCCTCTTAACATTCTACTACTTTTCTTAACAAAATAAGAGACTGGAGGAATCATTGATCAGTTTCATGTAGGAATATGGGGAGGCCATTACGCTTGGAGAGCCACAACATACAAAATACTTATGGAAATATTCTATTGGCCTACTCTGTTTTCACAAGTAGGAGAAAAATTCAGAGCCTGTGTTCCATGTCAGATGTTTTCTGGTAAGAAAAAACTACCAGCCCTTCCACTAGTTCCAGTGATTGTCTCAGCACCATTTCTTCAATGGGGATTAGACTTTATAGGGCTAATACACCCAGCTTCAAGTAATCAGCACAAATGGATCTTAAATGCTACTGATTATTTCACCAAGTGGGTGGAAGCCATTCCTATAAGAAATGCCATAGATTCAGTTGTAATCACATTCATTGAAGAGAAAATTTTATATAGATTTGGTTGTCCACAAAAAATAGTCACTGACAATGCCACAACATTCAGTAGCATAAAGATGATTAAATTCTGCCAGAAATATCAAATTCTACTCCATCACTAAACTCCCTATTATCCACAAGGAAATGGTATTGTTGAATCATATAACAAGAGTGTAGTAAAGGTAATCAAGAAAACGTTAAAATACCACAAGAAAAATTGGGACAGTCATTTGATTTATGCAGTCTGGGAAAATAGGATTTCTCCGAAAAGATCAACAGGTAAATCTCCATTTCAACTAGTTTATGGCAAAGATGATACTTTTCCTACAAATTTAGCTTTCCCTGTGCTTAAGTTTCTACAAGAATCTACTGATGAACCTGATGATTTCTCTAGAAGAATAAATCATATTTTTGAATTATTTGAAAACAGAGATGAGATTCAATATAAACTAAGGAAATATCAGAATAAGATGAAGAGTATTTTTCACAGAAAGGCAAGGGAAAGAGATTTTAGAGAAGGAGATATAGTCTTAAGATGGGATGCTAGGAGAGAAGATAAAGGAAAACATGGAAAGTTTGATAATATATGGTTTGGGCCACTCATAATTGCAAAGGTAAATGGAAACAACACATTTGTTCTACAAAATTTGGAAGGAAAGTTTTCAACACTGGCTGTCAATGGTATATTTTTGAAACATTATATCCAGCACTGAAGGAGGTCCTACATCATCATTCTACTTTATCGTTTTCTTTTACTATTTCAAGGTCTTTTTGTTTTATACAACAAAGACTCCATAGCCCAAGGTGAAGGCACATGGAACTGCTTGTTCTCTGCATCCCATAGGGGCAAGTAGTCCCTAGCTGGAGCCGATGTTGTAACATTATTTGTTTTGATAAGTTAGCATGGTAGTTTTAAAAATAAAAAACAAAATGCTAATTTAGAACATGGATGAAAAGCAAAAAATAATTTTTTTTAGAAAAAATATATTTTATTACATCCATGTCAGAATAAAATGTTAGAGTATATATTCTCTAAAGAAGGAAGGAAAAAAGAAAATGTTAGGGAAGAATAAAATAAAAAATATGTGAATGCTTTAGTATTTTGAAAATAAAACTATGGTTGCTTGTTTAAATGCGCTGGATATATAAGATATTAAATTTTAATCTATGATGTTAAAACCTTCAAAAAGGGAGTTTAATTTTCATTTGTTGAAATTGATATATATAAGTGCTTATTGAATTTATTATAGAGTCACTAAGTGACAAAGGGTAAAATCAAAGTAGTAACGCACCAATAGTTTTCAACGATAGATCTTGAGCTCGCTCAAGATCTACGACGGGAATAACTTCGCGACACAACAACCCCCCCCCCCCCCCCCCAACCCAAGACCATTTCTCCTTAACGCGAGAGGGAGGGGGGGGGGGGGTCTGAACTGTGGTTTTAATGGCCACCTAGATTTGTGACGTGGAAGAACCATATCAATTTTCACCCCCCTCTGCCTAAAACAGGAAATTAGGAGGTACCCCCCCCCACTCTAGGAAATCCACCAATGGTTTTCATCGCCTGACGACCATTCCTCTCGCGCTAATGATAGTTTGCTCTGTGCCCTCAACCAACGGGTATCCTTCCAGAACCATAATCGTTAGCCCACTCTCCAATCACATCCCTCCACATCATTTGATCATTACCCTCCAATGCTCCACTTATGCCCATTAATCATCCTGTTATGCAATTAATCCCCATGTGATCCCTTAACCCCTACGGTCATATCCCAGACCGTTAGTCATAGACTGTTAAATCTTATATCAAGCCCTATAAAACTATTTGCAGAGAGCCTGATATTACTTTACATTATCCATTCGTTTCTATCACCTCTGAATTCTATCTCAAGTGTTATCATTCTGCGACCACTCTCCCTACTTCTAAAAACCTGTAACTTTTCTTGAAACCCAATATTCAAATCCATTTTTCAGTCCATACCCTATCAAACATGGCACCCAAGGCAAAAACCAAAAAAAAAAACAACTCCTAAGGGTAAATCCAAAAATTAGGTGATAGAGGAAGTACCAGTCGTTAATCAAGTTGTTGAAGTCATTCCAGAGGTCACCAAATTAGTTTCAGAAGACATCCTAGAGGTTTCAAAATCAGTTTTAGAATACATCCCTGCTGCAATGCCATAGCTTAACCTCAACCTCATACCCCTAGCCGATGCCTTTTTCAAATTCACAGACTGCCATTGTGAATTCGACTTCTATGAGTTACATTTGTGGCTAAAATAGAAGTACATAGATAACCAGGACCATATCAGGTTTTTGGAATCCATGTTGCTTTTGTTTTCATTTCCAAAAGCTCATCCTTTTCTTGATCTAATTGCATGGTGTTAGAAACAGTATGACCCTATAACCAAGTCAGTGGTGGCTCATAATGGAAACATTATGATCACCATATCCCCTGATAACATAAAATAGATGCTACTCATTCCTTCATCTGATTCCTTGTCCCATTTCTCACCTGTTGATCTCATGGACCTTTATCAAAAACTTTCCTTCCCTTAGAGAGCTCAAATATTTCACATTTTCTTACCCGAGGATGTAGCGTTTCCAAAGAAAAACCCCCCCATATGCATCCTCCATCTTTCCTATAGCTTCCAAGCACTGCATCTCCCTTATTTCTTACCTGTTAGGATACCCTAACGATGAAATATTTGATGAACCCATCATGGGGTTCTTATCTATTTTCAGTCATGATAAATCACCATTGTTTATGTATAATTACAACCAATTCTTGGCTGATATTATACATGAAAAATTCATGAACTTCACCACACAAGGAGTGTTCAATTATTTTTCTATGATTGTTTATATGTTTTTGTTTCAGCAAACAGAAATGTTGCCTATTCACTTCAACAAGCAGGATGCACAAGTAGTGAATCAATCAGTGATTCATTGGATAGAATTGGTCAAAGCTTCATCAACAACCACTTATTTTGTAGAGTTCATAGGCTCATTTATTCACCTAGTAAGGCATTTCCTTACAATTCAATCAGAGCCCAGAATTGGAGAAGAAATCAGAAGGATCCTGCACCTCAGTGAGCAAGCTAAGACAAGTTATAAAAATTACATAGAGTTTAGGGTATATGGCTGCGAACTCTCACCATACAAGCTTCCAAGATATGTACCTATGAGATTTTTCTCCTTAGAGTACATTAGACACATGTTAAACATGGATGAGCTACATTTTGTCTCAGGAAAGAGAAAAGCTCAGTTTAAACTCAAAGCCAACATTGGATCCTTCATCTCCAATACCAGAGTAGTTGGTGCTGAAGAAGATGCATTATTAAAGAAGATGGGTTTTCAACCATGTTTTACTTGGCCATATGACCCCCATGGAATTATTTCTTCTATGAGAGTTTAACTCAAGACTACTTCTTACACTCATAACTCTAGAGCGGAAATAGATAAATACATGAACCAAGATGAATGGGTGGAAGGTACTCTCCAAGAGGCATATGAACAGGTCATTTCAACTTCAAATGTATAGACCCCCGTGTCTGATAGTAATTAGTAGAAAAGAGTTAGGGAAGATCCTCCACATGCCAAGGAAATCATGAAAGAGTTTATCTTGCAGCACAAAAAGCCAAAGATCACTTCCACCTTTCTTTTAGAGGGAGAACAACTAGAGATCATAGAATCGGGAGATACTGAAGTCTCCACATCCACTAGTTTTCCTAAGAATCCTCCATCATCATCACCTACAAGGGAACCACTGAAAATTATCCAGAATTCAGATGCCATCTCTTCTAAAGAGAAAAATATTTTCTCCAGATTCCTAGACATCAAGCACAAGAATGAAGCATTGAAATCTGATGTTTATATTCAATCATGGAAGAAAAAATCTATGTCACAGCATAGGCTTCTCACTACCTTTTACAGTGAGAAGGGAAGGATGCAGATGGCCTTTATACAGGCAAAAATGCCATTTCCAAAGACTCATGTTGAGTATAAGAAGATTGTCTTCTCTTTTGATGCAAAGCAGATTCACCCAATTGACCAAATGGACATGCACAGGAAGTCAGGAGAAATGTTATTTTCAAACAATTACCACAACAGCCATGTCAATTTCCAAAATGAAAGCAACAGTGTCAAATGTTTAATCTCAACTGAATATTGAAAAATTTTCTTCATTGGCTAAAGACAACAGAATGAAGTCATTGGAAGAATTTGTAGTGAAAGTTGGGTATGAACCAAAAGACTGTTGAAGGCAGTTGAGGAAATCATTAAAAATAAGAATGCAAACATCTCTGCTCTGTGTAAACAATTCAAGATACCCTCAATTGAAGACCCAAAGAATAAGGAGATTGCAGAAAATGATTATAACAAGGAGGATATGTTGAAGTTGATCATTGATCAAAATCTGCAAATTAGAAAGATGGAGAAACAAATTGAATAATTAATACTAAAAGAGAAATCAGCATTGTAGGTGAATATTGATCCTAATATAGTAACACAAGCATATTTTGCAGGTACAAAACTTTCAGTAGTGTTGACTACAACTGATGTAGCAAAATTGGCACAATATTTGGCCATTCAAAAGCAGGCACATGAGAAGTTACAACAGAGGTTTGAATTTTTTGAGTGACAGAAGATTAAGAATGATACTTTATATGTAGAGGAAATGCAAAAGACTCATCAGTTAGGACTTAAGATAAAAGAAATAGCGAGTGAATTTCTTATGGTAGCAACTCTGGGTGAAGCTAAGCAGAATATCTGGGAAGACATCAGTAGGTCTATGACAGAAGTATGGCCATCCATACAGATTATCTTCTAACAATAAGAGATCATCACCAAATGCAGAGAAAAAATTCAAGAGCATAAAGAGCATTTAAAAATGAATCTAAGTGATGCCACTGACATGATAAAGGTTCTTAATTTAAAGAATAGAGAGGAGTTGGAAGAAATCAATATCTTGGACAAAACTACAACCATTTTGGAGATAAAGAAAGTTTTTCAGAAAAGAAATTTAATCAACCAATTGCAGACCAAATGTGAAGCTTTGAATATTGTTGTTTAAAGGTTTCATACTAAATTTAGTGTTTTAAATCATAAAGGAATACCAGGATTGGAAGGATTAGATGATAAGTTGATTAAATTAGAAGATTACTGCAAAACATTATACACAATTGAAATAGACAAGTCAAAGTTTGCAGGTATCAAAGGAAATATTACATGGAAAGCTATTCTTGAAGCTCTGTAGTTTGATTTGATTATTCAAAGTCAAATCAAACATTTATTTATTCAAAGACAAAATTTTAACAGATATACTGAAGTAGATGAAATATTCAGGAAAATGATAAGTGTAGATATCCCAAGTCAATATCAATGGGATAAGTTTTATGAGACCATCAAGTAAAAGGATAAATTTTACAAAATGCCAACACATCAGATTTTTGAGGGTCCAGTCAACAAAAAATTCCATCAAAAGTGGCCAAGTCATCAACAACTTCTAAGAAAATAGAGACACTCCATCTATCTATCTCCTTCTTCTATTCTTCTTTATTCTATTATTGTAAAAAAATCAAGATATTTCTAAGTTTTGGGAATTAGCATAAATAACTCTCATTTCGAGTTATTAAGGGTTGCACCCTTGCATGAGTGAATTTTCTGTAACCAGAAATTGTACAAGTAATTTTTATCAACAATAATAGAAGAATGATCTAGAATTTGTCTCATACAACTTTGTTTTCTCTGTGAGTTATTTCCATTTTTCATATATTTTGTCTCTTCATATGTTTAATTCAGATAACTAGGTGAGATTAAATGTGTTTCAGTGATCTTATGATTCCTCATGAAGTTATTATCAATATAAAGAATGATTTACTTAACCGTTTGTTGATGTAATTCCCTTTCAGTTATAAATTGTCAACATCTTGATAATGTTAAATGTATTTTGTTGAAATTTTAGACATTATTTAAAGGTTTTCAAGCTTATGACTTATTTAAGAATTCAATCAAAATATTTGATAATCATATCTTCTTAACATAAATCTACTTATTCATTTTACAAAATCTTAATCACTGTGTGAGATGAACAAGTAGCCCTTACATGTAATTATTGATATTATATGGAAGATTTAATAAATAAACTATTTACTAAAATTTATATTATACATTGGTACTCCAAAATTACAAAGCACAAACAAAACATTATAGATTCTTTGGCATGATTATTGACCAAAATTATCTCAAAGGACAAAAAATCCCATGTTCATGGATGCTTGGAGTTGTACATGCATAGTATATGCACTATCATCCTGTCTGACGACCTCTGTCTGGGATGGAATGCAATTGAATTGGTGAGCTTGGTGTCCAATAGTGCCCATATTATTGACAAAAATGTGCTCAGGAACCTACTATCTCGATTTTATATAATATTCTGTGAGATCCAAAAATATACCCACACTCGTTCAAAGAATATTTTGGCAATGTCCTTTGATGTGATACTTTTCTTGCAGGACGCCAATATAGCCATTTTTTAGAATCTGTCCATGACCAAAAATACACAGACATTAACATGCTTGGTGGAAGGGAAGCCACACATACAGTGCATGGAGATAGATTCCCAAGGCTAACTGGGAGTGGGAAGAGGAGTGTACAGGCCTTACTTCTTGATGGTTGTCTTGGCGATGGCGCAGACAGTGTAGGAATTGATATATTTCCCAACATCTTGTCAGAGTTTTGGCCAATAGAAATATTGTTGCTATACAACCATTATCTTTTCTACCCCAAAGTGTCCAACGACTTGACAGTAGTGTGCCTCCCAAATCACCTTGGCCTACTCGCTTGAAGTAACACAAAGGTGTCCCAGGTGGAATAACAGTGCATCCTGGAGGTGATAGTCTGACACTTGTTTGCCTCCCAGGAGAATTTGGTATGTGTTACTGAAGTCTGGATCGCTCTTTTAAAGAGTCGACTAACTTGAAATATCATGCCCATAAGAGTTGAGCATAGTGGTCAACACCATGACAGGTGATCGACTGAGGCAGTCTATAACATTGTTGGTTCTTCCCTTCTTGTACTTAATATTCAAATGGAAATATTGTAGGTATGTGGACCATTTATTATGGCGATCATTCTGTAAATTCCCTTGTGTGTGTATGAAATATAGGGGTCTATGGTCTATGTGGATGACTGTTTCCTTCCCCAGAATGTAGTGCTTCCACTACCGATAGGCCTGCATAATGGAATAAATTTCTTTGCCATAGGTGGGATAATTCTAGACTGTGTCTGAAATTTTCTGCTACTGGATGACGCTGTAGAGTAAGAAATGCACCAATTTCATAGTCAGAGGCATATGTGTCAATCTCAAATGGTTATTGCAGGTTTGGTAATGTGATAAAAGACGATGCTTCAATTCAGAAAATTACTTCTGTTTGGATTCATACCAAAAGAAATTTTCTTTTGCTACTCCTTTGGTGACTTCACTCAAGAGCCAAGTGATATTGGAGAATCGAAACATGAACCTGCGGTAGAAGTTGGCAAGTCCTAGAAATTTGCGGAGCTCTATTAAAGTGGTTGGGGCTGGAAAATATCGAATGAATTATATCTTGGTTGGGTCCACATGCACACCTTGAACATAGTACATGTTATCTTGAACACCTTGAACACCTTGTTGAGATAATTTCTCAACCAAACACACACCAATATAGGAGCTACCTAAACTAACTCCTATCTTAGAGGAACAACCCAAACTAAAGAGTTAGGCATAAATTCCTAACTTTTAATATTTAATTTATTTATTTTCTTTTTGGATTTATTATTGTTTTATGAGAGAGGCTAACAACTCATCAATGATGTACACTAGGTATTGAACCTAGATCATACCAAAAGTGCATTTTTCCAAATTGGAACACAACTTGTGTTGTAGCAGTGTTTGGAGGACCTATTGAATGTGGTGTAGGTGTTATTACCAACTCTGACTAAAGATCAGAATGTCATCCAAATACACCACCATGAATGAGTTGGTAAGAGGTTTTGATATGTCGTCCATCAACGTCATGAAGGTTGCATGGGCATTCATCAACCAGAAATACATGACCAACCATTCAAAGAGGCCCTCCTTAGACTTGAAGGCAGTCTTCCATACATCAGAGGGTTCGATTGGTACCTGGTAATAGTTGGACATCAAATCAATTTTTCTAAAATGTTTGGCCCCCCTGAGTTGGTTTAGGAGTTCATCGATCCATGGGATTGGATATGTAATCTAGACATTGATCTTTTTAAGCACCTGATAGTTAATACAAACTCTCCAGGTGTCTTCCTTCTTCTGTACCAACACGATCGGGCCCCCACAAGGTGAGGAGCTTGGACTGATATGCTCTTTTTTCAACAACTCTTGGATCTGCCTTTTGATTTCAGCATTCTCCATAACATAGCGTCGATAGATCAGCCCATTAGGTAATGCTACACATGGGGCCATATAAATGGAGTGCTTGACTTGATAGTGTATAGGAACACCTATGGGTGAGGAGAAAATGTGTTGATCAGTGGTTGTCATTGATTTCAACCCAAGCAGCACCAGTGGCTACCCTGATCTTGCATGGGAATTTTGACCTACAAAATTACTATATTTTGGGTCAAGAATATTTTTTATGCCTTCTACTTGTCGAGATGTTTTCTTTTATATATGGCATGCCATTTAATTCTTCACGGTTTGAGAGATATTCATGTTTGAAGTTTGTAACCCCAATTAGTGGGATAAAACCCCATGGGGTTGTGGCATGGGTAATTGAAAATTCAATAATTAATAATTTTTAAGCTCCTAAAATCTCTCCCACATTCACTTGTTGAAGCCCCTCTCAACCTAAGCATTTATATAAATTTTGATCCTCATATCCACCTTATGCAGGGATTTCACTACCTGAAACAGATAATCATGGAATTTTATCTCTAAATTTATTTCTACGAAGGTTCAAAAGTGGAAATTTTTATGAGGCAAAGCTGAAATATTGAGGAAGATCCATTAAAAATTTCAGATCAAGGTACACAATATTTTCGAAGATATGATTTGTGGAAGTGAGTGTTTTTGCAGGCTCCTGAACTTCATCTAAAATAAGTGACCTTGGGAAAATTTTCATAACTCTCTCTCTGAGTATTGGATTGGAATTTTGTAAAATGTGGTAGATAGTGCATGGACCTTATCTTTTTTTGTATCAATTTCAAATATGAATACAGAAACAGTGACACGTGGCATGTCGTACAAGTTCTCTCTACTAAACTAGTGCATAATTAGGTCATTTTGAGAGATTGGGCATAAATCTCTCCTGAAGAATCCAAATTGGTTTAGACCTATGGAATTAGAAATAAGACTTAGAGGAATACTGCAAAACCACAAATAAAATATTGGGGATATGAAATAATAGAGATACACTAGATTCAATATCGAGCTCTTAAAAGGAAAGAAAAATCTAGATCATGTGTTGTCAAGGGCTACAAAGGACTAGAATTTCTAGGGCAGAAAAGCAAAGCAAGGTGTAGTAGAGGGTAGCATGACAAGAGAATCAATCAAGGTGCAGAAAAAAAGCAATAATTTCATCACATGAATACTTCAAGTGGGAAGAATTGCATACATTCACTGTAAATATATCATTGTACTAAGTCATTGTAAATGCATCATTGTAAAAATTGTACAAGTGTCTATCTACTAAGAGTTGAAGAGGCAGTGTCGAGAGGTCTAGAATCATCATTATATGGTTTTGTCATATTTGGGGTTATGGTCCAGTGTGTCTTCTTCTTCTACATCATTCTATATCATTGTAAAGTGGACCATTTTCCTTGGTATGGGATTCCATTCTTCTTTTATTCTTCTATAGGGTGGTAGGGTGGTGCTAGGCTAGTGCATGAAGTCACCAATAGGTTCAAGATTGTGAAAGATTCAGGGTGGTAGGGTAGTGCTAGGGTGAGTTGTAGCTTATTGGGTGTTGAGGCATCCATTTAGTTGAATATCAAAGAATATCGAGCGTTGGAGCGTGCATCCAGTGGGAGCTGGAGAAGAATGCTTTTCTAGATTCTAGGAAGCTGGAGATTTATTTTCAATTGGAGTTGAAAATTAAAGAATTATTAGAAAAGCATTCAGGTGGTTTTTTTCCCAGAGAGGGTTTCCACCTTAAAAAATGTGTGCATTTGTGTTCCTTTTATTTACTACTATCATTGTACAAACATTGATACTAATTGAAGATTAACTAATGCTCTAATTTAAAGGAATATTGATTCACCCCCCCTCTCAGTATTTCCAACAATTGGTATCAGAGCTTGGTTCCTTCAATAACAGTTTAACAACTGGAAGGAGGTCATGGAGCATACCAAGAGTGGTGTACCTTTGTTCAATGAAAATAATTATGCACTCTGGAAAGGAAGAATGGAAGTCTATCTCTTGGTGCAAGGTTAAGGAGCATGGGAACTGTTCAAAATGGATTTACATCAACTGCGGGTGAACAAGGTAAGAAGAATTTGGTAAATGATGCAAAAGAAAATAATATTATTATTAGTGGACTTATTGAATTTTCTTATCATAAGGTGTTGGGTTGTGAACCACCAAAAATGTATGGGACAAGCTTGAGAATATATATGCAGGCAATTAAAATGTCAAAGAAGAAAAGCTTCAAATCTACAGAGAAAAATTTGAGCAACTCAGAATGAAAGAAGATAAAAAAATTGTTGCATACTTCCAACACATTGATGAAATAACCAACACTCTGGAAGGATTGGGAGAGCCTGTTGACGAGAAGACTATTATACAAAATATTCTTAGAACGTTACTAGGGAGATTCAACCCAAAGGTATCGGTCTTATAATATAGTGCAAATCTAGAAAAAATCAGCAGAGATGGATTACATGGAGTTCTCATAGCATATAAAATGATACTTAGTGAAGAAGAGGGTACTTCGCATCTAGAAACTGCGTTCGTTGCATATAAGAAAACCCATAAGGAGAAACAACCTTCAAAGGCACAAACCTGCACCTGCAAGTGTGAAGAAAAGGAATATGATGAAGAGGGTCTTTCATATGGAGAATATGCTTACTTTACGAGAAAACTAAAAATTGGTAAGGAAAAATTCAAGGGTAAACTTCCATTGATATGTTTCGGCTGTGGTGAGGTTGGGAATTTTGCAGCAAAATGTCCAAATAGAAGTGATGGAAACTAAGAAGAAAACAAAGGCTTTAAGAAATTCAAAAAGAAAATAAAAAATAAAGGATTTAAAAGGAACTTTCTCTCTAAAGAAGATAGTTCATCATCTGATGAAGACAATGACAGTGAAGAAGAAGGTAATGAGAGAGTATTGTTTATGGCCAAGCACATTAAACAAGAGGTATCAAACAACGAAGAGAAGGGATGACCATAGAATAATTTTCTAAGGAAGCAATCAAGCTTATAAAAGAGCTCAAGGCTGAGAAGATTCATTCCAATAATCTTGAAGAACAAGTTCAAGGTCTCAAAATTGAAGTTGAAGAACACAAATGTATTGAAGAGTCACTTCAAAAGAAGTTGGAAGAAAGAAATCAAGAAAGGGAAGCATTAGAAGCCGAAGTAGTCTCGCTGCGTAAGGAAGTGAAGAAGGGAAAAACTGTCCAAAACAATGCCAACAGCTCATGGGAATTGGAAGAGCTCGTCAACAATCAATGATCTTACAACGACAGAAATGGCCTCGGTTACAAAGGAGAAGAAGCAGGACCTTCTACAACAAAATACAATGAACCTATGAGATCTAATATGCATGTAGACTTCATTGTACATGATTCGCAAGAACATCCCTGGAAAACGATTCCTCAACGATGATTTCCATCCAAGTACCAAAATATTTTTCAAAGCTATTGTTATTCATGTGGAAAATTTTGTCATAAAGTTGTAGAATGTCGCATGTACCCTAGGAACCAATACAATTCTAGGAGATCTGTCAAAAATAAACCTCCCAGGGCTCAACAAAACATCAATAGATTTGAACATTTAAGAAATAATATGGAATGTTACAAGTGTCAGAACTTTGGACACATAGACAGAGACTGCAAACTTGAAAATCCTCCAGAATAATCTTCGAAGCCACAGAACGAACGAACATAGAAGAAGAAGAAGAATGATAATTGTGCTCTCGCTCTCAAGGCTCAAAACAAAAAATATGTGTAGTATGTTGATAGTGGTTGTTCAATGCATATGAGTGGTGATAGAAAGAAATTTGTATCTTTGAAAGAGAAGAATGATGGAACTGTGTCCTTTGGAAATGATGGATCTTCAAATGTTATAGGATTAGGTACCATCATTCTCGGAAGAAAATATGCTCTAGCCAAGAATGTTCTATTGGTTGAAAACATGAATCACAATCTTCTCAGTGTTGGACAAATGTGTGATCAAGGACACACAATACTATTCACCTCCACAAAATGTGAAATCAGGAAAGACATGTATGGTGAAATTGTGGCTATAGCAAGTCCAGCTCCAAACGACATATATGTTCTAGATGAAGCAACTAAAGCATGTCTTATAGCTAAAGAGGATGACATAATATTTGGTAGCAATGATGATCGAATAAGTAAGAAATTTGCTACAAAAATGGAAAGTGAGTTCGAGATTTCTTTACTTAGTAAGCTGACATACTTCTTAGAGCTTCAAATATCTCACCAAGAGAAAGGAATATTTATATGTCAAGCCAAGTAAATCAAGGAAATGCTCAAGAAATTCAAAATGGAAGATTCCAAACCCATCCTTACTCTAATGGTAACAGGTTGCAGATTAAGCATAGACGACTCTTCTAAGGATGTGGATCAAAGGTTGTATAGATCTATGATTGGTAGTCTTCTATATGTAACAGCCTCCTAGCCAGATGTTATGCAAGCAGTTGGACAAGTAGCAAGATTCCAAGCAGCACCAAAATAATCACATATTATTGCCGTCAAAGTAATTCTTCGATATCTAAAGGGAACAACAGAATATGGCTTGTGGTATCCCAAGGGTAACAATCTCATTATTCAAGCCTTTAAAGATGCATATTGGTAAGGAACCGTTGATGATATTAAGAGTAATTGTGAAGCATTGGAATAGCTTCACCAAAAGCTTGGGATTCTCCAAAGCTCTCATTAGATTTTCCTTATTCATAATATAAAGGGGGAGTGGAAATGTGTACAGGTTCGCAGGATGGTTGTGTATCAGGGGCAGTTACAATTTTACATTGATTTCAAAGGGGGAGAGAATGTTGTAGGAAAAGGTGTCATGATCACAGGGGGAGTACTTGTGTTGCCATCAATGCCAAAGGGGGAGATTTTTTATCAGTGGTTGCCATTGATGTCAACCCAAGTAGCACCAGGGGCTACCTTGATCTTGCATGGTAATTTTTACCTAAAATATTACTATATTATGGGTCAATAATATTTTTGATGGCTTCTACTTGTCAATATGTTTCTGTTGATATATGGCACACCATTTAATTCTTCACGGTTTGAGAGATATTTATGTTTGAAGTTTGTAACCCCAGTTAGTGGGCTAAAACCCCATGGGGTTGTGGCATGGGTCATTTAAAAGTAAATAATTAATAATTTTCAAGCTCCTAAAATCCCTCCCACGTTCACTTGTTGAAGCCCCTCTCAACCTAAGCATTTATATAAGTTTTGATCCTCATATCCTCCTTATGCAGGGGTTTCGCTACCTGGAACAGATCATCGTGTAATTTTTGCTCTAAATTTTTTTATATGAAGTTTCAGAAGCTAAATGTTTATGAGGAAAATCTGAAATGCTGAGGAAGATCCTATAAAAATTTCAGATCAAGGTGCGAAACATTTTTGGAGATATGATATGTGGAAGTCAGTGCTTTTGTAGGCTTTTGAACTTCATCTCAAAGGAGTGACCTTGGGAAAATCGTCATAACTCTCTCTCAGAGTATCGGATTGGAATTCTGTAAAAAGTGGCAGATATTTCACAAATTTTATTTTTGGCTATATCAATTTTAGAGCTGAATGAAGAAATAGTGATACGTGTCACAAGTTTGATCTACTGAACCAATCCATAATTAGGTAATTGTGAGAGATTGGGTATAACTCTCCCTTGAAGAATCCAAATTGGGTCAGACCTATGGCATTGGAAAGAATACTTAGAGGACTACTATATAACCAAAAATCACATATTTGGGATCTAAAATAACAGAGATACACTAGATTCAATAACGAGCTCCTAGAAGGCAAGAAAAGCTAGATCATGTGTTGTCAAGCACTGCAAAGGACCAGACTTTATAGGGCAGCAAAGCAAAGCAAGGTGAAGTAGAGGGTATCATGACTAGAGAAGAAATCATGGTGCAGAATAGAAGCAATAATTTCATAACATGAATACTTCAAGTGGGCAACATTGCATACAGTCACTGTAAAGGTACCATTGTATTAAGTCATTGTAAATGCATCATTGCAAAGTTTGTACAAGTGTTTATGATTTGAAGAGGTAGTGTCGGGAGGTCTAGGATCATCATTAGGTGGTTGTGTCATAGTTGGAGCTATGTTCTAGTGTGTCTTGTTCTTCTACATCATTCTATATCATTGTAAAGTGGATCATTTTCCCTGGTACGGGAGTCCATTCTTCTTTTATTATTGTATAGGGTGGTAGGGTGGTGTTAGGCTGGTGCATGAAATCACAAATAGGTTCAAGCCTGTGAAAAATTCAGGGTGGTAGGGTGGTGCTAGTGTTACACAGTAATTTGTCACCGTCCCTACCATTCCCCGTCCCGCACAATGGAGGACCCATTATGTGACCTGTGAGCAATGTCAAGCCTTGAAAATACCTTCATTGCATCCCTTTCCATGAGGACAACATTTCTCCTGTTTATCATTTCCTGAACAGACCCCTAAAAACACATGTTTTTGCATTGGCGCCGGTAGCCCGTTATGTACTCGCGCCAATGGGGGAAAATTAACACTGAGCCCGCGCCAATTGGCGCTCTGTCCCAGTGTTGTACCCGCGCCACTCTGTTTATGGAAAGTTTTTTAAAAAAGAGGCGAAGTTTCGATCACAACAACTTCGTGGATGAGTCATCAGGAGTGGTTTCGCCTGAATAACCACGGCCTTCCTCCTTTGGCCTCTTGTTTCCACCTTATGGGGAACCTCCCAAAGGATAAGGCCTCCCTTCCACTATTGTAGGGATCCCAACCTCATCCTCTCCTCTATAAATATAGCCTTCATCCATTGATGAGGGGGCTGAAGGGCTGATAGTCTTGAAGTGCTGAAGCTTTGCATCTCCCTATTCCCAAGTGCCTTTGTGCTGTAAAGAATCCCTTCTTTCCCTTAAGGCCCATTCAAGCGAGGAGACCATTGTTACGAGACTCTGGAGAGGTTTCCTTTTCCTTGGCGAGCTTTGCGAGACGTGGACGACCGGAGACCCGTTCGAAGGAAGCTGCGACGTCAGAACTTGGTTGTAACTTCTATTCGTTTATCATTTTAATAGATGACTATGATTATGGTTTCACTCCTTTTTCCATCATGTTAATGCGAGTAATATATTTTCTGACCGATGTTTAGTTACGTATGCTGGTTCCTATGCTTGTATCTGTTCGTTTCTTCTGTGTGCAGGTGTTCATCCGCGGAGATCGCGGAAGGATTGTGATCTGCCAGGGCCGAAGGACGGGGACATCTCTTCTTCAGATCTAGCGTTGGAATCCAGGTAGGCTCTTATCCCAAGTCTTTCATTCGTAACTAGGAGCTTGCGTCATAGCATTGTTTGTTTGTTGCTAGACCCCTGCTGGGCTAGTAGGGATCGCCTCTGTCCACAGAGGGGATTTACCTCCTCAACAAATTGGCGACTCCGCTGGGGATATCGTCCGGTCTTCATTGTCTCGTTTATGTTGTTTTGCTTTGATCGTTTTTCCTTGCTTGATGAACCTTCTGGGTTGGGTTCTTTTTGTGTTTTGGCTTTTGGTTCAGCCCCCAGAGGATCAGATCTGACCTCTGCTTTTCCGAATTTTCACCTTTTCATAGTTGGCTTGATTGGCGCGATTTTAGCCCTGACAGTCGCGCCAGTTGGCGCAGGTTGCCAGTTTATCACTCGCGCCATCCCCTGTCTGGCGCGGATTACAGCCAGACAGTCGCGCCATTTCCTGTAGGTGGTAGGGTTATCCTCGTTCGGAAGTTTCTTTTGGTCAGTATTTTGCTTCTGGGTTTGTTTTAGATTCAGCTTGAAGTGGGAAGTCTGGTTTTGGTTGGGAGAAATTCTTTGTTTTTTCATTTTCTGGCAGTGGCGCTTGTTGTCAGTTAGCAACCCGCGCCACTTGGCCATTGGCGCTAGTTTTCAAGTAAAAGTCGCGCCAAGTGGCGCTAGTTGTCAATGTACAAGTCGGGCCACTTTCAGGGTGTATGAAAATTGAGTTTTTTTCCCTTAATCCTTCAACAGTGCGTCTTTCCCTTCGGGTATTTCCTCTGTATGAGCATAGATTACATTGCTCATTATTTGGAATGTCTTCTTTCTATGATTTTTTGATGTAAAAGGGATGAATGCCTTGTTTCGATCTCTTGCTTTGGAAGTCCTTTTTGTGTTTGACCGCATATGTCTTGTCAACTTTTGAGGGATTTTGTCACAAAGTATTTTGAAACAACGGTTGCATTCTTAGTGTTTGTTTGCATCCCTTTTGCCTTCATCCTTCATTAAGGAGATTTGCATTTATTTAGTTTTCGTCTCAAAGTGTTCTTTTTGTTAAAATGGATTAGATCACATTGCATTGAAAAGTATTTTTTGAGATCCATCATTGAACTTAGATTACATTGTTTAGTGATTGAAAACTAAAAATCGCTTTGAGTGCATTCTTATTATTTGAAAAGAAAAAGGAAATTGTGCATAGATTACAATTGCATAGTTTTCGGAAAAAGAATTTTGCATAGATTACATTGCATAATTTGCTTCGTTGAATGTTTTAGAATACTTTTGGATAGTGAAAGTCATCTAGTTTGGAAAAGTTTCGTTTTCAGTTTTGCTGTTTGTTGCATCATTGTTTGAAGCTCTTCCTTTAACTAGATAGCATTCATCGAATTGAAAAGATTTCTTTTCTCATGTAGCTTTACTTTTAGGAGTCTTTTGAGACACTACATACGATAGGGCCTGAAAATTGAAACTTAATTGAAGATCAACTGTAAAATTTATTCAATTAACCTAAGGCAACATTGGAACTTAACGCAGCATATTTAGAAGGTCTAGGCTAAAGACGTGTTCCGGCGTCGTTAAACCTAGCAGCTGTCGTTCGCCTCTTGGCTTTAGACAGCGCTAGTACGGACTTGCGCTCCCCGTACCGTTGCGTATATAAAGGGAGACCCCTCTAGGTTTGCAATCCTTTATCCATAAGAAGCCGAGTCTGCCGCCCTATACCCGTGATACACCGAACACAGCATTCGGGGAGACTACCTGCACGTACGGAAAGTCCTTGGTCGATTTCTGTTTCATTTTTGAAACCAAGGTGTATATTGCAGTTCACGGATATTTGGTACACCCTTGGTGCCTAGTTTTTCCTGAGCAGTCATTTGGTCTTTTCTGACTCCCTAAACTTGAAAAGACCGTCAAGCGCTTGTCCTTTCACGCTTGTGTCAAATCTGAAAGAGATAGAGTCATCTTTTTATCGTTTCTCGACTCTTAAAACATGAAACGGTAGAATTTCTTAATTTCCAATGTGGTAAAATTAATCGCCCACGATTACACACCTGTTTAGACATTGCCTGTTGACTGTTTGATCGTGTGTCTTAACTCGTTTTCAGCCCGTGTGTGGTTTTGAGTTTGATGGCAACTTTTTCAGAGTTTACCAACCAAGGAATCCCCTCAGAAGGGAATCCTGGTCATTTTTCTCCTTTTGGAAATGTTGGTGCTCCTTACATGGCGACGTTGTCCCTTCCCGGGTTAACTGTTGGGTTGCCTGTTTGGTTGTTCTCAACCTCTGTTGTCCCGAATAACTCTGTTACTGTTCAGTCAGTTCCTCCGACGGAACAACATCATGTTGATTCCAAGGTGGACCTCTCCCCTTCTTCGCCTGTTTCTGCGTCCTCATCTTCTACTTCGCCTGGTGAAAGCCTGGATTCGAGTAACAAGGTGGCTAAGAAGAAGAAGAAGAAGACTAAGAAGAAGAAGTCCGATAAGCGAGAGGCTAAATGTACAGCTACTGTCCCTAAGGAATCTCCTCTCGATAGTCCTTCCAACCCTCCTCGGAAAGTCAAGTTCCCCTGCATGTTGTGCACGGGAGACCATCTTCTTCGAGACTGCCCTGGCATTCCCAAGGTACTCGAAGTATGGTCCAACGGTCCCCCACCGTTGTCTTCGGCTTCCGGGAGTCAGGTTGGGGGCATTGGTAAGGCTCCTAAGAAGCAGGGTAAGATCACCAATCCCTGTAAGTTGTGTGAAGGGCACCATGCTATTCACCTTTGTCCTTATATGGATGAAGCCAAGCGAGTCTTGGACAACCTGACTGTTTCTACACCACGCCTCCCGGCTGGTTATAAACAGCTTTCTTTGAGTCTTCCACCGGCTGATCCCACGATTGGTCAAGAGTCATCCTTGGTCGATCCCACTCCCCCAGAAATTCAAATTCACGAATCCGTCCTTGACCAACCATTGGTCGTCGGATCGGTTGAACTGGTCCCGTCCGCGGTGCACCAGGTCTTTTCTGTCGAGAGTGGATCTCACACTCCTCAGGTCCTTCTGGTTTCTTCAGATTCGTCGGACTTGGAGAAAGATTCTCCTGTCCCTGTGCTTCAAGAAGCCCCTCCTCCGCCTCCTATGATGGAGGCTCCAGAGGATATTCCTCCCACCTTCGAGATGGAGGTCATGGAGGAGGCTTCTGCTTTCGTAACATCAGGGGAAGACCTTCGCTTGATGATGGTAGCCCCTCCGAGTAGTTTGGTCGCTTCCTTTGATTGGAACCGATTTGCAGGATTTCGCCTCCCGTCTTATGTGCCTTTCGAGATTACAGTACAGGCTCTTGGTCTGGTTGTACCCAACACCATTATAGACGAAGGTGCCTCTGTTAGTATTCTGTCATCAACTACCTGGCAAGCTTTCGGTTCGCCGCCACTTGCGCCCGTTACGCAGAATCTGTTGACATTCAATAGAAGAACGAGTCAACCGTTGGGGATCCTTCCAAGGTTACCAATTACTTTGGGAGGGAAAACCGTCCATATGGATGTGATGGTCGTTCCAGGCCCCTTGGATTTCAATCTGCTTTTGGGGCGCGATTACACCTATGCCATGGGAGCGCTCGTCTCCTCCCTCTTTCGTGTGGTCTGTTTTCCGCATGAAGGAAGGATCGTGACCATTGATCAGCTGTCGTTCTTTGGTCCTAATATGGCATCTGGTCCGCCATCACCCCCTCCTGGTTTCTATCCACCCGTTGTATCTGCTCCACCGCAGGTCAACTATGTGGCTACCTACCCCGTGCTTGTGCCCAGTGATGATTCCATCGTGCATCAGGTGCTGGGGGCATTGGGTCCTGACTTCCAGGATGTTTTTCTTCCATCGGGAGTGGAACTCTTGGAAGCGATGACTTCTCGTTCATTATGATGAAGTCATTGGAGCATAGTTCCTTGTCTTGTGTCAAGCTCCTTAAAAAATGAAACAAGGGTGTCGGAGCAAAGTTCCTTGTCTTGTGTCAAGCTCCTTAAAAAATGAAACAAGGTTGTTGGAGCACAGTTCATTGTCTTGTGTCAAGCTCCTTAAAAAATGAAACAAGGGTGTCGGAGCACAGTTCCTTGTCTTGTGTCAAGCTCCCTAAAAAATGAAACAAGGGTGTCTGAGGATAGTTCTTTTTATGTGTCAACCTCGTTAAAATAATGAAACACGTTTTTGTTCAATTCGAGTCTTTGATCAGATCTCGTAAAATCCCAGTCGAGTCTTTCTTAGATCTCGTAACTTGAACCTTCACTCCATCTGCCTTTCATATGGATTGAAGCTTGGGGGGCATGTACCTCGAATTGAGTCACCATGCTGGGGGGCATGCTCATTTTTTCAAGCATAGTTTGTTTCCGTTTCAAGCTTGTGTAAAAATGAAACCGGTTTCAAGCATAGTTTATCTTTGTTTCAAGCTTGTGTAAAAATGAAACCAACTTCAAGTAGAGTTTCCTGATTTCAAGCTTGTGTAAAAATGAAACCTTGCCCATTTTACCTCTTGTGATTGTCATTTTATCAGCCTGTCTTTGCCAGATGAGCCTTGGTTTTCTCACTCCATCGTCACTATCTGCTTGGCCGATCATATGCCTTCACTTGGTTGTTTTACCCGTTCCTGAGGAACCGCTGCTATGAGTGGTCTTGTTAGCCACCCTCTCGACCTTTATTTGTTCAGAGTAGTTCCACCATTACCGGAACCAGTTGCTACCCTTTATACCACTCGTTCCTCCAGGAGGAGTCATCTTTCAGCTCTTTTCTGACTCTCTAAACATGAAAAGATTGCCGAGGCCCTTGTTGTTTCGATCTCGTTAAAATGGACATGAATCGGCATTCACCCAGTATACGTTTAACCCTTTTTCGGGCTGGGATGGATTGATTACGAAAAAGGAATACCCTAGCCTATCGCGACTAGGAGGTTTTCCCGGATATTGTTTTCTACCTTTTCGGATCTGGGGAACTATTTACGAAAAGGGACTCGTGGAGTTTTCTTTTCCGCTGTCTTTTCAAACTCTCTAAACATGAAAAGACGCCGAGTTCTTCCTTTGTCAGACTCGTTAAACCCTAATGACATTGGATCTAGTCGAAATGACGTTATCCGAGTTTCTCCTTCCTAGGACTCGTTAAATGCACTAGGATGGATTCGTCCGAAGGACGGATTTATATGACAAGCATATGGTATCCTCTTCAATCTTGTGTAAAAATAAAGAGGTACTCACCGAAATGGTGGGGGAAAAATGGAACCATCGTCGTTGTCGTCGGCAGTATGTCGCTCTTGAACATGGCACTTGTCTGCTTTCGTGTCGGGTTGGGGACATCTCATCTCGTTTCTTCACTTTGCCTCCGTGGGTTTGGATAATCCTTTTTGACCTCTCCTCTGCTCATTGCCTCGTCACCATGACCTCTGATCCGTTGATGTCAAATACTGCCAAATCCACTGTCGTGCCGTCAATATGTTCAAGAGAAGTTGACCTCTGCAAATATCAACCTTCCTCTGTTTCTCATATGATCTTGATTCACAACAAAACATTATGTTCCTCTGTCTCGTGTCGATGATGTGGGAATCATTATGGCCCACCTTCGATCAAGGTCACTTCCTGTCGACTTCAACTCATTATCCAGGAAGTTGGTCTAGAGACTCCCGATGGTACCTTGGAGCCTGCATGCCTTAATGGCAGGTTCGTCGCATTCGACGAGAGGTTTTCATTATTGGCCTCCGATCGGATGATTCTGCGGGTGTTCGACGTCAGCTCATTTATTCACACGCCGTAGATTGTACCCGTAGTACCTTGAGGACCATCGTCATCATTGGTGGTTTCTCTCGCGTCCGTTAACAGCCTTCATCATTGGCTGGTAATCGACGATGTTCTTGATGTTCGACATCAGCCACACATTCACATGCTCAACTTGTACTTGTTTGGGTCGAGATGGGAGTGCAAGACCGGATTGTGTTCGTTGTAATCTGTGCCGCGATTGTGGGAGGGATCATTAGCATATGATCGACAAATTGATGGCTGCGACCATACCGAGTCTATTATTTATTTGATCTTATTGGATGGTCGCGCCTAGCACTGGATCCATATTATAGCATACTTTGTTTCGGATGGCTGCGTCCATACCACTTATACATCATGTACTTGAGATATCAGTTGTATCTTTCTGCGCAGGTTTTCCGACGGCTGGCCTTCAGTTGAACATGTTCTCGTAAAGCATTTCACCCCTCTCTCTCTCTCGGGCCTCATACTTTAGGGGGCATCTGTTACACAGTAATTTGTCACCGTCCCTACCATTCCCCGTCCCGCACAATGGAGGACCCATTATGTGACCTGTGAGCAATGTCAAGCCTTGAAAATACCTTCATTGCATCCCTTTCCATGAGGACAACATTTCTCCTGTTTATCATTTCCTGAGCAGACCCCCAAAAACACATGTTTTTGCATTGGCGCTGGTAGCCCGTTATGTACTCGCGCCAATGGGGGAAAATTAACACTGAGCCCGCGCCAATTGGCGCTCTGTCCTAGTGTTGTACCCGCGCCACTCTGTTTATGGAAAGTTTTTTAAAAAAGAGGCGAAGTTTCGATTACAACAACTTCGTGCATGAGTCATCAGGAGTGGTTTCGCCTGAATAACCACGGCCTTCCTCCTTTGGCCTCTTGTTTCCACCTTATGGGGAACCTCCCAAAGGATAAGGCCTCCCTTCCACTATTGTAGGGATCCCAACCTCATCCTCTCCTCTATAAATATAGCCTTCATCCATTGATGAAGGGGCTGAAGAGCTGAAAGGCTGAAGGGCTGAAGAGCTGGGGCTGAATGGCTGAAAGGCTGAAGGGCTGATAGTCTTGAAGTGCTGAAGCTTTGCATCTCCCTATTCCCAAGTGCCTTTGTGTTGTAAAAGAATCCCTTCTTTCCCTTAAGGCCCATTCATGCGAGGAGACCATTGTTACGAGACTCTGGAGAGGTTTTCCCTTTTCTTGGCGAGCTTTGCGAGACGTGGACGACCGGAGACCCGTTCGAAGGAAGCTGCGACGTCAGAACTTGGTTGTAACTTCTATTCGTTTATCATTTTAATAGATGACTATGATTATGGTTCCACTCCTTTTTCCATCATGTTAATGCAAGTAATATCTTTTCTGACCGATGTTTAGTTACGTATGCTGGTTCCTATGCTTGTATCTGTTCGTTTCTTCTATGTGCAGGTGTTCATCCGCGGAGATCGTGGAAGGATTGTGATCCGCCAGGGCTGAAGGACGGGGACACTTCTTCTTCAGATCATAGCGTTGGAATCCAGGTAGGCTTCTATCCCAAGTCTTTCATTCGTAATTAGGAGCTTGCGTCATAGCATTGTTTGTTTGTTGCTAGACCCCTGCTGGGCTAGTAGGGATCGCCTCTGTCCGCAGAGGGGATTTACCTCCTCAACAGGATGTTAATGAATTTGTTTATTAGCATTTCATTTTATATTTCAGGAAGTAAAGGGGCATCTCACCATAGGGAAATTTTTCTTTTGGGGTCAGAATAGCCTACAAGCATAACCCCAAAGATGTGTTGTTAACAACACCTCCTTCAGCGTGTATGCTTTATTATTTGTCTTGCTATGCATAGTGTTATATATGTGTTTAATGCATCAACCGTTTATCTTGTATCATGTGAATAAGTGTGTGTCTGCAGGTTCGATCGAGTTTTTTTTAGACCAAAGGGAAGGTGACTTAAGCGGTAGCTGGACCCACACCCCAGATGAGATCCCTATTCCAAACGGTTCAAGGTTTAATTGGGACTTTCTACCAGGGAGATCCCCTACTGTTGGCCGGACAATTTTTCCCGTCAATAGGGTGGTTTTAAAAAGCCATGTGTCAAGCGCTAACGCATATCGTGTTCAACAAGGAAATACCTCTTTTCCCCCTTTTCATCGCATGAAACCAGTGGTTTCTTTTGCTGAAATGATTTTCCCCATTTAACATTACATTTTCTTATGTTTATTCTCCATCGTTGATCTCTGTGATATAACAGTCCCAGTTTAATCTCACCTTTTAGTTCATCGCCCTCTACCATCCTCCAAATGACTTCATAAGTGAATCTCTGTCGTTGATCTCTACTGGCTAAATCAATCCAACAACCCAGAATCTTTTAGAAACCCCAAAATTTTGTTTTTCCACATTTCCCTTCCGCCTAAGGTTTTTCACCTGTTTCCTTTGAAAATTCCTCTGTTTCATTATAATTTTTCCCCTCTACATTATCTTTTCCTGATCAATCTCGGCCGTTGATCTTTTCAAATCAATGGCCTGGACTTAATCTTCACCACATTTTATCCACCGCCTCCCCATATGACCCAGCGATCAATCCTCGCCATTGGATGCTTTCATCCAATGGCTGTGCTCTAACCTAAACTTCTGAAGTAGTCTTAATCTATCCACGCAGGATTTTATAAATTTTTGTGCATTTTTGTAGGTTGTGAAGCTTTTACACAGTTTCTCAAAAGAAATGAAATTCCAGGGATGACAATCCCCCAGGCCTTTATTCATGAAGAATATCACTCTGCAGGGTTCCATATCATGTTTCATCCATGCCCCATGAGCACTGATGCTATTTTGAAACCCTCCGTGCGCCCGCAAAAGCAATATAAACATAGCAAACTCCATAGAAAAAGAGTATCAGTATCCAAGGATAAAATCAAAGAAGAAATCAATGTTTAAATATTGTTAACACAGTTTTGAGGGATTAAGGCCTAAAATCGACTATCTAAAGCCTAATCCGCTCAATTGAACACAGTATGAAGAACAAAAGACGGAAATTAGGCGTAATTAAGCCTAACACATGGAATTAGAACAAATTAACAATGTTTTAAAGGAGGACAATCAGATTTATCAGTCCGAGAAGCCTCCACTGCCACATCAGAGGCTAATTGAATCCTCTCCAGTTTCCAGAAAGACACCCGCAACCTCAAAGCAATCCAAGAGGCTTATTTATTACCAGAATAGAATATATTAGCATAAAGACAGCTGAACAGTTATTTCAAATTAAAGAAATTGATGTAAACTATCTGAGAAGTTATTACAAGGATAAGAAATAGCCTTAAAGTCAAATCTTTTAATCCACTAAGCCTCAAAAGCCGAACAAAGTTATGAAATAGAGATATAGATTTAATTTATTCCTACCTTATGCCTTGCATGGTTTTCAAGGTAGAAAATTGCATTAACTGTAGAATTTATGATACTTTAACCCTAGAAATATTTCCACCTCCTCATTTTCCTATAAAATCTTCTTGAGGAGCACATTGTAAAGGGTTGGCTGCAGAACTTTGATATAATACTTGTGCTCGAAACTTTCTACATGTAAATAGTGTTCAGAGACTCTTGAAGCTCTGTTTGTGATCAAATAATTTAGGCTGAGAATAAAAGATGATTGTTGAACTGAAACATTGGACTTGAAGTGTGTAACTAGATTGACATCAATATACAAGCTGATTCTTGGGATCCCGGTCTATAGCATTGGTGAAGTACTTCTTACTGTGTTATTGTTTTCCTTTCATGTATGCCATTTTGTTCAGTTATTCTCTGATAAAGAACAACAAATATATAGCTAGGATTTATTGTCAAAAGTACCCTACTCTCACTGATAAGCTTTATCTCAATGTTTTCCTACGAATTGTGTGTTTAATAAAGTCTTAATTTAAGTGTAAAAATTATCAAGGAATGTTGTTTTGCCCCTGTATTGATGTGCAAAGCTTGAGAAGAAGTTCTCGAATGATATTTTCATTATCTGCTAAGTAAAGTTAGACTAGAAGAGTTTATGGTTCGCCCTGTCTTCTAGTTTCTTTCTCCAAAGGTAGTTCTGAAAGTTTCCCTAAGAGTATGTTGAAAGAAGGTTAGATTTAAAAGTATCATATCTGATCTTAGGCTGCACTTTGTTTCCTTATTTGTTTTCATCCCTTCTGAAAGTAATTATGTGGATTACTGGATTGTTTGTCTGATAAGTTAGCTTTAATACAAGCTTGTCCAAAGAAGTCTATGGTTAGCCCTGTCCTTTGGTTGGTTTAAAACAGTTACTTAAAAGGCTTTTCTTGTTGGAAAGACTGATAAATCCTAGTTGAAATTATTGTCCTTTTCCACCCTTTCAACACTTGTATTGTTCCATTCCATCATTTAATCTAAAATATCTTGTGATATAGATGACTTTCCCCTTGGACCACTATTGAAATTGTTGCACAATTAAACCCTTTTATTACTCCATAGCCCAATGAACTAAAAACCAGCGTCATATCTATCCTATCAGCCAAAGCTTGTTTTGATTGCTTATACCTTCACCCCTTTCAAGCTCTTTCATTTTAGGACTTTCCACTCAATTAAAAATCATGCTCAACCATCCAAAACCAAATAAAAACCCTTGCTCTTAATAACTAGCCTAATATCATACCCAAAAGCCTTAAAGATAAATCAATATTTGCACTTATTAGAGAGATCCCTCTCTGGATTTAGGAGGGCTAGATCCTAGAATCCCAAAGTGGTTCAAATGTATTCCTTGCAGTTTTGGTCTCACCAATATTCTGAAATTACAGGAAGCTAACATTTCTGGCGACTCGGCTGGGGATTTCTGAGTTAGTGAGAATATAATTACACCATAGGACTCAAGAAAACCCTTGATTTGAGAACATTTGGTATATTAGCCAGTTGAGCCACCAGGCATAACATTTCTGGCAACTCCACTGGGGAACTGAGTCAAATTTCATCTTAGGTACCCTTAAGATCTCATAAAAACACCTTGAGGACAAGAAGCCCTCTTCAAGCACTACCAAGCAAATGGTAATCATGATAGAACTTATTTTGAATCAGTGACAAACTAAGGAAACCTTAGGATTCTCATAAGAACTTATCAAACCTTGAAGGATCAGATAGCTTAGCCATAAGAGTAAACTCTCTTTGTCTCATCACCGTAGCTAAGTGTTGAAACATATTTAGGACACTCTTAGAACCCATAGGACTAAAAAATCTCAGAAAACCCAAAAATATTTCAATATTGGTATTCAAATAAACATGGTGGTGGACCATAAAACATTTTACCTCCAAAAGAGCTAAAAATCTCCACCTGGCAACTCCACAATCCTAAAAAAACCTTAAGAATCCACTGGGAAGACCCATTATCATCATAGCATCATAGAAACTTAGTTGAAAGGACTTTAGGATTGAACTTTTCTTGTTAAAAGACCAGTTAGCCACTTAAATATTGTCCTACTTGGTTAAACTTTTCTTGTTTAGTTGGGTCGGAAAAACACAACATAGTGGCTCCTAGAAAGATTCATACTAGAGCCTACCCAGACCCTAACCCTCCTGAGATAGTTGACAACCTTGAAATAATCCTTAGGAATTCTCCTGAGGTTAAATCTTCAACTGTTTTCAGATCACCCCATAGAGCTCATTCTGTCCCCTAAAACCTTGCAGCTTTACAAGAATAAAAATTTGACTTAATAAATCCATTTAGAACTAGGTCACTTGATGATTTAGATCAGCTAGATTCAGAGTCTTCACTTTCATCCCCATAAAGAAGTGAACATCCTAGTAGTAGAGAAACTACACCACCAGATTTACATTTCCTTCACAATTTTGGTTTCTCTCATCCAAGATCAGCTCAAAAATCTATTTCTAGTCCATCCACTTTTGCTACCCATACACCCATTGTCCAAAACACTCCACTTCAACCCACTTTCCCTCTTATTAATCCACCTCTTGTAAATCCACCTCCACCCCCTATCATGGCAACATGGTATGCCCCGTTGGTCCTGCCTTTACCATTAGTCAATCTTCCACAGGACTATCAGTCCAACATACCATTGTATGATTCCAGTGGCGCCACTACTGCTTCACAACATGTGATAAGATGAATGAATACTTTGACAGAAATGAAATTGATGATGAAACTATCAAACTTAGACTATTCGCTCAGATTTTAGGAGGAGAAGCAAGAAAATGGTTCAAAGGCTTAACCCCTAACAGTATCAATTACCTTCAAGCCCTTCATCAATTATTCCTGAACAAGTGGGAAGTCAAGAAAAGCCCACTTCAGATTCTCTCAAATTATAACAGCCTTAAAAGAAACACTGGGGAGAGTGTACAAGCTTACTGCACTAGATTTAATAGTGTGTATAATTCTTTACCCCCAGAATTGAAACCTCCACAAAGCTCAGCCTTAAACAAATTCCCAGAGGGATTTGATCCCAAAATGGCTTATCAACCTAGAGAAAGAGACCCTCTAACTCTAGAAGATATGCAGAAAGGAGCCTTAGCTGTGGAAGTTAATCTAATGGAGAAAAAAGCTATAATGAGAAATGAGAAGAAAGTATCCTTTAGGCAAGAATATGCACCTTCCACACCTAGCTCTAATATGTAAAGAATGATGGAGGAGATGATGAAAAAGATGAGCATCCTTGAGAGAGCATAAGCAAGTCAAAGCCAATCAGCTCCTCAAAATAGAAATCAAAACTAAGATCATAATTTTAGGAGAAACCAACCTCAGAATAGACCAAGGGAGGATGATCAACTGATCACACCTCCTTTTCATTAGAACTATGTGAGTGAGGTTGAATAAACTATAGATCAAACAAAGGAAGATGATATAAACATGTTGGGAATAGACAATGATACTTTTGATGTTCACTATAATAGAAAACAAGGTCTTTACACACCCTATGATGATAAAAGACCAGACGATGAATATTACTATCAAGAGCTGGAAAATGTCATCATAGAGACTCCAAAAGAATATGACCTTAGGAGTAAAAAGAATCAGTAAATTCCCAAAACTAAAACCTCTGACAAATCTATTCAAAATAGCCCTGTAAATAAACCCAAAATTGCAAAACAGAAAGAGAAAATTGTGGTTGGAAATTCTGATAAAAACAAAGAAAAAGGAACTCAAAAAAATGAAAAACAGAGTGCAGATCTCAACAACATTAGCACATTAGCTAGTGCTCCTGTTAAAACAATTTTAACCAATGTAAATAGTGAAAATCAGAAAGTTGATCTTGCTGATAAAATGGTGGTTAATATAGTTGAAACTAACCTTGTAAAAAGTCAATTATCTTTTAGTTTGGAGTAGGAAATTGCCAAGATAAATATATATGTTCCTCTTACTGAATTAGCCACCAAAAATGTGTACAGATCCCAAATTTTGAAGGCTTTTAACATAGAATAAAATAATGACACTGTCAATCTTAATGATGACCAGCCATAGCTTATATTTGGTCCTAAGATTGAGGTAAGATATCAGGAAGGACTAGTTCCTCCTTTTTATGTTAGTTTACAGATTCGCGACAAAATTTTACACAATGTTATGCATGATTCAGGGGCCTCTCACAATTTAATGCATGTTATCACTCTAGTAAATTTTCTATCAGAAATATTTAAAACTTTGTAACTTACTAGAGGTAACCAAGAACCACTTTTAGAATTCAAGATCTAGCCTTCCTAAGTTCCGAAGAGGGATCTCTCCATATGATTTAGCTTTGTTTTAGTAACAGATATTAGGCTAGCTATGATTGTGTAATTGGATTTGATTTTAAAAGATTGGTGGGAATAAAAAATATTTGAAGGTAAACCAAAAGGATCTACCAGAATATTGGGCAATGGAGTCAACTCTCTAGGCAAGCAGAACTAAGAAATAAGGTTCAGAGATGCAAATGTGCTAAGGGAAAGATAGGTGACCTTCTAAGGCTATGTAAAGGCTTGATTTGGTGAAGTGGGTGGAATCTGAGCAAAAGGACACTTAAGAGTCCTTAATATATAGATAGGAAGATTGAAGAAGGGGGATCTAATTGGGACCTAGATAAATTAAGAATTCTATGGTCCAATTATCAAGTAGAAAACATCAAAATGCCAATAAGTTTCGAAATAGGGAGCTTGTCATCACTAATCCTGTTTAATTTTTCCTTAATTGATCATTACAGACTAGAAACACATAATATGAATGAATGTAAACTTAAGAGAAATACACTGAAAACAAGGAAAGAACGAGACTTATCTTGTCACCATGAGAATCCTTAGCTATGCTGTCTCTGATCTCTTTCCAGTCTGTTGCTTTCACTAATTGACTCGCCAACTTCAATATAACCAGCAAATAAGACTATAGTTGTCTTGAGAAATTTTTATTCACCCTGAATACTTTGAATTGTGAAGTATTTATGCAAAAAATTGTTTACAAAATATCTCAGAGATTGAGATAATGTTTTAATAAAAAATAAGAAAGAAAGCATAACAAAAGGGACAGCTGTAAAATAGTTTGCAAGCTGTTACCTTTTACAAGAAAAAATAAAACTGATTATTCTAATTCGAATTGATTGTTGATGTGCTGTGAGTACTGCTGGCATTAGGTGCATATTTTTGTGGAAAGTGGTTGAAGAACTTTCCTTCCTTTAAATTTCAATGCTAATACTCTTTATTCACCTGATTTGAGCTGTTTTACTGTGGTAATTAGAAAGTAACCAACAATAACTTTATTTTCACTGATACTCTTTCACCTACTGATACTCTTTAAATCTGTGTTTTTTTACCTTTGAGGTAACAGTAAAATGTGAGTTTCCAAGTGATTTTCCTGTTTTTTTATCCATCAAGTTCATAGAAGATCTGTGAATTCTTGCCACTTTTCTGTAGAGGGGATCTTCATAGTCTTTAATTTTCTGTAACTTTCATCTGCCTCTGTATACTTGGTAAAATTAGGCTTTATAGTGAACATATGTTTGATCTCATTATCCAAAAAGAACAGATTTTCAAAATACTGAAGAAGTATTTTGCCTGTTGGTGATCCTTGTGGCAGAGGCTGTTTGGCTTGCTCTTTTGCATGATCTAGGCTGAGGAATCTTTGCAAAAGATTTCTTTTCATATTTTGGGCCTCCATTCTTAGGGGTTACCTGTTTCTTGGTAACTTTTAATATGAACGAAGCAAGCTTAAACGGTTTGCTAAGTTCCTTTGTGAGAAACAAGGGTTTCTTGATGAATTTCTCCTGAAAAATGGGGTTTTTGAGCAGAGTTTTTGGGAAATGCAAGGGATTTAAAGCTTAGAATGTATTTTAAGATCGATTCAACAACAAAATAGACCGGTGGTATAGGAAAAATTTCAAGAAAGGTCAATTAGGGATTCCAGGGAAATTTTGACAGAGTTTCCCCTGTAAAATGGATACTTTTTTGTAGCTTAATTGGTGTAACTTTGGTAATTATTAAGAAAACGACAAGAATTTTGAAATCTTAGAGGGCAAGCTCGAAGAAAAGTACCTGAAAAGCCAGCGAAATTCGGTTGAAGACGTTCACAGAGGTGCGCAGTCTTCAATTTTTCGAAAATGGCTTTTTAGAGGACAATGTAGCACTTCGTTATTGAAATTCAGGGCAATGGGCATTTGAAAGATGGCACTGGTAAGTTAAAAATGGCTCTGTGTGGTTTTCTTAGGGTTTAATGGCGCAATTTCGAAGAAAAGGGTTTATGGATGTGTTCACCAGTTTAAAAGAGAATGGTAAAAATTTCAATAAAAACTTTGAATTTTAACATATTCAACCGATGGCATAAACCATAGTTAAATAAAATTAAAATGAGGTTAAGCGGGTTAGGTTTAGGGAATACCGCTAGTGGTATTCACATAGGTGAAGGGTGGTAAGTGGTAAAATGCATTTTTAACGTGATACACCGTGGTGGTTACATGTAAGCACGAGGTGGTTTGGAAAAACCACCCATTTCACATGGCTTTGCGCGCGAAAATGGATAATCACCGTTGGATTTAGCTTTAGGGAGTGAACGGTCATGATTTAAAGGGAAAGTGCGGGGAAAGTGTGTTATCGGATTCAACGAGGGTCATTGATCTTGGGATATGAAGGATAGATCGAACGGTCGAAATTTTACGTGATGGGGAGAGATAAATATATTAAAATACTTTTTGCGCAAGTGTATTACCGTAGGATCAAATGGATTCTAGGGATTGGACGGTAAAAAATGAATCCGATGGGAGAAGGTTTGGTTTAGTCATATATACAGAAATGACTTATTCTTACTGGAAAATCAAATGTTCGGAAGGATTATCAAGGCTTCGAACTGTGGTTAGGGTCTAGGATTAGGCGTAATGTATGCGAGGAAGAAGATAAAGTTAAGGTTTTGACCTTGGGTTAAGGGAGTTGGAGTGGGAATATACAGGGAAAGGTTTATTTTTGTTGAAGTTTAGTTTTAACAAAACTTCGCATAATACATGTTTTAAGATGTATTTTCTTCATATTTTATTTATAAGATAAATTAAATAAAAAAGACTTAATTACCATAGGGGTTGGATTAAATATATGGATAAAATTTTAGCAAAAGGTTTTATAAGGGGGGTTTTATTTAAGCATGTGGGAATAAAATACTTTGGCTTAAGTTATAATAAGTGGGTTTTTTTGGGATTTATTTATAAAAGGAGTTATATAATAGGAAAAGGTCAATTGTAGGGAGTTAATAGATAAGTTAGAGTTAATATGAAAATATGACATGGTATACTCAAAACACATATTCTTAACAAGTAAATTGAATTACAAGATAATTTTCATTGATCTTATCACTTAGCCCATGATATAATGTTGTTTTGAGGGTTTATTGCATTTAAATGATGTAGGAAGTTAGCTAAATAGGAATTACAAATGCCTTTAAGTAAAAATGAGATTTTACATAGGATTTTTCAAGCGAATGAGTGCATGAATGGTAAATGATGTGATCAAGGGATTAATATAGACATTTCACACTTTTAACTAACCATTCATAGAGCCTTGGGTCTGGTCCCAACAAAAGTCAAGGAAATGCCTTGAGCCTTTCTGACTGATAGTTTAGAATGTTTCATGACTATGGGGAGGGGAAGTTAGTTATTCTGAAGCTCATGATGAATGATATTTACATTGAGACTTTTCACCTTCTTCTACCTACCCATCTTACCATGCTAACATTTTTTATTCTTTTTTAACAAGGTGCATTTAAGCTAGCAACCTTCACAATATTTATTTTTATGAAAGCAAATAAACTATCCAACTCTACACTTATTTCATCCATGAATCCAGATTAAACTGTTGGATTCATTTTATTTCTCTACCTAACTACTGAATTGTTAGGATTAAATTGTCTAACAACTCATTATTCTCTATCTAAAACAATGGAAATTGAAATAATGATAAGTTAAGATTGAACTGTTTAACTCATCCTGGACTAATGGCATTTATTGACACTCTACCATAGTCAAAATGTGAAAAATAGTGGCATTTATTCTTGCTCACTTTCATTTTTTATTCATTTTTTCTTTTGGGGTATATTATTTTTTCTAAGTCCTTTGATTATTCTTTTAGGACTTTTTACCCTCTTTTTGATTTTTTAATTTTCCTTTACAAAATATGTGAATACAACTTGAAGAAGGCAAAGTATGTACAGATTTACAAGATTATCAATAGTCAAGTCAAAATTATGACCCCTATATTATAGGTTGCTAACAATGCCCAAAGCTGTAATGGAGAGCCTAGGCCTTGAAGTCACCAGAGCTTACAAAGATCTTTACTCCTTTGACTCAAGAAGAGTGAAATTTTTAGGATTAATCAAAGACCTTTGTGTTAACTTAGCACAAATTCTAGCCAAGTATTTAGTGATGGATATTGTAGTGGCTGATGTACCCCAAAAATATGGTATGCTGCTATCAAGATCTTAGGGAGCTAAGTTACAAGGAACTATGCAGATGGATATGACATATGCGACTATCCCTGTGTTTAATCAAACAAGAAGACTTTATAGGGAGTCAATACATGGTTCCTAGCCAAGAGAGACCACAAAACTATCCTCTGTATTCTGTACATATTGGCCTTGATTCATTTATCCTTTTCAATGATGAAACATTTAGTGAGCAAGTAACCTTAACTGAATTAGTGGTAGATAAAGAAAAAGAGGAAGACAAGACAAAAGTGTCAAAACAGTTTGCTAAACCAAAAAACTACAACAAATGAAACACAGGTCTAGAGCTACAAATCATTCATCCATTGATTTTAAACCTTGAAAGTCAAGAAAGCAGTCCTCAATGCAATGAAAAACTTGAGGAAATAAGACAAATTCAATAAAGTGTTGATCTTCAAGAACAACCCGAAAGCACACTAGTTGAAGAGGATAGTAACCAAACTAATGAACTCGAAACTAGTCTTCTTTGGAGTATGAACTTTTATGGGTCTTGCACTGAGAGCAACGTAGGTGCAGGTGTCTGGATACATAACACTAAAAACAACCACACTGAAGGCCATTCCTACATATTAAATTTTCAGTGTTCAAATAACATAGCTGAGTCTGAATCCCTCCTTTTAGGCTTACACTTGTTGAAGAAATTAGGAGCTAAAATAATAAAAGTGCACTTAGGCAAGTAAATGGGGAATATAGCACTAAACACCCCATACTTAGAGCTTATAGGAACGATGTCATGGATTTACTGAAAACATTTGAGGAATCACAACTGATTTTTTTCCCAAGAGAAAAGAATATCCTTGCCCACAATTTAGCTTTTGCTGCTAGAACATGTTTAACACCAATTGAAACCAAACAATGTACCACCCAGATTAAATTCAGACCAGCTTCCCCTGATAACAAGAAATATTTGAAAATGTTTGATGGAGACATACAAATAGAAGACTTCTTACAGTCCAGAAATGAATTTGAACTACCAAGTTCAGATTCATATTATGAAACATACTGTTCTAATGAAGAAAATCTACTTGATGATGAAGAAAACTCTCCAAATATTGCTGATATAAATCTATTGTCTAACAAATTTGAAAACACAGCAGAAATTAGTTCAGAGTTAGGAAAAGAAGACTTAGAAACTTTGCAATCTAACAATCAAATTTTTCCAAATGGTCTGGTCCCTTTAGAGGAATTGTTTGATTTCAATGATGTGGCCAAGAAACCAAAGTTGTAGCTTGTTGGAACTGAAGTTCAAGAGTGTAATATAGGCAGTGAACTAGAACCGAAGATGATCAAACTGTCTAAAACTTTACTAGCTCACATCAAACTCAAATACATGGAACTGTTTAAATAATTTTATGATGTTTTTGTGTGGAGTTATGAGGATCTGAAATCCTATGACACTGAAATAATTCAGCACAAGATACCTCTCAAGGAAAACCAAAAGCCATTTAAATAAAAACTACGCAGAATAAACCCTGTTCAGTTACCTTTGGTTGAGAAGGAAATCAAGAAAATGTACGAGGCTAGTATTATTGTCCCTATTAGATATTCAGAGTGGGTTTCTAAGCTAGTGTTAGTTAGGAAGAAAACAGGAGAGATTAGGCTTTGTATTGACTTCAGAAACTTAAGCAAAGCCTCATTAAAGGACAACTACCCTTTACCCAAGATGGATCATATTCTACAAAAGGTAGTTGGGTTTAGAAGAATTTCTTTGCTTGATGGCTTCTCAGGGTACAATCAGATTTTAGTACATCCTGATGATCGATTAAAGACAACTTTTACTACACCTTGGGACACTTTCATGTATGTGAAAATGCCCTTTGGTTTAATGAATGTTTGTGCTACATTCCAGAGAGCCATTTATATTGCATTCTCGGAAGAACTAGGCTACTTCATCATTATTTACCTTGATGATATCACTGTGTTTTCCAAAACAGATGAAGAACACCCAAAAAACTTGAAAATAGTCTTCCAGAAATGCAGAAAGTATGGGTTGTCTTTAAATCCCAAGAAAACCATGTTTGGTCTCCAAGAAGGTAAACTAATTGGATACATCATTTCAGAAGAGGGGACAAAGATAGACCCAAAAAGGATCGATGGTATTTTTCAAATCAACCATCCAAGAAACATCAAGGAACTACAATCTTTCATTGGAAAGATTAATTTCTTGAGAAGGTTCATGCCCAACTTAGCTGAGCTCCTTAGAAACATAAAAAACATGCTCAAAAAGGGAGAAGGGGTTAAGTGGACCTTAGAAGCAAAGAATTCCTTTGAACTGGTCAAACAAGCATTAACCAAAACACCAGTTCTTATAAGTCCTAATTATTCAAAAGTTTTTTTATTTTTTCCTTTGCATCATAACATATAGTGGTTGTTGTCCTATTGCAGAAAAATTCAAAGGGACAAGAGCAGCCAATTTCATTCTTTAGTAAGGCCTTGAGAGATGCACCCCTAAAGTAAAAAACTATCGAAAAACAAGCCTTTTCCTTAGTCAAAGCCTTGAAAGACTTTTGGGCTTATATTTTACACTCCCATGTAATTGCATTTGTGCCTAACTCGGTTGTTAAATACATCCTTACACAGGACCCAAATGGTAAGAGAGGTAAGTGGATAGTTGTGATACTTGAATATGATTTAGAAATCAAGCCCACTAAAATCATTAAGGTCCAAGGTCTAGCTAGATTAATGGCTGAATCAAATTTTTAAGCTCTTGATATAAACATGATCAATGCATTAGATGAACAAGAGGAACTGTCAACTCCTACTATTGAAAACCATTTTAGGAATTCCTCTTGGTATGCTAATATTCTATATGTTTTTCTCAATCTGAATACACCTCCTGGTTTATAAAAAACAAAGGCAAGGTTTTTAAAGTTAAAATTTGTAAACTACTGCATTATAGATAAATGTCTTTATTGGAAAAATGCAAGTGGGTTATTGCTTAAATGTTTGCCTGAGAATGATGCAGATAAGGTTAAGCATGAATTCCATGAAGGAGAATGTAGAGGCCATCTCTACTGGAAGACAACAGCCAACAAAATCCTTAGAGCTGGTTATTTTTGGCCCACCCTCTTTCAAGATGTACATAAAATGATCATTGCCTGTCATAAATGCCAACTCTTTGAAGGAAAAAGAAAATTGCTTCCCTTACCTTTGCATCCAATCACTGTTGAAGCTCCTTTTCAACAGTGGGGTCTAGAATTCATAGGAGAAATCCACCCACCCTCATCTGCCCAACATAAGTGGATTCTCACTGCAATAGACTACTTTACCAAATGGATAGAATCCATCCATTCTAGGCAAGCCAATGACTTTTTCATTATAAAATTTATTGAGACTCATATCCTCTCTAGATTTGGCTGTCCTAGGAAGATCATCATTGATAATGTTGCACCATTTGGATCCAAGAAGATGGTTGAATTCTATCACAAATATCAGATAACATTGGGTCATTCTACTACTTATTACCCTCAAGGTAATGGGCTGGCAGAATCCTCAAACAAGAGTTTGGTAAACATAATCAAGAAGATATTGGAGGACAAAAAAAAGTCTTGGCACACCAAGCTAGTACATGCCCTTTGGGCTGATAGAGTAACACTTAAGAAATCTATTGGAATGTCACCCTACTAGCTTTTATATGGGATAGATGCAATTTTTTCGACCAGCCTAGGTGTGCCAGTTATGAAGCTGATCCAAGAAGTGCAGTCTGAAGACAACGACATGATCAAAAAGATTAATCAGACTATACATCTTCAGCAAACCAGAGAGGAGGTCTATAATAGAGCATTACAAAAACAAGAGAGCATCAAGAAGCTTTTTGATAGAAGAACAAAGGCTAGCAATTTCAACATTGGGGACAAAGTGTTAAAGTGGGACTCAAGGAGAGAAGACAAGGGAAAGCATGGTAAATTTGATAACTTATGGCTTGGCCCTTATCTCATTCATTCTATTGCTGGTAACAATGCCTATTTCTTGTAGGAATTGAATGGATGTGAACTATTTGGGGGTCTTATCAATGGCAGGATACCCAAACATTACTTCTCTTGACCATATCAAGTTTGGAAGCCTTTTTATTTTTTCTCATTATAAATATCATATCTCATCATTGCATTCAAAGTTATAAAAAGAAAAATACAAAAAAAATAGAAAGAGAAAAGAGGGCAGATTGTAAAAACAAAAAAGGTACAACCCCATACCAAAAAGAGAAACAAAATCTGAAAGTGTGCAAGCTCAAATGCCACTCCCGAGAGACACACTCCTAGTTAGTCATATAGCCTAATCATGACTAATTATTTTTTCAATTTACTTCTTATAGGTTAGTGAAATAGATTTTCCAAACAGCTCAATCTTGGCTTATTGGTTAGGTAGATTAGGATAGAAAATAAAGGTTCAAACAAGCTCAAAATCCGAACCTAAGATTCCAAAAGAAGAATGACTCTAATCTGTTTAAATCATGAGTCAAGGATAGAGTCAAACTAGTTGTGATATGCTCAAAACTTGAACCAGAGAACAAACACAGAACAACTCAAACAAATTTAAAAACATAGCTGAAGAAAAGAGAAGGATGTTATTAAAAACTTTCAGATCTTAAGCTTTCACAATTTTGATTTTAATTTTCTGCAAATAATAATCTATGTGCAGTTGGTTTTTATGCTATAGATCAGAAACAATTTAGACTACTCAATCCTGACTTGTATGTTTTTTAAATTTCTTGTCTTAGAAATTAGATAATAAAAATATGTTAGACAGTCTAATCCTAACAGATAGTAGCTAGGTAGAAAAGCTTATGAACTCAACTGCTTAATTTGAATTCATGGAGAAATAAGAAGTAGACTAAGACTAGTTTCTTATTTTCAAAAGAATAAAATGTTTTTAAAAGAGTTTTCCAATCCAAATGCACTCTCAAAGAAGAAGAAATGTTAGAGCAGTAGGATTGGGTAGGTAGAAAGCTTGTTTTGATAGAGTTCCATTGTTTTTCATGGCTGCTAACATTATCAAAACAGAAGAAGACCAACAAAGTGAAGAAAGTTGCAGCCCAATGGATGAGGCATTGATCAGATCCCATAGAATACAAGTCTGAAGTTCTTGACACCTTCAAGAAGGTACCATCCCCATGTGGAGCCACTATTAGCCACCTATAAAAATTTTCATACCAAATAGTGGCTAAATCATTCTTTAAAGCCTTCAAGAAATAATTTTATTGCCAAGTTGTTAGTTCTTGAAGTCTTATGAAGATATAGTGTCCTTGAGTTAATCTTCACTGATGTTTCCATCTCAATTCTCAAAATATGTTGTTTTCCTACAGAAAAGGACTGCTAAAAACCCATTTTTCCTTTTCATTTTACCCCTCCTTTCCCTCATAATTAACCTCCATTTTATTCCCTTTTTCCTCATAAAATTCCTCTATTTTTCCTCATTTCCCTTCGTCCCTTCCATAAAAACCCTTGGATAAGGTCTAAAAATCCTTTTCAACCTTATTGGAAGCTTTCAAAATCCTTTGAAATCCTTGAAAAATCATAAAAAAACAACCTTTTTGTGCTAAGGCCTTAAGCCCTTTTGGCCCTAGCCCCCAACCCCTTTCTTTCTACATAAAACCGCGTTAAGTCCAAGCACTAAGGCCTAATCGTGCAATCGCAATCGAGTGTTCCACTCTTATCTTGTTACCTATCAGTTTTTAAAAAAATTCGATTGCGATGAAAACCTTTTGTATATAAAACCCCTCTCGACCGCAAATTTTCCTTTGTATTTTCTTACAAACCCACTTTTCCTATGTTTTTATAAGTCCTGACAGCTCATTGATTGGGAAAATACCAACCATTGATCTAAACCAATCAACGATCGTCGGGATCTCGCATTGGAGTTTTTCATTGGATTCGTTTAAATAGTTTCTTCCCCCCTCCGATTGGTGACCTTGAAATTGTTTCCCAACCATCGATCTATTCTACCATACCCAGATCTAATGGTCCACATTGCTCTATTCCAAACCCCACATACCCGCCTTTGGCATCCATAACTTAATCTCCGTCATTGATCTGGTTCTAAGATCAACGGTCCTTGTTCAATCACATTGTGAAAACCATTGCACCTTTCCTCTCTCCTCCTCCGATTGAGATCATTGCAATTCTATCTAGACTGTCGAATCCAAAAGAATCGATGGTCTAGATTAATTGCCCTTCGCCACAACCCTCTGACATTTGAACCCACAGACTCATTCCTGACCGTTGATCTCTCTAAGATCAACGGCTCCAATCTAATTGCATCGAAAATTTTCTTTCCACCTTTCCTCTCTCCCCCGCCGATTAGCGATCCCGCGATTGGATCTAGGCCATACATTTCATAGATCCGATGGTCCAGATTCGAACCCTCGCCCTTTGTTATTTTCATAAACCCCGCTGTGTAAAGTCTTTGGGTGAATATCCACTATTGATATTTGTAGATCAACGGCCCAAAATGACCTGATGTCCACCCAACCCCTGCCTCATATTCCATTTCATTAACCCCAAGATTAAATCTAAGCTATTAATCTATTTGATCCAACGGTCCATATTTAACACGATAGGCCCAACTCATTTGGGACCTACCACCACCCATTGATTAATCTTGATTGTTCATTCTTTGATCCAACGGTCCAGATTAAAACTGCCTTGACCCTGCCCCACTTTTTTCTGCCCGTGCATATTATCTCCATCGCGCTCTCCTCACAACTGTTTGATCTAGTGCCCCAGATCTGATGCTTAGCGCGCGGTTTTGCGTAATTTCACGTCTGGAGGTTAATGTTTTAAATTTACGTGATATGGGTGGCTTTAAAAAGCCACATGTCAAGCACTAACACATATCGCATTCAAAAAGGCAATACCACTTTTCCCCCTTTTCATCGCGTGAAACCAGTGGTTTCTTTTTCCGAAACCATTTTCCCCATTTAACATTACATTTTCTTATGTTTATTCTCCGCCGTTGATCTCTGTGATCTAACGTTCCTAGTTTAATCTCGCCTTTTAGTTCATCTCCCTCCACCATCCTCCAAATGACTTCATAAGTGAATCTTTGTCATTGATCTCTGTTGGCTAAATCAATCCAACGGCCCAAAATCTTTCAGAAACTCCAAATTTTGTTTTTCCGCATTTCCCTTCCGCCTAAGGTTTTTCACCTGTTTCCTTCGAAAATTCCTCTATTTCATTATAATGTTTCCCCTCTACATTACATTTTCCCGACCAATCTTGGCTGTTGATCTTTGTAGATCAACAACCCAGACTTAATCTTCTCCACCTTTTATCCACCATCTCCCCATCTGACCTAGTGAGCAATCCTTGCCGTTGGATTCTTTCATCCAACGGCTGTGCTCTAACCTAAAATTCTGAAGCAGTCTTAATCTATCCATGTAGGATTTTATAACTTTTTGTGTATTTTTGCAGGTTGTGAAGCTTTTACACAGTTTCTCAAAAGAAATCAAAGGCCGGGGATGACGATCGCCCAGGCCTTTATTCGTGAATAAGATCACTCTGCAGGGTTCCATATCATGTTTCATCCGTGCCCCATGAGCACTAATTCTATTTTGAAACCCTCTATGCGCCTGCAAAAGCAATATAAACACAGCAAACTCCACAGACAAAGAGTATCAGTATCCAAGGATAAAATCAAAGTAGAAATCAATGTTTAAATAGTGTTAACACAGTTTTGAGGAATTAAGGAATAAAATTGACTATCTAAAGCCTAATTCGCTCAATTGAACACAATATGAAGAAAAAAAGATAGAGATTAGGCCTAATTAAGCCTAACATGGAATTAGAACAAATTAACAATTTTTTAAAGAAGGACAATCAGATTTATCAGTCCGAGAAGCCTCCACCGCCATATCAGAGGCTAATTGAATCCTCTCCAGTTTCCAGAAAGACACCTGCAGCCTCAAAGCAATCAAAGACAGGTTAGTTATTACCAGAAAAAAATATATTAGCATAAATACAGCTGAACAGTTATTTCAAATCAAAGAAAATAATTTAAATTGCCAGAGAAGTTATTACAAGGATAAGAAATAGCCTTAAAGTCAAATATTTTAATCCACTAAGCCTCGACATCCGAACAGAGTTAGGAAATAGAGATATAGATTGAATTTATTCCTACCTTATGCCTTGCATGGTTTTCAATGCAGAGAATTGCATTAACTGTAGAATTTATGATACTTGAACCCTAGAAATATTTCCACCTCCTCATTTTCCTATAAAATCTTCTTGAGGAGCACATTGTAAAGGGTTGGTTGCAGAAATTTTATATAATAGTTGTGCTCGAAACTTTCTACATGTAAATAGTGTTCAAAGACTCTTGAAGCTCTATTTGTGATCCAATAAGTTAGGCTGAGAAAAAAATATGATTGCTGAATTGAAACATTGGACTTGAAGTGTGTAACTGGATTGACATCAATATACAAGCTGATTCTTGGGATCCCGGTCTATATCATTGGTGAATTACTTCTTACTGTGTTATTGTTTTCCTTTCATGTTTCCCATTTTTTTCACTTATTCTCTGATAAGGAACAACAAATATAGAGCTAGGATTTACTGTCAAAAGTACCCTACTCTCACTGATAAGCTTTATCTTAATGTTTTCCTCTGAATTGTCTGTTTAAGAAAGTCTTAAGTTAAGTGTAAAAATTATCAAGGAATGTTGGTTTGCCCCTGTATTGATGTTCAAAGCTTGAAAAGAAGTTCTTGAATGATATTTTCATTATCTGATAAGTAAAGTTAGACTAGAAAATTTTATGGTTTGCCCTGTCTTCTAGTTTTTTTCTCCAAAGGTAGTTCTGAAAGTTTCCATAAGAGTATGCTGAAAGTAGGTTAGATTTAAAAGTATCATATATGATCTTAGGCTGCACTTTGTTTCCTTATTTGTTTTCATCCCTTCTGAAAGTAATTATGTGGATTAATGGATTGTTTGTCTGATAAGTTAGCTTTAATGCAATCTTGTCCAAAGAAGTCTATGGTTAGCCCTGTCCTTTGGTTGGTTTAAAACAGTTACTTAAAAGGTTTTTCTTGTTGGAAAGACTGATAAATCCTAGTTGAAATTATTGTCTTTTTCCACCCTTTCAACACTTTTATTGTTCCATTCTATCATTTAATATAAAATATCTTGTGATATAGATGACTTGCCCCTTGAACCACTCTTGAAATTGTTGCACAATTAAACCCTTTTATGACTCCATAGCCTAATGAACTAAAAACCAGCGTCATATATGTCCTATCAGCCAAAGGTTGTTCTGATTTCTTATACCTTCACCCCATTGAAGCTCTTTCATTTTAGGACTTTCTACTCAATTAAAAATCATGCTCAACCATCCAAAACCAAAAAAAAACCCTTGCTCTTAATAACTAGCCTAATATCATACCCAAAAGCCTTAAAGATAAATCAATATTTTCACTAGATTAAGGAGGGCTAGATCCTAGAATCCCAAAGTGGTTCAAATGTCCTCCCTACAGTTTTTGTCTCACCAATATTATGAAATTACAGTGAGCTAATAGCTGCAACTCAAGGACTGGATCTGGATGGAGATGGTTGAAGATGATGCATCAATTGAATATAACTCCTCCAATGGATCTTCCAAGTGAAAGGATGATCCTAACACTGAAGATATCACCCTCCGCAAACACTATAATCCCTCACTGGAAATAGTCACTGAAAATAACGGAGTCACTAAGGGATACTGCGCTGTAGGTGCAAGAAAATGTATTGACCAAGTGCCAAGATTTGCAATATGCTCCAAGGGCTTCCCAACTGGTCACTCAAAGGAAAGGCAACTCCCTCCTCCGAAATATAAGCCCAAGAAGTGGTGTTGAGGAACCTCCACTGCAACACCCTACAACACAACTCAGCTCTAAATAGAAACTTCACTGTAGCTGAAGGAGGATGCTTGGCTTGAAGCCTGAATGTGGAGAAATGAAGAGAAAGACTCCCTCAAGAGGCCTCTCTTGAGTGGAGAAGGAATTCCTAAACATGAATGCCTTGTGATAAATAGCACAACAACTCTGCTAAACAACAAGAGAATGCACAAGAGTCTAAACAAACCATAAAACCAATAATCATGACATGAATAGCAATGGTTGCCTTTCCCTCCTTTTAAACAAATGGAAGCCCTCTCACCATGAGTCCCACTCATTAGGGTTTCCTCCACCAAGGAATCTTCCTCCCATTCATACTGCGTTGTCTCTCAAAGTGTTCTCCACCTCCTATCCCAGCGTTGTTGACTTGGTCAAACTTGACCTTGTCCACATGCGAATGACCCCGTTCACACATGAGGGTGTGAAATCCAACTCTTATGACTATCCCATCTCACATCACGAGGGATTTTATTCATCTTTTTAATATGCATGGGCTTCCTTACCCATTTATTAAGCTGCTAGGTTATAAAAACAAAAATCAATATTCCAATTAGCTGCATGATAATTTTGGAATATTACATTCATCTATGACCATTTCCATGAGAGGTAGTCATAACTGACTAATTTCTCATGATTTTTGAATAGTCCAATTAGCACTCATTGCATCAGGTGATGCTCACAAGGGTGAAGAAGTGATGCTAACAGGTGTTTTAGATTACTTTTGGATAGTGAAAGTCATCTAGTTAGGAAAAAGTTTCATTTGAAGTATTACTGTTTGTTGCATCATTGTTTGAGAATCTTCCCTTAACTAGATAGCATTCATCGAATCAAAAGATATTTTTTCTCATACAGCTGCATATAGGAAATTATCTGATGACATTTGGTAGGGCCTTGGAATTGACACATAATTCAAGATCAACTTTAAAATTTATTCAATCAACCTAAGGAAGCATTGACACATAATGCACATATTTGAGAGGTCTAGGCTAGTGACATGTTCCGGCATCGTTAAACCTATTAGTTGTCATTCACCATCTAGCAGTAGAAAGTGCTATCATGGAATTGTGCTCCCTATACCATCGTGTATATAAAGGGAGACCCTCATAGGTTGCAATCCTTTATCCATAGGAATCCTAGTCTGTCGCCCGGTAACCGTGATACACTGAACACATCACTCGAGGAGACTACCTGCACGTATGTCAAGTCCTTGGTAATTTTTATTTTATTTGATCACCAAGGTGTATATTGCAGTTCACGGAAACTTAGTACACCCTATTTCCTAGATTACCTGAGTAGTCATTTTGGTCTTTTCATGACTCTCTAAAAGTGAAAATATCATCAAGACCTTGTCCTTTCATGCTCATTTCAACGTGAAAGTGATAGAGTCACCTTTTTCCTGCTTCTCAACTCTTAAAATATGAAATGACAGATTTTTGTTTTAATTTCTTAAAATATTAACTGCCCCTGAAATATTCCTAGATAAAGTTATCCTCCTTATTGTTTTAAGGTTGTTTCCTATGGGAATGTTTTCGGAGTTTACCAACTAAGGAATCCCCTCCGAAGGGAATCTTGGTTCTTTTCCTACTTTTAGGAATGTTGGTGCTCCTTATATGCCAACATAATTTGTCCCTACCTCGGCTAACTTTTGGGTTGCATGTTTCATTATTTCTTACCTCAGTGGTCCTGGGTGGTTTGACCTCTGTTCAACCATCTCTTTCTCCTGAACAACATCATGCTGATTCTAAGGTGGACATCTCCCCTTCTTCGCCTGTTTCTTCATCGTCCTCTTCTACTTCACCTGGTGAAAGTTTGGATTCTAGTAACCAGGTGGCTAAGAAGAAGAAGAAGAAGTCAGATAAGTGAGAGGCTAATGCTGTAGCTGTTGTGCCTAGGAAACCTTCCCTTGATAAACCATCCAACCTTCAATGGAAAGTCAAGTTCCCTTGCATGATGTGCAAAGGTTACCACTTTCTTTGAGACTGTCCTGGCATTCCCAATGTACTTGAAGAATGGTCTGACATCTGTCCAACATTGCCTTTAGCTTCTAGAAGTCATATTGGTGGCACGTCTTCGACTAGTAACGATAAGACTCATAAGAAACAGGGTAAGATTACCAATCCCTGTAATTTGTCTGAAGGGCCTCATACCATTCACCTTTGTTTGTACATGGATGAAGCCACAAGATTATTGAATAACCCTACTATTTCTACGTCCTGCCTTCCAGTTGGTTACCAGAAACTTTCTTTGAGTCCTCCGCTAGTTAATCCAATGATTGATCAAGATTCATCTTTGGTATATCCCACTCCCCCAAAAATTCAAATTCATGAATCCATTCCTGACCAACCGTTGGTCATGAAATTGATCGATCTGGTCCTGCCTATGGTTCATCCGATATTTTCCATCGAGAGTTTATCAAATACCCCTCACGTTCTTCTTGCTTCTTTAGAATCCTTAGACTTGGAGAAAGATTCTCCCCTCCATGTGGTTCAAGAATTTGCTCCTCTTGCTCCCATGATGGAGGTATTGGAGGATGCTCCTCTTGCTTCTGTAACAATAGGGTATGACCATCTGATTTCTATGGTGCCCCCTCCAAGTAGTTTGGTTGCTTCCTTCGATTGGAGTTAATTTGCAGGATATTGTCTTCCTTCTTATGTGCATTTATAGATCACGGTATAGGCCTTCGATATGGTCGTACCTAGCACGATTATAGATGAAGGTGCATCTCTCAGTGTTATGTCTTCAACTACTTGGAAAAATTTTGGTTCTCCAACGCTTGTGTTTGTTACGCAGAATCTGTTGGCATTTAACAAAAGAACCATTCAATCGTTAGGGATCCTTCCGAAGTTACCTATTACTTTGGGAGGGAAAAGTGTCTATATAGATGTGATGGTGGTCCAAGGCCCCTTGGATTTGAATATACTATTGGGACGTGACTACGCTTATGCCATGGGCGTGCTTGTCTCTGCCCTCTTTCATGTGATATGTTTTCCACATAAAGTTCAGATAGTGACCATTGATTAGCTTTCATTCTTTGGTCCTAACCTGAAATCTGGTCCACCATCATCCCTTTCGGGTCTTTATCTAATGGTTTTATCTTCCCCACCATGAGTTAATTATGTTGCCACTAGTTCGTTGCCCTCATATAGTGAAAGTGCCATCAGGTACCATCTACTGGGGGCATTCGATCGCAACTTCCAAGATGTTGTTATCCCATTAGATGCGAACCTCTTGGAAGCCATGAATTATTATTCATTATGGTAAAATTTCATTGGAGCATAGTTCATTTTCTTGTGTCAAGCTCCCTAAAAAATGAAACAATCTCTTCAGAGCATAGTTTGTTTTCTTGTATCAAGCTCCTTAAAAAATGAAACAAGCTCTTTGGAGCATAATTCATTTTCTTGTGTCGAGCTCCATAAAAAATGAAGCAAGATCTTACAAGGATAGTTATTTTACTATGTCAACCTCATTAAAAAATGAATTAGGTCTTGAGGATAGATATTTCACTGTGTCAACCTCGTTAAAAAATGAAACATGTTATTTTTCAATTCGAGTATTTGATACGATCTCGTAATATCCCAGTCAATTCTTTCTCTTGATCTCGTAAGTTCAACCTTCACTCCATCCGTCTTTCTGATGGACTGAAGCTTGGGGGCCATGTACCTCGAACTGAGTCACCATGCTGGGGGCATGTCCATTTTTTCTAAGCATAGTTTATCTTTGTTTCAAGCTTGTGTAAAAATGAAACCAACCTCAAGCAGAGTTTCCTAATCTCAAGCTTGTGTAAAAATGAAACCATTCCTTTTCTACCTCTCATGATTGCCACTTTATCAGCCTATTTTTCCAGATGAACCTTGGTTTTCTCATTCCATTGTCACCATCTACTTGGCTGATCATATGCCTTCACTTGGTTATTTACCCATTCCCAAGGAACCGCTGCAATGAGTGGTCTTGTTAGCCAACCTCTTAAACTTTACTTTTTCTTAGCAGTTCCACCATCACCAGAACTAGTTGGAACCCATAATACCACTTGTTCCTCCAGGAGGAGTCAACTTTCAACTCTTTTCTGACTCTCAGAAATTGAAAATATTATCGAGACACTTGTCATTTTGAACTCGTTAAATGGATGCGAAACGATATCAACCCAGTATATGCTTACCCCTTTTTCAGGCTGGGATGGATTATTTACAGAAAAGAAATACCTTAGCTTATTGTGACTAAGAGGTTCTCCCAGATATTGTTTTCTACCTTTTTTGATCTGTGAGACTACCCACGAAAAGGGGCTTGCTGGAGTTTTCTTTTTCATTTTTTTAAAACTCTCTAAACATGAAAATATGTCAAGTTCTTCCTTTGTTAGACTCGTTAAACCCTGATGAAATCGGACATCATCACCATGACGCTCACCGATTTCCTCCTTCCTAGGGCTCGTAAAATGTACTAGGATGGATTTTTTCGAAGGAAAAACTTATATGACAAGAATATGTTATCCTCTTCAAGCTTGTGTAAAAATAAAGAGGTACTCGCCATAAACGGTGGGGGGGAAATGGAAGTTATTCGTCAGTTGTGTCGGAAATATGTCACTCTTGAACATGACACTTATCTGCAGTTCGTGTCGGGTTGGGATATCTTCACTCTGTCACTTTGCCTCCATGGTTTTTGGAAATTTGTTTCCCTCTCATTTGATTACCCATCTTGTCAACATGAACTCTGATCCTATTTGAGTCAAATGCCACCAAACTACAGAGTCGTGTCTCCAATATGTTCAAGAGAAAATCCTTATATAGTTTTTACATTCCCTGATCCTCTATTTTAGTCTTGATTCACACTCATATTACCTTCTCTGTTTCATTTCAATGATGTGGGAAAACTATGTCCCTCCTTTGACCAGGTCACTTCCTTTTGACTTCAGCTCATTGTCGAGGAAGTTGATCTAGAGACTCCCTTCCAGTACCTTGGAGCCTGCATGCCTCAATGGCAGGTTCTTTGCATTCGATGACAGGTCCACATCATTGGCCTTCGATCGAGTGATTCTGCAGGTGTTCAACGTCAAATCACTATTCACATTCCTTGGATTGTACATGTTGTACTTTGATAGCCATTTTAATTTTTGGTGGTTTCTCTCGTGCATGTTAACAACTTACATCATTGGCTGGTAATTAGGTGATTTTATTGCATGCTCGACTTCAGCTCACATATTCGCATGCTTGAAATTGTACTTAATAGATTGTAATGGAGCACAAGACCCTATATTTTATTCTCTATAGTCCAGGTTGCGAGGCGATATGATTTTTCAATGATTGGATACATGTTCCCTTTAGATGGATGGATGTGATCATACCATGAGTCTATATGAGATCCTTCTCAGATGGATGGCTACGACCATACCATGGTCTCTTCTATGGATGGCTACGTCCATATCTTGATTCATGTTTTTTCATCAGATATTTCAATTATGTATATGTATATATGCTTAATTGTAGGTCTCCTGATGGTAGAGTCCTATTCCTTGGACGTACTTGTAAAGCATTTCACCCCTCACTCATGTTCGGACTTCATACTTTAGGGGGCATCTGTTACACATCAATTTTTCACTGTCCCTATACTGCCCGTTCCTTGATATTAGAGGACCCATACAATGACCCTTCCAAGCATGGAATAAATACACCTGAACCACATTTTGTCTACCAAATCATATCCCTTTAAAACTTTTTTGAAATATCCCTGTAAAAACTTGGTTTTCAAGGTTGGCACTTTCTCTCAGTGTATGACCTGCGACGATAGCAGAGATTTGCACTGAGACCCATGCCGATTAGTGCTCTATCTTAATTTTGGACCCGTGTTGATCTGATTTAGGAAATTTTTTTAAATATAAAGGAAGCTTCTGTGACTAGAAGCTTCACAAGGCGGTGAGCTAGAAGTTTGTTTTGAGGATATGGCTGAGGAATTCCCCTTCGGGCTTCTTGTTCCTAATAAATAGGGACTACTCCAAAGGATAAGCTCTTTTCCCATTATTTGAGGGCCCATAACCTCCTCCTCCATTGTTGTATAAGGAGAACTTCTTAAACTCTATAGCCTTAGTGATGATAGAAAGGAGAAGAAGCTATAGCTTTAGGAGAATAGTGCAGAGTGTGATTGCTTTTGTGTGTTGGGAACATAGTGAGATCATGAACCTTTGTGTGTGAGGGTGTTGAAAAGGTGCTTGGATACGGAACTGCCAAAGGAGAGCCTCAACATCAAGGCTTGGTTGTAAAATCCCCTTGTCTTTATCATAATAAAATGCATCTAATGTTTATCTTCCACTCTTTTTTACATTTACAATGATATTTCTAGCATTCCTTGATTAGTTTGATAGGTTTTAATTGTTTTATGTTTGTCATGATCTTACGTTTTCATGGTGTCTTGACTGTCTGTACAGGAAATCGAACGTTGGCAGCAGCGTGCATCAAGTTTGAGAAGAGCGACAGATCAAGAATCTTTCACGGAAGATGACAACATAGCATCAAGACAAGGTAGGTTATCTTCTTTGCTCTGAATGTAATTTACAATCTAGGAAGGTAGATGTTAGTATGTTCCCGTAGTTGCTAGACCCACCCTAGAGCTAGAGGGATCGCCTCTGTCCGCAGAGGGGATTTACCTGGACAATAGCAGTAGCTTCATGTACATCAGTAGCTAAAGGGATAGTGCAATATTTCTTCCTGTAAGCTCACCAATTATGTAGTGCTAGTTGTAGCATGTTTGTAGGGTGATTCTAGGCCATCTCTTTGGCTAGATTCCCTCATCTTTGTATATTTTGTAACTGAATCCTCTCCATATAATAAAAAGGCTCAGCTTCTCTATATATTATGATGTTTTCTTTAGATTTATTGTTGACTTAGTTATAGTTCTTATATTATGTTTCAGTATTGCCTCATTCTCCCTTTTGGGATATTATTGTGGTATCAGAGTATGATCTTTGGCTCAGCTTGTGGACACTTCATCTTTTGCATCAAATGAAGAAGCAGATAGATGAGATATATCATGAAGGAGGATTGTAGTTTTTCCACTCATTTCTTTATATCCATGCAAGATATCTCCAAAGAAGTCAATCAAATGAAAATGGAAATGAAAAAGGAGTATCCAAGAAGAAGATATGCTGAGGAAGGTCCAAGCACTTCATATCAACAAAAAAATAAAACTGGAGAATCATAGATCTTCTCATATATCTACTATGCCCACTTTCTTTGAAGAAGGTGAATGGTATATAAATGAAGAAAGAAGGAAACCTAAGAGTCATGAGACTCTCAGTCTATATCTTGAAGAGTACAAAGGACAGTCTATAGCATTGAAGGAGAAGCTAACTCTCCAACAATTCTTCAAAATCAAAGAAGAAAGAGGATCCTATAGAAACAATAGAGGAAAGAGGCACAATAGATTTTATTTTCCTACATTTCATGGATATGCCTCAAGCATTATTAAGGCTTGGAAGAAATATTTAGATGCATTCTTCAGGCTACATCCTGTAGCTAAAAGAGAGGTTGTCTAGATTCCAGCACTTTGTGTTTGTGGTGAAGCCAATGATTCGTGGTTTGGTCACATGGAGCATGAAAAAGTGACTAAATATTCATATTTCTTTCACAAATTGAGAAATAATTTTGATGTGATAAAACCAGAGATATGTCACAAAGAGACACTTCCTAAGCAAACAAAGGAGGATGTCATTCTTATCTGTCTGGACAAGGGGTCACTACATTCACCACCAGTTGTAGATTTACTTGCATCCGGAGAAGAGATACTTGAAAATTTGCAAGATAGTCTTGAAATATTGAAACATAGAGTCCAATGCATGATTCGGGAGATGCACGAGGAAGAGGAGGTAGATTCCAATGCTAGTACACTTAGAGAAGAGTAGCCATCACTCTTACCAGCAGTTGGAGACACCATTTTCCTGGTTGCAGGAACTCTTGTGTCCTTGCAAGAGGTTCCCACACATCAGTTGATCCAAGGTATGCATACACTTTCATCACATATTTTTTTAGTAGTTCATATTGAAACTTATGGGAACATGCCATCAGGGCCAATGTAATCAAGGGGGATATCAAGTTCTATCCCAGTTCATCATTGTTGAGCTACATTCAACCCTTTGAGTTGAAATGTAGAGTTTCAAAATATGGGATGAGCATAATCCTATGTACAATGGCTGACTATGATTTCACCATTGTGCCTTGCCATGAGACAGCATATGTATCACCATGAAGATCTACAACGCCGTCACTTAGTAGTAGTGATGATGAGAGGGCCCCATCATTCTTGGAGAATTTTGAAGGTAGATTCAATCATGAAGCATTGTAGGTAGAGATGATAGATGGTAGACATCTTGAGATGAGGAATCTTCCCTCCTTTATAGATGACACTTTCTCAATGAGCATCTCACAGCTCAAAGAGAAACTTCTACTTGCAGCAGATCCATAAACTCTTTGGTTTTGGAGGGCCTTTGGTGAAAATAGAATCTCATTGAAGGTGCACTTCAACATTTCATGAAGTGTAAAGTTCTTCATTAGGTTGAGGAGAATGGTATTCTACAAAGGGAGGATACCATTTTTATGAAGAACATCATTCATCATCCACATGGGGATGAGTGGGTGAGAATGATAAGCGAGGGGTTGCATGACCACTTCCAGATATATGACATGGGCCAGCAAGAATCTTGGTTACGCTGGTTTCTCTTGGGTGAGTTTGGTTACTACGCAAATGATCCTATTTCTTTGATCCATGCCTTGAAAAACACTCATGAAAATAAGGAGGAGGCATGGCTGCGCTGGATCCTCTTGGGTGAGTATGGTTATGACCCAGTAGCTCATATTTTTCTGATTCATGCCTTGTGCATCAATGATAGAATGCAACAAAAGGAGGCATGTTCACTTGGGTTGACCATGAGAGATTTTGGCCATCACATGACATCCCCTATGTCTATGTGTTTTGAATTGTGTAAAACTTGGCATGTACTCTCATGATTTGTATTAATGGTGCTTACTTGTATTGGGCTGATGTGAAATTCAACATGTCTATCGGTATGTCTTTACTACATGATGCACATGAGGAGGAGAGAAGTCAACAAGATCTCTTGTTTCTTTGGTTGCTTTTGGGGGAGTTTGGCTTATCCATCTTGCATGGGGAGGATGGCAGAAAAGGGCCTTACTTCGGTGGTTACTATTGGGGAATATGGTTTGACATATTTTTCTACCCATATATCTCTATTTCTTCTTTTACATAATGTTGGAATGATGCTTAGATCCGAAAATTCCAATAGGGCTAAAGATGAATGCATGTCAATGCTCAATTTACTTCACAAAATATGGGATGAAGGAGTGATTTGTGAGATGGGACTTTCCCTTTGTGGAAAGAACCACTTTATTTTATGTATCTCATATATTGATGATGATGTTGCACATCATATGGTTGTCACTTGGTACTTCATGGTGGAAGGATGGAATCTAACTATAGAGTTGGAGGTCATTCTATGCATTCTTGAGAGACAACTTTGGAACAAAACATGCATAAGACATTGCAACAAATGGAAGAGGCCTTCCTTATGTCGATGCCATTTGGATGGGAATATATGTCTTTGTCTCTAATTTTGTAGTTGCTTGAGGAAAAGCAACATTTTTTCGGGGAATATTGTAATATTCCCAAATCTTCACATAATACTTGGAATATTAGAGTTCTTAATTTTCTTAATGAATTAAGTAAATAAAAGGGTGGAGGGACACATAATCCTCAAGATGAATAAATTTCCACTTTTTATGTGTGAATGTGGATTGATTAATCCTAGATATACCTATTGGGGTATTGGAGCAACTACTAATGTGAATGGAGTGAATATCATGTCTCATTAATGAGATAGATCATGGAGGTTGAAGCAGTCAACTGAGATCATGGAAGGAATCTAATGTAAGGTCATAGAGCATTCATGATGAAGTGATGGAGGAAGTAGTGCAATTAATGCACACATGATGGATATGGTGCACATTGCATCTAGATATGATGAAGGACTTGGAGAGACATCGCAGTCAAACGTGGAGGATTATGTCCACATGCACAGCGTAGTTTAGAGGTTGGCCAAGGCATGGGAAGGCTCATAAACTATATAAAGGAGATGAAGGCAACATTGGGGCCATGCTTTTGATTGTTCATTTGAAGGTCTATTTAGATCTATAGGAATTATACAGTACTCGTGTATATTATCAGATTATCCTAATCTAAAAATTTAATCCTTATGTTAAATATAGAATCCTTCTACTTAATTCTTTGTGGAAATTAAATCGCCAATTGTAGAACACATGAATAAAAATCAATCGCACATAACAAGATGTTTTACAGGGAAATCTTAAAGCTAAAAACCCCAACTATCATATATTATGTATATCAATGCATCATGAAACAATCTCATATATCTCATACAGAACTCAATTCATAGAGCTCTCAGTACAATATACAATCGTCTCACACTATCTTGCAGAAATTTGCACCTCCATGCACCAATTTCTTGCCTCCTGATAGCTTGCCTCCACTGCACAATCTCTGCTGAAGAAGAACCCTAAATGAATTTGACCTTACCTTTCCTTGAATACACAATAATCATAGGATTCTCCAATGTGTGTGTAGATGCATTGAATTCTCCACTATAGTCACAACAGATAATCCATCTCACTCTTTTACCTGTCTCTCCACTGGGTCTCCACTGGATCTCAAATGCAAGTAGTTAACTACTATATTTCTTCAGTTGTAAGTAAGACACTACTTTTGAATTAATTCACTCATATTTCACTAGTATATGTTAAGTTACAACTAGAAAAACTTAGTTTAACTCACTAAACTGAGTTAAATTAAATAAGAACTCACATAACTACTCTACCAACTCTATTACAACTTGCCACAATCAGTTATAACTAATTCCTCCATGCATGAATCACCAACCACTCAGGAATTGCGTAATTCCTTCAACCCGCTGACATGCCACATATGTTCACTGAAATAAAGTGCTCCAAGAGAATAAGTTACTATTTATTGTATGATTATTATTAAGGGCTAATAATAGTCGACCTGCATTCTATTTTTATATTAGCGATATATAAATAGACTTTGCCCATCTTATAAAAATAGAAATTCATCCAAAGATATAATTTTATCAACCATCTAGAATCAACATCATCCTAACTTTAGAATATGCTCACCATTCTAAAAATAGACTTGTAAAAACATACATACACCTAAAAATAGCCTGTGCAGGCCCCACCTAGTTTAGGTGCTTATTTTTCACTAGGATCAAGGATGATGTTTCTGAGTGCCTCTTTATTGTTGAAAACTTCAACACTCCCTCTCAACAAGAAAGGACTATCTTTGCATGTGCCCTGCAACTCCATGCATCCACCCTGCAACTCTTGTATGCAACACTTATCTAGTATTTCTCACACATGAAAGACTTGCATGCGACACTTCCAAAATTGAATAGCCTGTGAAAAACTGAATCAGTATAATGCATCTGCCATCAAAGTATTCTGACTTATACTTAGCTACTACACATGTCTTCAGGAATTACTGCGTTTTTGAACTCTCCACCAATGCACTCTACACTTGCTGTCAACTCTGATCCACGCTTTTTTATCTAACACTATCGCTTTGATCTAACTGCATCAATCCAAGTGATCATGCTACTGCTGCTTTGTGGGATCCTTGTAGCCAGGTTCAATTCATGATATCCACACCATCTCAATGAATCCTACCCAGAAATATCCTCTTAGGATTATTCATGCATGTCGCCCCACCTCTCACCTGGTGGTATAGCCGCATGCACTCCCTCTGCCCATCTGGTATGAAATTTCTCTGCATGACTAGTTTCTCCCACTCCATGATCCTCATCTTGTGGTTGCTCCACATCTCGAGGTTCACTCTTACCTGCATGAAAATCCTGCTCCCTCTCAAGCTTCAATTTCATGGCTTTCTCACACTTCCAAACATTAGGAAGCTCCATAAGAATCCCATCCACTTCAAGTATGCAGAGATTATTAACTTGAATCCCAACCTTCTTGGCTTGCCCTATTACTTTGTGCCACAAGAAAAAATTTCCTTCACTAAAGACAACATCATAGCCTCCATCATCTAATGTTGCGACTGAGATTAAATTCTTCTTTAAACTGGGAACATGCACAACATATCTTGAATGAAGGATTTTACTTGACGTCCTCTAAAAGGTAATGGTACCAATGTCGGTCGCATTGTATCGCCAATTTTCACCCAACTCAACATGCATCTGGAGATCTTTCTTCTCCAAGTCATTGAAAAGTTTCTCCTCTCCCATCATGTCGAAGGAAGCACCACTATCAAAGTACCACCCTGATCCTAATGCACTAGACATCATGCATGCGATCAAGAGAATTCAAGTTAAAATTATGAGGCAGGGGCGTCACCAACTACAACTCAAACAACCATCTTGTTATTCTTCTTATGTGCACAATTTGTGGCAATATGTCCAAACTCATGACAGTGAAAACACTTCACTTTGGACATGTTGTGCTCCATGCCATCTTCTCGGGCCTTAGATCTAGAATGGAATTTCTTATTTTTCTTCTTCTTCACCCTGGAATCCAAAGCACATTCCTCTTCATCATCATGCTTTGATGAAGAGCCATCCCTAGTGTTTTTCCTTATCTCCTCTTGCAATAGTTCCAACCACAGTCATTCCCAATCTGAAATTTTTTCTCGTCCATTGACAGAGTCTTCATAACTGTGCCAACCCTTCATAAGTCCAAGGAGAGAAAATCTCACCAAATAATCATCAGAAACAATGACTCCTACACTCCTAAGCTCATCCTTGCATTGGAAAAACTTTTTCAAGTATACCGGAATAGTGTCGTTCTTCTCCATCTTGATTTTTCTGAGTTTATCCTTCAGCGCCAACTTCCTATGATGGCTTCTGCTTTGGAAAAGATCTGTCAAAGCCTTCCACATAGCATATGGAGTGGATTTCCCATGAAGGCTTGACACAATATGGTCTTTCACACCTTCCAACAGAATCCTCCTCGCCCTTGCTACTTTCTTTTTCCATGCATCAAGTACTGCAGCATCCACCGAAGTGGGCTGAGGAACATCTCTCTCGATGAATTCCTTCAAGCCATTATCTTCAAGAATTTCCTCCATCCTATCCTTCCAGGATATGTAGTTAGAGCTTCCCATGAGTGCATACTCCAACTGCAACCCATTGAAATCCATTTCAATGTATACTCAACTGTCGCACCAAGAAATTCTTGCAGCAATTTCGAATTGTTTCCACCAGCACAAAACTCAACACTACTTCAATATTCTAAGCTCCAGTGATTAAAACTGCTCCAAAACCATCTAGAAACTATACAATATGCGCGTCTATTAATGGATTCTCCTGATCTAACAATTTCATCCTTATGTTAAATACATAATCCTTCTACTTATTTCTTTGCGAAAATTAAATCGTCAATTGCAAAACACATGGGGAAAAATCAATCACACATAACAAGATGTTTTAACAGGAAAGCTTAAAGCTAAAAACCCCAATTATCATATATTATGTATATCAATGGATCATGAAAAAAATATCATATATCTCATACAAAGCTGAACTCATAGATCTCTCAGTACAATATACAATCGTCTCACAATGTCTTGTAAAAGTTTGCACCTCCATTCACCAATTTCTTGCCTCCCGACAGCCTTCCTCCACTGCACAATCCCTGGTGAAGAAGAACCTTGAATGAATTCAAAATTACCTGGCCTTGACTTTGCAATACTCATAGGCATCTCCAATGTGTGTGTGGATGCATTTAATGCTCCACTATAGTCACAACAGATAGTCCATCTCACCCTTTCACCTCTCTCTCCACCGGGTCTCCACTGGATCTCACATGCAAGTAGTTAACTGTTGTATTTCTTTAGTTGCAAGTACGACACTACTTGTGAATTAATTAACTAATTAATTCACTCATCTTTTACTAGTTTATGTTCAATTAAAACTAGCACAACTGAGTTTAACTCACTGAAACAAGTTAAACTAAATAACAACTCACATAACTACTCTTCCAACTCTGTTACAACTTGCCCCAATCAGTTATAACTAAGTCCTCCATGCATGAATCACCAACCACCCTAGGAATTGTGTAATTCCTTCAGCCCACTGATGTGCCACATCTTTTCACTGAAATAAATTGCTCCAAGAGAATAAGTTACTATTTATTGTCTGATTATTATTAAGGGCTAATAATAACTGACATGCATTCTATTTTTAAATTAGATATCTATAAATAGACTTTGTCCATATTCTAAAAATATAAATTCATCCAATGATAGAATTTTCTCAACCATCTAGAATCAACATCCTGCTAACTTTAGAATATGCTCACCATTCTAAAAATAGACATACACCTAAAAATAGCCTGTGCGGGCCCCACCTATTTTAGGTGCTTATTTGTCACTAGGATCAAGGATGATGTTTCTGGATTCCTCTTTCACTATTTATTGTTGCAAACTTCAACAAGATCTAGAATTTTCATCTCACATTCCATGCATTCTTTGGCTGTTTAGCGAATATTGCAAGTGATGTTTAGTACTGGGTGTTCCCGAGCGGGAATCCCACCTCTTTCCTTGAGTGATCTCAAAGGAAGAGGGTTTTACTTCATTCATCATTAGGCATTGGTGTCACACATATTTCCATTCTCTGCAGAACACCTAGATTTAGGAATTATGCAATTTCTAAAGATCAATTGGGAGGTGGAGGTTGTCCTCAGTATTTCAGTTAGAGAACCAGTGTAGGATTATTCCTATCACCTTGGGCTTGAATATCAGCATTCCCAGAGCTTTAGTTCAGATCTGGAATTAGGGAAAATTTTATTGACCTCCACTCAGCATCAGTCCCATCAAGGATTATGCAGTCGATCATTGCAGATCTAAAGGAGGGTGCAAGTTACTAGTATTTCATCTAGTAATCCTGTTGTGGTGGATTAGTCACACGGGTGTACGAAATTGCACTAGTTTCAAGAGTGTGGTCTACTCTTTAAACTATTGGTAACATGAAAAAAGTGGGGGGAGCTCAAAAACATAAAATTTAGTGGAAACAATATGCTAAAGTATGCTCTGGTTAAACTAAAACTAAAAAACAAATATACAGAAGCTATAAAGAGATTCAAAATGATAATAATGAAAATTATGGCTCGACGACCTCTTCTTATTAAATATTTGATATGGAGAAGAAATTTTACCCTCTTGCCAAAGGGCCCCTAGACAATGGTTCTAGGTCTCGATGCAAGGATGTTGCCTTCCAATCTCTGCCTCTGATGCAATCTCCCTCTCTCTCTCTGATGTGGTGAACTAGGATGTTGGGTGGCCAACAATCGAGTCCTCTTTAGCTCCAGCTCTGGGTCACACACTGCTGGTGTTTCTTGGGAAACTTTTTCCAGCATAACAATGTGATCACCCTTTCTTCGTCTCTTGGTGGCTTTATATAGGGGAGTTTCAAATCCTCCTTGCCTCCCTTGGTACATGATGGATAATGACCCAAGGGAGAGGTATGATTCCATTGTGTGCTCCAAATATTCCTTTGTATGTGCACATAGTGTTTAAGGAGGCACTGGTGGCTATCCTTAGGCGGCTTCATATAAGGAGTAGCTGTCCTTTGCTTAGTGTGGTCTCGAAAAGCAAATTTTTTCCGTTTCCAAGAATGAACGCTTATGGGGAAAAAAGGCACACAGAAGGTGCTCTTCTCAAAGGATTAAGCATGCATTGTATCATTTAAGACTATTTCAAATCTGATTTTCTCAAAACCTTAGAGATTTTAAATACTTCTTGATTCCATAATGTGTTCCTACCCTGTAAATCCTTTGGCTTGAAATTATTTGATGTCGTATTCTGCTATACGATTTTCCAGTGTTAACAGTTGCCTCCTAATGTGTGAGGTCTAAGAATAACTGTATAGCTGAAATACATTATAGTTTCTTTTCTATATTGTACATAGAGGTAGAGAGAGAGAGATAGAGAGAGAGAGGCTTGCGTGAATCTTCGAATTGACAACACCTTGCACTGTTTCCGAGATAACTATGGCCTAAAGGACCCCCTAAAAGCAAACAAAATATACAACATATGGCTAGTTAAACAAAATTAACAGATACATGCGTTGACTATGCCACTAATTTGGTAGTGGTGCTGGTGGTTGTTGACGATGATTGCTGATGACCTCAGGGGCATTTTTTCTTTGATGATAGGTGGAATGTGGTACCCATATGCATAATATTGGTATGGAATATCACTGCACAATGTATGCATATGTACTGGTTGGGACCCTCCCGTGTAAACATTGTTGTCAGAGATGCTTATGGAGGCACGAGCTTTGCAGATCTGATCAAACTACAATGGTTGTTAGGTATGATACTATTGTGACATGAAAGCTTTTGTTTTAGTCGAATGTGAGGAGGATCGATGACATATCTGGAAAATTATGTCTCCATAATGCCACCCGAGGATACCCCTTTGCATGGGGAGGGTTGATCCAAGGTACTGCTTCCTTTTTGAAAAAGAGGCGTCGAGGTCGACAAAAAGGAAGCCTTAACCAAACCATGGGTCGTCGACCTGAGGGGTCAGGGACTTAGATTTGCAGGGTTCAACATAGGAATGTTGGTGAGAAGTGATTGAAAATGGATGATGGGGATTCAGTGGCCCAAGATCAGAGTATACTGTAGCAGCTTGGTGGCAGTCATAGTTATTTCTGAAGGGAAAATCCCTGGAGTCGATAGGACTTACAGGGCGGGTGTGAACCAGCTATGAATGTTGTGATGGTGTGTGAGTGGTGGGGAAAATACTTCGACCAAGGAGAATGGGGGACTACTGCCATGGGTGAAAAGATAAAATATGAGGTGAAGGGGTGAAGTGCATCATTTTGGTCTTTGTACACTTACCAAAAGAATAAAATAATGAGGTTTGGTTTGTACAAAACACAGAGACGGGTACCCCAAAACATAAAAAGGGGTTGCTCACTGAAGGTGTGAGGATGATTTTTTGCTGGGGGTGGGGGTCCCATTGGTTGGTCTCATGTGCGAGGTTGATGAAGTGGAAAATGTCACAGATGGGATTATGTTGATGGAGGTATGGTGGGCCAAATGCGATGCGCGGAGGTGCGCTTTCAATCTTCTTGTACAACCTGGTCGTCTGGGAATGGGGTTTTGAGTTTGAATGGTAAAATTGAACTTGTGCATGATAGATGGATGGGCATGAGGTGCTTCCCAAACTGAAATGGTATGGCCATGGCGTCACTTGTGCTGTGATATATGGTCTAGTTTGGGTGAAGAGCACCATGGAGGGGAGGTTCTACCAACCAACACATATGTTTATCATATGTAGGATGAGGTGATGATAAACGTGGTTGGGTATGAGTATCCTATGGTTTATTTCTGATGGATAAATGATGTCAGGATATGCAAAATTTTGTGGGACTCTATCATGTTGGGGGTAGGATGATACCTGCTCCAAAACTTTCAGTGGATGGTGTTATGAACGGTTTGCGGGTTCTTCCTGCAAAAAAAACTACCTAAAGTGAAATTATCTTCTTTTCATCAAATATTTTTGAAAGACATGAAATTTAGAAAGGAAGATGGGAGGGTGCATACCTACCGGCACTGAAAATGTATTTTTCCTAGAAAGAAAATGTGTGGCATTGCTTTCGTTCATCAAGGCATACTGATGATGGTGCAACTTATAGTTTTCCGAATGGACCTTCTGATCTCCGGTTATGGACCTCCAAAGTTCTGGAAAAGGGTGATAAATATGGGATTATGGCCCTAATCCTATTCATTTGTACTTGCTGAGTTTTGGGAGATCAGAGGTGCTTGCAAAGCCTTTCTTTCTGTTGCGGTCATCCCATGTACTAGGGATTAGCAATACCATGCCGAGGTAACTTTCATGAGGTCCTGCATTTTACATTTTTCAATTTGATGATGCCGGGGGCTGTACAAATTAGAATTGTACGGCCTCAAAGAGACTTTTTTCCCTAGATTGCAAGGGTGATATAGGCAAAGAGGCACCTTCCTTGGATGTAGTTCTTAGGGATAGGCATGCGAGAGCATTCTTTTCCCTCCTTTTTGCATGCAATGGTGCACCTGTGAAGAAAACAGGTGCGCGGTAGCACACCTGTCTGAGACACAGGCGTGCAAAGGCCACGGTGATAGAAAAACTTAGGATTTTTGTCTATTTTGATATTTTTCTCTGTACTAATGGGTGCCTGGGTGGCTTGACAGGTTGGTGTGGAGAGAGAGGGATTGGCCTGAGATTTGGACCACTCTAGCTGCTGATGGTGGGGTGTGTCATCAGTTGGCCGCATGGGGCCTTCTGAAGTTTGCTGAGAATGATTTCCTTCGGTCTGAGGACCGACTGTTACATTACATTATACAACATTGGAATAGAAGGCACAACATGTTCGTACTATGAGGGACAAACTTTATTATCCGTCCGGAGATGGATATATACTCTGTGACCGGGTTATTGGCTCAGGGTGAGGCTCTGAGGTATCCACTCCCTGTTAGGAGAGTGAACCTAGAAAGATTTCGGAGGCAGAATTGCGGTGGTGAGCCTCTTACTAAGGGGTGCATCAATATTGCATCAGTGATAGATGTGTCCAAGCGGTGTGCTCTAGCAATTATTGTGTGACTGGTGGGGTCGTTTGCTCCACATCGGGCATCAAGCCCGCAGGTGGGAGTTTTACACCATTTGAGGGGCGAGCATTTTTTTAATTTTGCGCGCTTTTGTTTTGATGGCATGGTGTCGCAATTGAACAAGGTCCAATGTGAATCTAATTTATTTGCATATGCTATCATCTTATGTAGGATTATGTATGAGAGGGTGGTGTTGTTGAGGCCAGTTGTGGCGGTGCCTATCAGAGGGCCGCAAGAGCCACACATGAGGAGGTGAGCTCCGGTGAAGCTGCGAGGAGGTCGTGGCATGGTGGGTCATTATTGGAATGACATGACAGAGGCCTAGTTTGATGCCAACCCACAGATGTTCTTTCCTTACCCATATGTAGGGATGGAATTTCAGTGTGATCCATATATTCGTCTCCCTTTCCGTTATGTTTGGGGTCCTGCAGGTATGAGTTATGTTTTTTCTATACTTTTTTGAGTGTTTATGTACCTATGTGTTTTTTTATTGACATTGACATTATTTCGGTTACTTTTGTAGATTTTGGCGAGGTAGGTTGCTCAATGGCTTGATTGGTGGGTCATGATCCTCCGCTACGACCTTGTGGTGGTCAGGGGGGAGTTGGCGCAGGTGGACCAGATGGTGGTGTTGGTGGACCTGGCGAGTGTTAGCTCCCCATAATTTGCTAGATTGATTGAGATACAAATGGATACGGGTAACATCAAACCAAGCTTTATAATCCAAGGACCTAACCTTCCTGGATTCAAAGAGGGATCTCTCTAGTAGGTGCATAGATGTGAACTTGTTTGCTGATTAGGGTTGATTTTAGGCTAGATGTTAAGTGTAGGGTATTTTGATTGTTTTTGGTTGGGTATGATGCTCAAATAGATTAGATAGAAAACAAGGAATATTTTTAAGTCATTGGGCAATGGAGTCTAACAAGGTCAAGGTAAGTTCATCAACTATTTTAAGAGTATTTGCAGGGAAATTTTAACTTGGTTGGTGGATTTTTGAGGTCGAGAAGGATCATGAGATGGACATCAAGCTTGATAACAAAAAAGCTAATAAAGGGCAGAAAGGAATACTTTATATACCTTTAAGCTGAGGGAGTTAGAATATTTATAAGCGTAACAAGAGAATCAAAGGCATAATTAAAACCTAATCCATTTGATTTTAGACTGAAATCAGATAATCATCCAAGACAAACATTCAAATGAAATATAGAAAGGCAAGATACTTATTTAACTTCCATAGATTTCATCATCAAGAGAAGAAAATATTTAAGATGCACAAATAAATATAACAATAGAAGGAGAGAAAACCCTGAACATCTAAAGTTACAACTATGAAGGTTCCTTGAAATTTTTTTAGCTAAGTAAAGGCAAAGAGCATTATTGAAACAAAATTCTTTGATAAACCTAGGCAAAGATGCTTCAGAGAAATGATTCCAAGAACATAGTATTTAGTTGCAACAAATATGTAGGGCTAGCCATGAATCATGTTGAAACCGACTGATCTAAAACATTCAAGAAATAGACAAGCATAATAAATCCTTATAGAGCAAAAAGATGAATTCTCTAATATATCCTAGCAGAAGAAAAAATTAAGGTAGTGAAGGAAACAAACAGACCTAAGGTGCCATTAGAAAACATGTATTAGTCTAAATTCTTTGTCCTACTACAACATAGCAAGATGGAAACATAATGAAAAATAGAAAACATGAACAAAAGAGAAACACATCAACATCAACCAGGCTTATGGATCCTACAAACAGTCCTCCTCCATCAACAAACAAATCAGGTCATGCATGAGCTCCAAGACATCAAATTCTCATCAAAAACTCCAAGAGACTATGTATTTCTCTAGAATAAGTCATAAAAATCCAACCCAATACATAAGAGCCTCATGCTCTATTTATGGAGAAAATGAAGAGGTGGAAACCATAAGAGGCTTCCAGAAACCCTAATTTAGTCATAGATGTCATAAATGTGCTTAATGACCATCCAAGGCCAAAGACACATAATATCTAGGCTAATAAATGAAGAATATCATAACATAACTCCTCCATCAAATCTAGAGTGCTTTTCCCAAGAAAATATTAAAAAATCATTTTGTCATCAATTTGTTTGTTTTGTTGACTTTTGGCACTTTTCGTCCTCTGTGCGTAGCGCCAAAACATCAGAAAATAGGTGTACTTGCTGTCTGGTTTTGATCTCCTTCCCGGTGTTGGATTTTTCTCTATGATGGCTTGTTGTAAATATTTTCAAGTTGGATTTATAGATATACATTTTCTTTCTGAATGAATGCCATTTTCCTGTCCAAAAATCTATTCTCCCAACACTGCTCAGTGCGTAGCGTTACCTTTAGCAGAAAATAGGATCTGTTGTAGTCAAGTTTTGGACCACTTCCCAATGTCATATTTTTCTCCGTGATGGCTCGTTGGAAATATTGATGATTCCTCTTTCCAAATATGTCTTTTTTGTTTTTTACTGGATTCCATTTTCCTATCCAAAAATCCATTCTCCCAACACTGCTCGGTGCGTAGCGCCACCTTCAGCAGAAAATAGGCTCTGTTGTAGCAAGTTTTGGACCACTTCCCAATGTTGGATTTTTCTCCATGATGGCTCGTTGGAAATACTGATGAGTCCTATTTCTAGATATTCTTTTTTTTTTTTTTACTGGGTTCCATTTGCCTATCCAAAAAACCATTCTCCCAACACTACTTTGTGTGCAACACCTGGTCTGAAAAGGAGGTAGAAAGGTGAAAGTTTGGGTGTTTTTTGACCTTTTGAGGGGGTAAAAATGCTCCAATTCATCTGAAATTTTGTGGGTAGACTATTGGTGATGTAAAAAATCCAAAAATGTAAACTTTGAGAGCTGAAGATGCACCACTTTTGTGTGTAGCGACTAGAGTGTTGCGCTCCTGGGGGTCAAAATTTGGAAAAACCCAAAAGTTGTCCAATTTGCCTCAAAATTGGTGGAGAGATCCTTAAAGGGTTTAGATAAGCATATAAAAAATCTTGGGTTATGTCTCAAAGTTTTTTGGTCTTTTACTCTCTTTTAATGCTTTAATTTTTAATGAATTCTTTGTTTCTAGCACTGCTATCTCTTTCATTGGAGTTAACACTTCTAACCTTTGTATTAATTTTACCTACTTCTCATTTAGGCCTTCAAACTTATCATTACCTCCTTTAATTTCTTTAATATATTCTTGGCTCTCAAACTAATCACTATACTCTCCACTTGCTTCATTTTGGCTCTGTTTTTCATAGAGATCCCCTTCTCTGTTACTTTCTACACTGTCACTGTGGATTCCTTGGTCATTCAGAAGCTGATTAGTGTCATGATAGTTATGACAACTGTCATGATTGTCTTGAATATTCCCTTGCTCATCATGGTCTGTCTCATCAATACTATTATCTTCATTACTGCTTTCGTTAATGCCTTCACCTTCAAATTCTAACTCAGCTTCATCATTGGTCTTCTTTTGACCTTCAACTCCTTCATCCTCATTTTCCTTTGTTTCTTCATTTATCATCATCCTTCACGTTTTTATTATCTGCACCATTATTTTGCTCACTATTATTCATAATTCCTCTTTCCTCATGGCTGTCATGTGAACCTTCTTTCTCATCATCATTCTATTGTTGCTCCTCTTTAGACTCTGTTTTTTCCCTACTGTCTTTACCATTTTCACTATGTTCATCTTCTTTATTAGGCTCTGTAGTTGCCTCATTGTTTTCTGCCTTTGCTTTATTTTCACCACTTTCTTCCATGCTATCATTATCCCTTTTATCTTTCTTATTAGGCTCTGCCTCTTGCTTGCTGATGTCATCTCCTTTGTTCTTCCTTTAACCTTGTCTTTGACTCACTAATTCTTCTATAGACATGGTGGTTGGTTTAGAGGAAAAGGTATTTTAAAATTTGTTTGAGAGCCTTTTATTTCTTTTACTGCAAGAGTTTTGGAGGTGAAAACTTGAATTTTTGACCATTCTTAGCAATTTGAGACACACTTTGCCTATGCGTAGTGCCTGTGCGTAGTGTCTGTCTATCTGTGCGCAGCGCCATTTTGCATAAGGCATTTGGAGGCCTTCTCGGTGTTGGATTTTGGCCCGCGATAGCTTGTTCTAAATATTAGTGTGTTGAACTTCCAAATATACAATTTTTTTCCTCTTTCGAATTGATTTGATCAGTAAAAAGTTGATTTTCCCAATACTGGTCAAAACGTATTGAATGATGGTGCAGAAATGCAGTGTGCTGGTGCAAACCACTTTTGGATGACTTCCTCAATTCCAAATTGAGATCATGATAGTGCATTGGAAATATCTTGAAGTCTAGTTTTGGACACTCTAGCTATGAGAGAAACTGATTTTCCCAAGATCAATCCAGAAGTGCAGAATTTCTTCCGTGACACCTGTATGTTTGACATTGATATAAAACCATATTACCTATGTAAAAAATGAAGGAGGTTTTTATTCTTGGCCACATGATGGATAACAACCTCTCTCATTGTTTCGAAATTCATTTTTTTTTTTTCAGAAACACAATTTGAAGAAAAATTAGCCCTAGGTGTGACACATGGCTTGTCTCTTGGAAAATGATGGAGGCATGATGTTTATGAGCTGGTATAGACTTATTCTTGCTGACATGATCTATCAAATGAATCCTTTTCTCTTGTGCCTCATTTTCATATCAAACCCTAGCTTAGTTGGAAGAGGAAATTAGGGTTTGGTGTAGGGGATTTAGGACCGCCTTGGAGAGGGAGGGGAATGAAGCGGTTAAGGGTTCTCTAAATTCTTGGAGAAATTATTGGGGATAGGGATAGATGTTATGGTGTAGGGGAAAGTGGAATTTCAAGGATTTTTTGAGGGGAAGGGGTCCAAAAGGGAAAAACACAGGCCTAGTCTTAAAAAGTGTAAAATTGTGGCAATAGACTAGGTTTTGTAAAAAAATGATGAATTTGAGGGATAGGAGTGATGGGAAGTGTTTATGAAGGTATGTTAAGGATAGGAGGAGGTGTAAGAGCATAAATATATAAACCTTGTTTATTTTTAACCATGGAGGTCATGAAACCAAAAAAAATTCCCTTGAAAACCCTAGATGGACAATGGAGGAGTTAGGCAAAAATGAAAATAGAGGGTTGAGGCCAAAGGTGGAAACACTTAGTGATAATGAGTGGTATGAGCCTATGATGGGTCCTTTGGGAGTAGTGAGTTGACATTTACATGATGGGATGATGAAATAGTGAAAATTTACCCTAAGGATAAAGAAGGCAATGAGATTTCTAGAACTCACAATATTCATGAACTTTGTTTCTAGAAATCTAGAACTGATACTTAGTCGTCTTCAGATAGTGAAAATTATGGATGACTAACAATAGCTCCACTTGGGGAGGGCATCTCCTTTTCAGGAGGTGTCCAGAAAATTCATATCTCTGGATTTTGAAGACCAGTGCCTTACTTGCACTTTGCAGATTCTCTTTCTTCACTTGTTGATGTCCTTTTGAAGCTATGATCTCATAGTCTGAAAGGACATGTTTGATTCAAACTCATCTCTACCTACCCAACCTACTCTGCCTAACATTTTTTCTTCTTTAGGTGCATTTGGACTAGCAACCCTTAACATTTTTTTCTTCTGAAATCAAAACAATCTATCTACTTCTACCATTTTTGCTTCCAAGAGTTCATATTAGGCTAATGAACTCTCTTATTCTCTACCTAGTCTACTCATTTGTCAAGATTAAGCTGTTTGAAAAAAATTATTCTCTATCCTACTAACATGAAATTGAAATATGAGTAAACTAGGATTAAGCTATCTGATTTATCATGAGTTGTGGCATTGAAACAAGCTGCACACATCCATTATTTTTATACCAACAAAACTAGAAAGTATAAGGGCAATAATCCATCATTTGTTAGGCATTCATATCATTCTCTTTGGTTTAGTTTTAAGCATGTGGAACCATCATTCTTCATTCCTAATCTATTTCTTTTGACAATTTAGGTTCACATGATTTGACAAGCATCTTTTTCGCTAACTTATCAACAATAAATTTAAAACATCTTCAACCATGATTAGGCTAAATGATTGAACAAGATCTTATTTTTAACAAGTAGTGGTATTTAGGCTTGCACACTTTCAGTGTTACTATTTTTTGGGTATGGGGTTGTACCTCTTCTTTTCATCTTCTCTCTTTTTCATTTCTATTTTTATTTTTACTTTTTCTCTCTTTTTGGTTAAAACAATCTAAAACTAAAGGTAGAAAGATGCTATTTTTGTTTATTTTATTGCCTATCTAACCTAATCTAACCTATACATGATATACATTCAGCTAGTAAACTCTCTTTTCCAATACATCCAATCAAGCGGATGTTTCCATGAGGGATATTTTTTCAACTCTTTGGGTGCGGTGAAAAAATGAAAAAGCCACTCCCACCTCACTTGTGCTTGAACAGTAGTGCCTAAAATGTTCTTGAAATTCTACATCAAACTTCTCTTGACATGTTTTACTCCCTCTTCAAGTGCCTCTAACAAATCAGCAAAGGGATCTTGAAACAATACCTGGCTTAGAGGATTTGGGAGATAAGCTTGATCCAAGACTAGTTCTTCCTTCACTTGGCTGAGCTTAGGAATCCTTTGGGAAAGAAACCCTTTATCTTCCTTATGATCATCTGAATTGTCAAACTCATCATATATTTCCATGTTGTCCCTAGCAAACCTGATTGAAAAGAGCTATAGTTGTTCTCTCTCTCTTGCGAAGGCTAGACATAGGGCTGAATGTGTTCTTTGTTGTTAAAATCAATACCCAAATATTGCTGACTTCTAATTGCATTACGGTTGTCTTTGATGAAATGAAAGGAAGCACAAAAAAGAGGTAAATATCCTTCCCTTTCTCCCAAAATTTCTGCAATTTCTTCTTCACTTTCATGGCTGAGTGGTATTTGCTGACCACTATACTTGAGTTGTGGAGAATGACTGTCTTTGTCCCACAAAATAATCACTAATTTTTCGGTAGTGTTGGCTTGAGTTTGGATACCATAATCATCATCATATTGATCATATTTTGGCAGCTTATTCATAGGAGGAATTTCATCCATTATGCACACTTGATCAGCAGATTGTTCCACCATATGAAAAGGAGATTGTTCATGGCCAATAGCTTATCCTTTAGCAATCTAAAATGGCTCAAAGAACAAGGGTAGGGACTCAAGAGATTTTGGCTCATATTTCATTTCTGGTTTTGTAATCTAAACAGCCATACAAAGATGATTTGAGGGGAGAACTTCTGGATTTGGAAAAAGGTTTGTATTATCCATTTCCTTCCCTACTGATTCCTTAGAGCATTCTACCTTGCTTCTATTTTCAATTTTCTTGTAATACTCTCTTAATGGTGAAGCACAAGATGTAGGAAGGCATATATTACTTACTTGAAAACTCTTTGTATCTTCTTCTCTGCAACCTTGGTTAGCAAGTATGTTTTGATAGCTATCTTTGCATTGAAATGATTGATTTGGTTCCTCCCAATAAAATGGTACCAGCTGCTCTGAATAATCAGCACCATTCTCAACCTTGTACTCTTCCTCTTTCCTGCCAAGTATATGCATCAATTTGCTGATTGTATCTGTCAACATCTCTAGCTTTACCTCTGAAGAAGTCAGTTTCTATTGAGTTGCTTTGTCCTTCCTTATTACTTCTAACTTTTCCTCTCTTTCTAGTATGTTGAATTCCACAGTAATTTCCATATTCTGCATTTCTTCCAAGTTTGAAGGGTCTTTTTCTCTTACTTGGAATTCCATCATCGGGTCAAAAGTACTTAGGTAGTGCAAGAGAGCCCACCCCAAAGTTGGCTTTATCTTAGCACGTATTGCATTGCATACCTTATTGAACCTAGCTTAAAATTCCTAAAATATCTCCCTTCGTTGTCCTTTTAAATTCTTGTATTCCTCTATGATGAGAAATTCATTTCCCATGATCACCCACCTATCTAGGAAGACTTGAGTGAATTGATGAAAATTTATAATTCTTGCAGCTGGAAGGTCCTTAAACCAACTCTTAATTTTTCCTTGTAATGATAAGGCAAACATTCTAATACGCACATTATATTCTTCTATTTTAGAAAGGTCAATTAAATTCTCAAGATTTTGAATGTGTTCCTTAATGGTGACTTTTGAACATTCTCCATCAAATCTGGGTAGTTTATTTGCAAGATTTGCTGGGAGGGTTTGCAAGATAGGAGGTAAAATCAGAGGCTTGTATCTTTCTGGGACCTTTGTGGGTATAGGTAGTGTAAAAGGATATTTATGGTTGTTTGAGGTTTTAGCAAGAGCAGGAAAGGTGGTATGAGGCTCATGTTTCACTAGGTATTCCACAGGTGAATCTGGGGTAAGCAAAGGTGTATAAGTTTGCTCATTTTGAGGCTTAGCTTTTCAAGGCTTGAGATCTTTCCAATGATAAATGTAGATCTCATATTTGTATTCTTGATCAGGCTTAAAGTAGGATAGAACATAGTTATGGATAAAAACAATAATTTCTTGAATCCAACTTAGGCCTAAATGCTCTTTCTTTCTAGGATGGCTGGTCATGTTTCAGGTTCTTCCTCCAGTGGAGTCTTTAGGTCTATTGAGAGTTGTGGAGTTGCCAGATGGAATGATTTCAAATATTTTAAGGCAGCTTGTTGTCCACCATTAGAAACTGAATACCAATCTAAGGATGTTTGTGGGCTTTCTGAGGTCTTAAGGATGTCTAAGATGCAATTTACTCGGAAGGTCCCACTGTGATCGCCATTATGTTGGTGTGAGTGGTGGGATAAATCCGCAAGATAGTATTCTTAAGGGCTCTGGAAAGTTTTAGGGAATTCTAAGTTTGTTTTTCACTTAGAGTCCCACCGTGATTGCCATTATGTTGGTGTGAGCAGTGTGATAAATCCACAACACAATACTCTTAAGGGGTTTTTTTTTTGAAAGGTTTAGGAAAGTCTAAGTTTGTTTATCACTCAGACTCCCACCATGATCGCCATTATGTTGGTGTGAGCGGTGGGATAAATCCACAAGATAGTACTCTTAAGGGGTTTTTGAAAGGCTAAGGGAAGTCTAAGTTTGTTTATCACTCAAAGTCCCACCATGATTGCCATTATGTTGGTGTGAGAGGTGAGATAAATCCACAACACAATACTCTTAAGGTTTTATTTTTTGAAAGGTTTAGGGAAGTATAGTTTTGTTTATCACTCAGAGTCCCACCGTGATCGCCATTATGTTGGTGTGAGCAGTGGGATAAATCCACAAGATAGTACTCGTAAGGGTTTTTTGAAAGGTTTACGGAAGTCTAAGTTTGTTTATCACTCAGAGTCCCACCGTGATCGCCATTATGTTAGCTCCCAATAATTTGCTAGATTGATTGAGATACAAATGGACAGGGGTAACATCAAACCAATCTTTATAATCTAAGAACCTAGCCTTCCTAGATTCAGAAAGGGATCTCTCTAGTAGGTGAAAATATGTGAACTTGTTTGCTGATTAGGGTTGATTTTAGGCTAGATGTTAAGTGCAGGGTATTTTGATTGTTTTTGGTTGGGTATGATGCTCGGATAGATTAGATAGAAAACAAGGAAGATTTTTAAGTCATTGGGGAATGGAATCTAACAAGGTCAAGGTAAGTTCATCAATGGTTTTAAGAGTATTTGCAGGGCAATTTTAACATGGTTGGTGGATTTTTGAGGTCGAGAAGGATCATGAGATGGACATCAAGCTTGAGAACAAAAAAGCTAATAAAGGGTAGAACATAATCCTTTATATACTTTTAAACTGAGGGCGTTAGAATATTTATAAGCGTAGCAAGAGAATCAAAGGCATAATTAAATCCTAATCCACTTGATTTCAGATTTAAAGTAGATAGTCATCCAAGACAAACATTCAAATGGAATATAGAAAGGCAAGATACTTATTTAACTTTCATAGATTTCATCATCAAGAGCATAAAATATTTAAGATGCAAAAATAACTATAAAAATAGAAGAAGAGAAAACCCTGAACATCTAAAGTTACAACTATGAAGGTTCCTTGAAACAATTTTAGCTAAGTAAAGGTAAAGAGCATGATTGAAACATACTTCTTTGATAAACCTAGGCAAATATGCTTCAAAGAAATGATTCCAAGAATAGAGTATTTAGTGGAAAAAAATATGCAGGGCTAGCCATGAATCATGTTGAAACCAACTGATCTAAACCATTCAAGAAATAGACAAGCATAATAAATTCTTAGAGAGAAAAAAAATGAATTATCTAATATATCCTAGCAGAAGAAAACATTAAGGCAGTGAAGGAAACAAACAGACCTAAGGTGCCATTACCAAACATGTCTTAGTCTAAATTATTTGTCCTACTGCAACATATCAAGATGGAAACATAATGAAAACTAGAAAACATGAACAAAAGAAACACATCACCATCAACCAGGCTTATGGATCCTGCAAATAGTCCTACTCCATCAAAAAACAAATTAGGACATGTATGAGCTCCAAGACATCAAATTCTCATAAAAAACTCCAAGAGACTATGTATTTCTCTAGAATAAGTCATTAAAATCTAACCCAATACATAAGAGCCTCATGCTATATTTATGGAGCAAATGAGGAGGTGGAAACCATAAGAGGCTTCTAGAAACCCTAATTTAGTCATAAATGTCATAAATGTGCTTAATGACCATGCAAGGCCCAAGACACATAATATCTAAGATAATAAATGAAAAATATCATAACATAACTCCTCAATCAAATCTGGAGTGATTTTCCCAAGAAAATATTCAAAAATCATTTTTCCATCAATTTGTGTGTTTTGTTGACTTTTGGTACTTTTGGTCCTCTGTGCAAAGCACCAAAACATCAGAAAATAGGTGTACTTGCAGTCTATTTTTGACCTCCTTCCCAATTTCATATTTTACTTTGTGATGGCTTGCTAGAAAGAATGTTAAGTTGGCTTTCCAAATCTACCTTTTTTTTTCCAAATGAATGCAATTTGGCTGTCCAAAAATCTATTCTCCGAACACTTCTCGTTCCAAATGTGCCTTTTCTGTTTTGACTGGGTTCCATTTTCCTATCCAAAAATCCATTCTCCCAACACTGCTCGGTGCATAGCGCCACCTTCAGCAGAAAATAGGCTCTATTGTCATCAAGTTTTGGACCACTTCCCGATGTCGGATTTTTCTTAGTGATGGCTCGTTGGAAAGAGTCATGAGTTCTATTTCCAAATATGCCTTTTGTTTTTTGGCAGGGTTCAATTTTCCTATCAAAAAATCCATTCTCTCGACACTACTCTGTGCGCAACACTTGGTCTGAAAAGGAGGCAAAAAGGTGAAAATTTGGGTGTTTGTTGACCTTTTAAGGGGGTAAAAATGCTCCAGCTGATCCAAAATTTTGTGGGTAGACTATTGGTGATGTAAAAAATCCAAAAATGTAAACTTTGAGAGCTGAAGATGCACCAATTTAGTGTGTAGCGCCTAGGGTGCTGCGCTCCTAGGGGTCAAAATTTGGAAAAAAACAAAAGTTGTCCAATTTTCTTCAAAATTGGTGGAGAGGTCCTTAAAGGGTTTAGATAAGCATATAAAAAATCTTGATTTATGTCTCCAATTTTTTTGGTCTTTTAATCTCTTTTGATGCTTTAATTTTCAATGAATTCTTTGTTTCTGACACTGCTATCTCTTTCATTGGAGTTGACACTTCTAACCTTTGTCTTACTTTTACATGCTTCTCATTTAGGCCTTTGAACTCATCATTACCTACTTTAATTGATTTACTGTCTTCTTGGCTCTCAAACGGATCACTATACTCTCCACTTGCTTCATTTTGGCTTTGTTTTTCATAGAGGTCCTCTTCTCTGTCACTTTCTGCATTGTCACTATGGATTCCTTGGTCATTCCTAAGCTGATTAGTGTCATGATAGTTATGACAGTTGTCATGAATTTCATGGCTATTCCCTTTCTCATCATGGTTTGTCTCTTCAGTACTATTATCTTCATTACTGCTTTGGTTAATGCCTTCACCTTCAAATTCTAACTGAGCTTCATCATTGGTCTGATTTTGACCTTCAACTCCTTCATCCTTATATTCCTTTGTTTCTTCATTTATCATCATCCTTCATGTTGTTATTATTTGCACCATTATTTTTATCACTGTTATGCACAAGTCCTCTTTCCTCATGGTTGTCATGTGAACCTTATTTTTCATCATCATTCTATTTTTTCTCCTCTTTAGACTCTGTTTTTTCCCAGCTGTCTTTACCATTTTCACTATGTTCATCTTCTTGATTAGGTTCTGTACTTTCCTCGCTGTTTTTTTCCTTTGCTTTATTTTCACCACTTTCTTCCATGCTATCATTATCCCTTTGATCTTTCTTATTAGGCTCTACCTCTTTCTTCCTGATGTCATATCCTTTTTTGTTCCTTTAACCTTGTCTTTGACTCATTGTTTCTTCTTTATACATGGTGGCTGGTTTAGAGGCACCAGGAGCAGTGGTGGGCCCAAGTGCTCCTATTGTGGGGGCACCCCCCTAGAGTAGTTTTGTACACAGGGAAAGCACCCATTATGAGGATGCTTCCCTTATTTTTTGATGATGTTTGTATCTTCGGGCTGGCCAGTGGGCTAACGATACTATTTTTTGTACTCAAATACACATATTTTCTTATATATATGAGAGATGTTTTTGCAGCTCTACATGGTGTGCTCTCTATTTCAGTTTATATATTTTGTGTTATGCTGATGCATATCTATGTTTTTGGTTTTTTATGTATGGTGGTTTACTCGCGATGAATTCTAGTTTAGGTTATTGTTAGCTATGTGATCAGTTGCTTGGTTTTGTCCTTAATACATGTGAAAATGTAATGTAATCAAACTGTCTGCTTAGTACTTTGGCACGTAAATAATTTCTAAACAGGTGTGTGTCTCTGGTCTCAAATGTTTGGTTTATCTATGAGACTACTAATTGGGAATCGAGGTAGACATGCATATGGTGGATGCCCTGATGAAGTGCCTCGCACACAAGTCCGATGACGGCCTCATAGTCTGCCTGATTTTTTGTTGCTAGTCCGATGCACACGCCGTTTGACCACAGTGATGATCGGTTGGGGTGGTAGATGACCCAGGCGGCTGCAGCTAATTTTTGAGACCATTTCCATGCTCCATCAGCAAATCTGAAATAGGGTTCAAGTTGGTGATCCATGGTGGCACTTCAAGCGCACTTTTTTACATAAGTATTCGGGTCAAAAATATTTTGGTGATTGGGTTTTTGTGTACTCTAACTCTAGGGGACAAGGACTGCTGGGGCCCTTATGGGTAGAAATTCTTGAGTTAAAGGCCGTTGACATGGTTAATGAGGTAGGTCTCATCCGATTCTATTAAGATGTATGCCCCTTTTCGGAGGAAATGTTTGATGATGTAGGGTCCTTTCCACAAGGTTTCGAACTTTGCTGGTGCTAAGGCCTCTTTTGCGACATCTTAACAAAGGACTAATTCTCTCTCGGTAAATGAGAAAGGGGTGATGTGGTGGTCAAATGATGATTTCACCCTTTTCTTATGGGCCTCATTGTGTAGCAGTGATTGTCACCGACTTTCGTCAACTAGCTCTAGTTGTACTAGGCATTGTTATAGAGGTTGGGTGTCATCAAGGAATTCGATGGCGGCATGCAGGTTTGGGATCTTGCGGAAATCAATGCAAAAGTGTAGGGTACCTTGGTCTTTTGTGACAGGAATAAAGTGGAAATATTTGGACGAGAGGGAAATTGGAATCCTATCTTGGGTGTGCGATGATGCAAGTTGTATGTGTTGAATTGTGTCATTGGCATGTGGTGGGGGAAAGATATCGGTAATGGAGTCCTGCATGAGAATAAAGTTGGGTTTCCCACTAGGATAGTCAATTTCTAGTAGGTGGAATTTTTTCTTATCACAGAGTTGCCTGAATTCTTTCATCAACGGGCATACCTCTAGCACGTGATCTTGATCAGTGCAAACGGTGCACGGTATCACAGTGCTGACAGAGTAGATAGTGTGAGATTCTATGATACTCATTTTCCCTAATATGGATGCTTGGAAAGGGTCGGTCGTAGAAGAGGTCGTCTTCTGCTTCCATTTCCATGTCATTGGTTTAGACTTGTCTTCCTCTTTGGGTGATTGTAGACTTAACGCTACTCGAGCCGCTCTCAGCTTGGGGAGATGCGCACATTTAAACGTATGATGAAATTTTTAGAAAATTTTGCAATATGTGTGTGTGATCCTCTCTTGAAGAAAATTTTCTAAGGGAGAGCGGAGATTATGCAGAAACTGTTTGCTAGGGGCTTCAGTTCTCTGCATTGGTTGACTCGGTGATCATTTAGATCACATAGGCCGCATGTTATCCTATTCTTTTTCTGGGTTATGCGTGGTTGGTGTGTGGTCTTAGGTTTTCTATTGCACCATTGTGGGGGTGGGGATGTTGAACCGGCAACGTATATTTTGTGCCAATCTTGGAGGTCATTTTTCCTCTCTTCTATGATATAAATTATGTCAATGGTGTGACGCAGTTTCGGGGCATAGGTACAGTGCCATTCATAATGATTGCCTTGGCAGATAAGGAAAAATATCCGTGATATGGGGGTTCCATCATGCTTGGACTAAGGCCAATTGGGGAACCAACATCGCAGTGCTGCTAAGTCAGGGAAATGGACAACCGCATGAGTTGTTTCTTTGAATAACATGCATGCAAGTTTGTTTTGTAGAGATTTGTTTGGGGTAACTAGGGGTCCCCTATTTGGTTGCTCTTCAACTGTCAGGAACATGATGGATCTTATCATATCATCATCTTGGGTCATTGAGCTACCTGTGGACTCCGCGTCCATGTCATCTTCCTAGGAGAGGCAGACTATGGCAGAGTGGAGGCTAGCAAGGGCTAGCCGGAAGCGATGTATGTAGTGACAATCCTCTAAAAGGTGATTGTCTATGCATAACAGGCATGGGAATTGAGTTGCCCGCAGCCCCACGTAGTAAACCCTTTAAATTGGATACCATCTATGAATGAGCTCCAATGCTGCGCAGTCTTCGAGGTACTGGCCACATTCATCGCATAGCGTACAACGTATAATGGGAATTACTAGGGGTCTTTCTAAAAATCTATGTTCCTCTTGTAAGTATAGGATGGTACACGACTCGTCATTGATAGACTAAATGGAGGGATCCTCTTGATAGTATCGCTCAATTGCATGTAAGGCATCCCTATATTGTGGTATTTCTGGACAATGGTGGGTATAGTTCCCATAGGTTTCACAGAGAGCACATGTGTGATTGTTACGCATCGGTTTGCCTTTACTTTTTGTGACGGGTTCCTCTTTACAGGAACGCGGCATCAAGATGTCTTCTTCAGATCCAAGGAGTGGTTTTAACTCATCCAACTATAAACATATGTGGGTAGGGTGTCCTATGACATCACATATAGCACAGGCTGATGAATCCCTTTGCATGGTGGGGGTCACAACATTATTTCCTCTTTTTGCGGTTTTCTTGGCCATGATAACTGATTTCACAATGGGAACTTCCCTTGCGGGGGCAGTTTCGACCGTTTCTTGGGTAGGTTGGGGCTCCTCAGGACTGAGGGACTTTAACCCTATGGCAGAAATGTTGGTGGATCTTGTTCCAGAAGGGGGAATGAGGTAAAAAACTGGGAATGCCAATGATATGTTGGGTAACACCAGTGTTTCCAAAACCTACTGGGAGACGAAGCCAGCTGGGGGGTAGAGGAAAGGGGTTTAAGAGGCAGCGTAGGCTGGAGAGGCTACCGTGGTCGATGCCTCGGTGTCATTACTGCTTGAGTATTTTTCCTGACTAACCTTGATGTTTGTTGTGGACATCATGCACACCAGGGCCCCTGTGGCATCGGGCGATACCTCAGGGATAATGGGAGAAGCTCCTAAGAATGATCCTAGGACGCACGACTGTTTGAATTGGCCATGGCCATATTATTGATACCATGAAAGACCATCTGGGATGTATCTACGTAGGGTATAATTACATCCATGTTGGTTAGGGTTTGCTTTTCACTGTGCGTTAGCTAGTCTACCGTAATGATTCGATCCTCATGGCGGAACATTATGATGCGGAATACGGAGGATGCTATGGCAGACATGGTGTAAAAGTAACTTTAGCCAACGAGTATGTTGTAATCCTAGTGAGAATCCAAGACTTCGATGTCTATGTGGAAAATCTTATCAGATAAGTATACCGGTACATTTTGGTAGAGGCCGACGGGAGTCGAGGGGCGACCGTCATACGCTCTGAGCGTGATGATGGAAGGTTTGAGTTCGGGGGACCCTAATTTCTGCCAAAACATTTTTGACATCATTCATGTCCATGCCACCTCGTCAATGACACATCAGTGAATAGTGATATTCTGTACCGAAACTGGTATCTGGAAGGCGACCATGGAGGGAAGCCTAGGGGTGGCTTTGTCTAAGTCAAAATCCATCATGCATGTATCGGCAAGGTTGATAGCGCCTAATGCAGAAAGTAGTTCTTTCTATTTCTTGGGGCATGACTGTAGTACTTCTAATGCAAAAATAGCAGTGGGTGATTGAGCTAAATCGTCCTCGATGTTATAATTATGGGCCACTTCGGAGTAGTTACCTACTTTCCTATTAGGTCCTTTTGCCATCTTTGGCAATATTTTGGTAGGGATCTTTGGAATGGTCAAAGGTGCAGTCGGCATGATAGTACTAGCCCCTGATGTATTGGTGTCTGGTGTGGTGTCATAGCTGCAATTCCGAGTCTGGAAGAAAATTTCCTCCCCATTCATGTAAATTTCATGGATGCTTTTCCCGGAATCATCTGGGTTTTGCTGCTAAGTGCTGACCATCCCTTGATGGGGGAAAGGTTCTTGCATCATCATATTTTTCTGGGAATACCCTCCTTGTCCTCGGTTACTCTATAGCTTTTTAATCTGAGGGAGTTCAGGACAGTGGTGAGTATAGTGCCCGTACTCATCACATCTTGAGCAATAATGGGTTGTTCGTAGAGGTGGCCTTTTGCATTGCCTTTGGGAATTTATTGGCTCCTGGTTCTGATTCCAGTTGGAGTTACCTCCAGTGTGGGATCGAGGTGGGTGTTATTGGTTTTTTCCCCCTGTCCAGGGTTCCCTTTGGGCTTGTTTTTTGTCTTTTTCTTAACCACGTTAGGAGGGTAGTTCTCATGATCATACTGGTGTGGTTGATTTTGGGACAACTGCACAAAGTTCACCTGTGCATTGGTTTGTGTAGGTGGGTCATGTGCTTGGGAATGAGCATAACGCTATCCCATGTTTGCACCTTGCCATTGGGGGGGAGCTCTTCCGTCAGTGTTTCTTCCTGCGTACTGGGTCCCCTCAACCGGAGGACAAGGTCCTCCTTGGTGATACGCTTGCGTCCCATTAGTCAAATTTTGCTGCGGCATATAGTGACTTTGAAATCCAGGTTGAGACATGTTCTAGGTAGGATTATGTGTGTAACTGGGATTTTAACTGCTGCTGCCTAGGTACCCATGGGTCATTGCCCCAATTAGTTCATCTGGAGAGTTAGACGCGCCTAAAAATTCTTGATAAGATTACAGGCACGGGGCGTTAGGCAGGATATTGTAGATGTATCCTGACTACGTATAGATCAGTTCAAGATGTTGGGATTTAAAAATTGCATCCTATTTGGATGTGGGGTTGCATTGCGCCAAATCCTTTGAAATCTCTACCGTCAGAGTTTTCAAGAATAAATATAAAAGGACCTAGTATTCGAGTTTAGCTTTGCATAAACTGCGACACCACCTCCATTCATGGAGATGGTCTGAGATATGGATGGAGGGGGATTGTCTGAAATGAGTCATTAATTCCATTCCTAAATTGTGGTGAATGGGAAACTGAAAATATGTGAGGAATGTGGTAGAGAGGGTGCTAAAGGTTCCATGTCAAGCAAGCGGTTTCTCCACGTACCATTTCGTAGCTACTCCCGTAAGAGTGCATTGAAATAGCCTCAACCGAATAGTATCATCAATGATGCGATTTGATGAGCACCATAGGTGAAAGGTCATTACATGATTACCTAGGTCTTCCACTTGATTGACTTCAAACTTTGGTATATCCGATGGGAGCTTCGTGGGCATGGGGGGCCAATTAGGGTTGTGTGCTATGGGGTCATTCTTCAGCTTGGTTAAATTGGGTAGATTTAACGAAGCTAAGAAGGGTGACTGGGAGGTTGATGCCATGGAAACGTGTGAAGACACAAAGTTCTGGTTAGAACAAGGGTTAGTTTATGACGTACCCTGCTCTGAATTCAGCTGCCTTCCCGTATGGGATGCGCTCCTCTACCCCGTAGGGGTCGAGGGGGGAGTGGTGTGCGGTGTGGTGTTGGGAGACCAACTAAGGTTCCCAACTAAGTTTGTTCCAATAAACGATGAAACAATGACGATGGCAGTGTTCCATATTTGACACCTAAACAGCGAAAGACCTAGAACCCCTCCCGGTAATGGGGGGAGGTCCAAAAGATGCCTGGATCGACGAGGTTCCCTTGGGACCGTTTAGGTGCCAACCAGGTTAGGTTTTGGAAAAATTTGAGGGGATCGTGTCTATGATCATGACAAATTTATGGCCACATACATAAAACAAATAGAAAGCGAAATGAATTTTCCCCTTAACTTAATCTATATGGTCAATCAAGCAAAAAAGATGGTTTCGTTTGTTTGCGCATGATACTCAAAATCATAGAAGACCTATTACGTCCTCACACATTGAAAATTAATTGGGTCTTGAGAATATCTCTTGCGAGTTCTGGCACAACATCCCGTAAGAGCTGGTGACGCCCCTAGTCAGCCAAAGAGAATCCACCAAGGTAAGGGTAGAGGGTCTGGTGCCTGCCTACACCATCACCTATAGGGTAAAGGATGCCCTAGTTTTTGGCCACTAAAAACCACCATCCCACATGAGCATTGGTGTCTTGGGCTTCTTGGTAGTCAGCTAATAGTACCGAGTATCAACCGGGTCAGGTAGCCCCAAATGATACCGCACGCACTGCACCTAAGCCTAAACCCCTCTGAATCAGGTCTATGTTGCGCTCAGGTTTTCTTTTCAGTGGGGTAATAGGTGGATTTTAAAGCTCCCTAAATACACAACTTCTATGTTTCAATATGAAGTGTAATCAAGGAAACTTATTGGATGCCTACCCCCTTGATCCTAACTTAATATATAAATTCGTTTGTGGCCCCTGTGGGGAGAATTTAGTGAGTTGTTTTAAGTTAGTTTTCGGTGGCTTTCTTTGCTTAGTGGGTGAGTGTGTGTGAGCATATGGTGAACAATCTCATAGTTTGAACATATGGATATTGGTGATTCTTTACAAAAGTCCCCTAGTTAAACTATGTGACGTTGTTCCTTACTCAAATGGAAATCATTTGCAGATAATGGGCCACTTCCAAATATTCCTAGTTAATCTATGTGGCTAACTAAATGGAGACAACAAATTGAAAATGTAGAGAATTAATATTCTTTCCTAGGATTACTGGAGGGTGAAAAGGCAGCAGAGATTACTTGCTCTAATCGGTGATTCAATCCTAGTCCCGCAATTCCCTAAATCCAAAAATTGAATTAAGCTAAACAATTTCTACACTAGATTATGCATGTGTGGTCTTGGGCCACTTACTTGGACTAGTTAAACTAAGTGTGCATACCAGAATTCGCAAAACATAAATTGTTTGGAAAGTAATGGTTAATTCCCCCCCTACTTAAACTATGTGAAGACTTTTTGCAAAAAACCAACTTAAATGAAAACTAACTCTATGCCTACAAAAAGTAGCAGAAAGTGGGTTCTTAGAAGCTGTGGGGTATCAACACATGTTGTGAAACCAGCTCCAAAAATAGAAGAAAGGAGATATCAACGCCTTAGAAATAAGCCACTTTGAGGGGGCAACCTCCAATACATTACATGAATGAACAATTCTTGGATGATACAAATGAAAAGACCTCCTTTATATATATAGGAGTCCATGGGGCCAAAATGTAATCGTATCTAACTAAACAATAATAATTTAAGGGCACAATAATAAAAATATGGCAGTTACAGGGGTACAATAATAATAATAAAGGGGTTACACTGTTAGGTCCTTATATTACTAGTATAGTCCCTTATTGTTGTTATTTTAACACCCTTATTGTTATTGGTGTACCCCTATAACCCCCATGTTGTTATTATTGTGCCATTACATTATTATTATTAGGTCGGCTAGGATTACATTGTGGCCCCAATAGGACTACATTATGGCCCCATGGACTCCTATATATAGAGAGGAGGTTTTGTCATTTTTATCATCCAAGAATTTTCATTCATGTAATGTATTGGAGGTTTCCCCCTCGAAGTGGCTTATTTCTAAGGCGTTGATATCTCTTTTCTTCTATTTTCGGAGCTGGTTTCATAACATTTGGTATGAGAGATTTGGATTCTAGGGTTTCGCTGCTCCAAATAGGTCATCGCGTCATTTCCGATATAGATTTTTTTCTATGAAGGTTCAGAAGCTGAAATTGTTAGAGCATGAAGCCGAAATCCTATGGAACGTCGTCGCAAAATTTCAGAGCTTGGTTCACAATATTTTTGGAGATATGATCTGTGGAAGTTAGGGAATTTTGCAGGCTACTTAATTTAACCTAAACAAGTAACCGCGGCATTTTCGCTATAATGCTTCTTCTACGAAATTTTTGTAGCTAAAATGTTTAGAGCGCAAAGCTGAAATCCTGAGGAACGTCATTGCAAAATTTCAGATGTTAGTTCGTAATATTTTGGTAGATATGGTCTGTGGAAGTTAGGTCTTTTTCAGGCTACCGAATTTCATCTCAAAGAGGTGATCATGGGAAAATATTAATAACTCTCTCTCTAAGAATTGGATTGGAGTTATGTAAAATGTGGCTGCAAGTACATAGAATATAGTTTCGTTTCTATCAATTTCAGAGCCGAAGGAGGAGACAATGACACTAAGAAAGTCGTACAATGTCGCTCTACTGAACCAGTCCATAATTAGGTCATCGTAGGAGATTGGGCACAACTTTGTCTTCAAGAATCAAAATCAGGTCAGACCTGTGGCATTCGAAAGAGGATTCATAGGGCTAACTCAGGACCAAATTTTATATATTGAAGATCTGAAATTACAGAGGTAATTTAGTTTCAAAATCCAGCTCCTCAAAATGAAGAAAAAGGTGTGTATTTGTTTTCTAATTACATAATTCTCGTTTGAAAAAAAATAGTTTGAATTTATTCCAAGGGCATATTGAAGAATAGATATTGGTATTGGGTTCTAAAATGCTCCGTAAAAATAATTCAACACCAATTAAGCCTTCAGAAGGCTGCACTATGAATCATGAAGACGAAGAAACACAACATGAGATATCAAAATTACAAGAGCAAGTGCACCAAATTCCACTATTGCAAAGAGCAACAAAAAATGAAATGGAAGTTTTGAAGAAAGGTGAGGAAATTAAGATAGATGGTTTGAAGAAATTGGTGGAAGCTAAGATGAATGGTTTGGAAGCTAAGATGGATGGGATGGAAGCTAATATGGACGCCATGGAATCTAAGATGGATGACATGGAAGCTAAGATCGATGAAAAAATTAAAGACAACATGGAAAACATGAAGAATGATCTAAAAGTAGACATCGAAGGCTTGGAAAAGTTGATACAAGAAATGTTTCCTAATGGAAAAAATATAATAGAGGAAAATCATGATGAGAACAAAATAAATTTTAATTATGATTTCATAAACTCTAAGGTTAGATGGAAGAACCACCATATTCCAAAGATGGATATGAGGAAGTTTGATGGCAAGGATCCTATAACATGGATACTAGAGATGGAGAAATATTTTGATCTCAATAATGTGAAAAACACACAAAAGGTAATCATAGCACATTATGAGGATACAAAGAGCAACACCTTATTTAGCTAATTGATAAATCTCAAAGAAAAGGGTTTAGTGGTAGAGCACATTGAGGACTTCCAAAAATTGAATATAAGCATAACTGATATTCTAGAGGAATACATGATTGATGTCTTAATAGGGAATTTAAAGGATAACATCCAACATGAAGTTCGTGTTTGGGAACCAGATTCATTAGAGAAGGCATTTAGGTTGGCAAGAAAAAACGAATGTAAAATTATGGCGACAAGGAAGCCTACCGCTCACATTTATAAAGATGGAAGTGTTGCTACTCCTAGACTTCCACAACCTACAAGGTTGACACCAGAGAAATTGGAAGAAAAAAGAGAAAAATGGCTTTGCTACAGTTGTGATATCAAATAAATTAAAGGTCAAAAGTGTGCTAAGAAGAAATTATTTTACATAGATTGTGAAGAGGAGGAATAAAATGAACAAGAAGCTTCAAAAGAAGAGGATATACACTAGGAAGCCACCCTAGAAGAAGAAGAAATGAGTCCGACAATATCATGTAATGCATTGGTAGGAATTACCACTCCCAAAACTCTCAAGATAGGACATATCAGGAAGAAAAAGGTAATAGTGTTGATTGATTCGGGTAGTACCCATAATTTTGTTCATTGTAAGGTAGCCAAGAAATTGAATTGTTTCCTATACCCAGCACCAGAATGTCAAGTGATTGTTGCAAATGGAGGAACTATAAATTGCTATCGAAAATGCCATAATATCAAGCTATCTATGGGGGAATATTTATTGAATAGTCCAATTGTTTCCATACCAATGGAAGGTGCTGATGTTGTACTAGGAGTACAATGGTTACAATATTTGGGGATGGTAGCTTTTAATTTTCAAGAAATTTTCTTCAAATGTTTCTCGGAAGGAAAGGAAATCAAATTAAGGGGTATCACAGGGAAGCCATGAAAGATAATAAGCTCTAATGTCATGAAAAAAGCTTCTGAAGAAAGAACAACGAGGCGTAATTGCACAATTATGCTCACTAGAAGTTCCAACATCAAAATCATATATTTCTTGAGATCTCCAAAGAGTCTTGGACAATCATTCCAAGGTGTTTGATACTCCCAAAGGACACCCACCTATTCGTGATCATGATCATGCTATTCATTTGATTCCAGGAAGTGTTCCTCCAAACATCTAGCCTTATATATATCCTTATGTCCAAAAGAGTGAAATTTAACGTATGATTGCAGAAATGTTAGAGGCTGGTATAATTCAATCTAGTCAGAGTTCTTTCTCTGCTCCAATAGTATTGGTGCACAAGAAGGATGGATCCTGGCACATGTGTCCAGATTATAGGGAGCTCAATAAGCTTAGTATTAGAGATAAATTTCCCATTCCCGTGATTGATGAATTATTGGATGAATTTCATGGAGCAATTTATTTTACCAAGTTGGATATTCGTTCAGGATATCATCAAATTAGAATGAAGACTGAAGATATTCCGAAAATAGCATTTCGAACTCATGAGGGTCATTATGAATTTTTGGTCATGCCTTTTAGCATTACCAATGCACCTTCTACATCTCAAGGTTTGATGAATTCCATTTTCAAACCCTTCCTTAGAAAATGTGTGCCAGTATTTTTTGATGATATACTAATCTATAGCAGGTCTTGGAAGGATCATGTTCAACATGTTGACATGGTGCTCAAACTATTGGAGGAGAAACAATTATATGCAAAAACATCTAAATGTTTCTTTGGCGTACAAGAGGTGGAATATCTGGGTCATATTGTATCTCACGAGGGTGTTAAGGTAGACCCTAACAAAATTAAAGCCATTAAGGAATGGAAAGTCCCCACAACCATAAAGCAGTTGCACGGATTTCTTAAGTTAACATGGTATTATTGCAAGTTTGTTAAGAATTATGGGAGAATAACAACACCTCCAACAACATTATTGAAGAAAGATGCATTTTCATGGACTCCCGAAGAAACTAAGGTGTTTGAACATATTAAAGAGGCAATGTGCCTAGCACCAGTCTTAGCTACGCCAAAATTCACAAAACAAATTATTGTGGAATGTGATCCCTTCAGAAACGGAGTTGGTGTTGTTTTAATGCAAGAAGGAAGACCCGTTTCTTTTGAAAGGAGTTCAATCAAAGGAAAGTATTTACAAAAGGCTATTTATGAGAAGGAAATTTTGGCAATACTACATGCACTAAGGAAATGGAGACCTTACCTAATGGGAAGACACTTCAAGGTAAAAGCTGATCATGATAGTCTTAAACACTTTTTGGAACAAATAATATCTTTAGAAGAGAAAAAGAAATAGGTCACAAAGATGTTGGGTTATTATTTTGAAATCATCTACAAAAAATGGAAGTTAAATGTTGTTGCAGATGCACTCTTAAGAAAGGTTGAAGAGGTGGAAGCATTTCTTTGTGCCATTTCTATTATCCAACCAGATTGGATAACCGAATCAAGGGATGAATGGAAGGATGACGAAGATGTTTGGATACTCATTCAAAAGTTGCAGCAAGATCCTAGTACATCTGATACATTTAGTTGGAAAAACGATTCCTTATGGTACAAAGATCGCTTATATATTTGCAATATTTCCCAACTAAAACAAAATATTATTTTGGAGTTTCACACTTCTCCTTTAGAAGGACACTCAGGGTTTTTAAAAACTTACCACAGGGTGAAGAAATAATTTTTTTGGGATGGCCTTAAATCTGATATTCAAAATTTTGTGGTGGAATTTTTGGTTTTCCGGCAAAATAAAGTTGAGACAATTAAGAACCCAGGTCTTCTACAACCTTTATCCATTCCAAGTCAACGTTGGGAGGCGATTTCAATGGATTTTATCATAGGTTTACCTAAGTCCAAAGGAAGGAGTGCCATCATGGTGGTAGTTGATAGACTTATGAAGTATGCACACTTTTTTCCATTATCTCATCCATTTAAAGCACGTACAATTGCTACTACATTTATGGGAACAATTAAAAAGCTACATGGAAATCCAAAGATTATTGTAAGTGACAGAGATCCCATTTTTACAAGAAATTTTTGGACGGATTTATTTTCTTGTTTGGTTACTCAACTAGCTCATAGCTCATCTTATCATCCCCAATCCGATGGTTAAATAGAGATAGTGAATAAATGTTTGTAAGGATATCTTTTTTGTTTTGTATCTAATAAGCAAGAAAAATGGGTCAAGTGGTTACCTCTCGCTGAATGGTGGTATAACACTTCCTTCCATATTGCAAAAAAAATGAACCCATTTTTGGCACTTTAGGTATATCATCCACCGCCCATCACATCTTCTTTAAGGGAAAATTCTAGGGTTCAAGATGTGGAGGATCACATCAAGCATAAACAAGAAGTTCTCCAACTCTTAAAGGATAATCTAAATTTGGCATAAAATCAAATGAAACAATAGGCAGATCAACATCGTAGTAAGAAGATTTTTGATGTGGGAGAGTGGGTATGTATACGGCTACAACCATACAAACAAATGTCCTTCAAGAAAGCCAAGAAGAATAATAAATTATCGCCAAATTACTATTGTCCTTACAAGGTGTTGAAAAATATTGGTACTATGGCATACAAATTGGAGCTTCCTACTTCTTCGCGAGTGCATCTAGTTTTCCATGTTTCATGCTTAAAAAAGTTTAGAGGGGACAAACTTGCAGTTCAAACAATATTGCCAGAACTTGATGAGGAAGGAAAAACCATATTGGAACCTGACGCAGTCATGGAAACAAGAACTCGACAGCTACGAAATCGATCAATTTCAGAGTATCTCATCAAATGGAAGAACTTATCCACTGAAAATTCTACATGGGAGGATGAGAAATTTATACAGAAGCACCTGGAGCTACTCAAGCATTGAGGACAAGAATTTTTTGAAGGAGAGGAGCATGTTAGGTCCTTATATTGCCAGTATAGTCCCTTATTGTTGTTAGTTTAACCATTTTATTATTATTGTTGTACCCCTGTAACCCCCATATTGTTATTATTGTTCCCTTACATTATTATTGTTAGGTCGACTAGGATTACATTGTGGCCCCATGGACTCATATATATAGAGAAGAGGTTTTTTCATTTGTATCATCCAAGAATTTTTCATTCATGTAATGTAGTGGAGGTTTCCCCCTCGAAGTGGCTTATTTCTAAGGCGTTGATATCTCTTTTCTTCTATTTTTGGAGATGGTTTCATAACATACACTAACAACAATGAGGGACTATAATAGTAATATAGGGACCTAACATGCTCCTCTCCTTAAAAAAAGTGTTGACCTCAACTCTTGAGTAGCTCTGGGTGATTTTGTTTAAAATTTTCATCTTCCCATGCAGAATATTCTGTGGGTAAGTTCTTCCATTTGATGAGATACTCTGAAATTGATCGATTTCGTAGTTGTCGAATTCTTGTTTCCGTGACTGCTTCAGGCTCCAATATGGTTTTTCCTTCCTCATAAAGTTCTGGAAATATTTTTTGAACTAGAATTTTGTCCCCTATAACCTTTTTTAAGCATGAAACATGGAAAACTGGATGCACTCGTGAAGAAGAAGGAAGTTCCAATTTGTATTCCATAGTACCAATATTTTGCAAAACCTTGTCAGGACAATAGTAATTTGGTGATAATTTATTATCCTTCTTAGATTGCTTGAGGGACATTTTATTGTATGGTTGTAGCTGTAAATATACCCACTCTCCCACATCAAAAATTCTCTGACTACGATGTTGATCTGCTTGTTTTTTCATTCGATTTTGTGCCAAATTTAGGTTATCCTTTAAGAGTTCGAGAACTTCTTGTTGATGCTCAATGCGATCCTCCACTACCTGAACCATAGAATTTTACCTTAAAGAAGATGTGATGGATGGTGGAAGATATCCATAAATTTCCATAAATGGGGTCATTTTTGCTGCATTATGGAAGGAAGTGTTCTACCACCATTCAACGAGAGGTAACCACTTGACCCATTGTGCTTGATTCTCAGATATGAAACAATGAAGATATCCTTCCAAACATTTATTCACTATCTCTATTTGACCATCATAATGAGGATGATAATATGAGCTATGAACTAGTTGAGTACACAGACAAGAAAATAATTTTGTGCAAAAATTTCCTGTAAAAATGGGATCTCTGTCACTTACAATAATCTTCAGGTTTCCATGTATCTTTTGAATTATTTCCATAAATGCAGTAGCAACTATACTCACTTTAAATGGATAAGATAATGCACAAAAGTGTGCATACTTGGTAAGTCTATCAACTACCACCATGGTGACACTCTTTCCTTCGGACTTAGGTAAACCTGTGATAAAATCCACTGAAATCTCCAAACAACGTTGACTTGGAATGGATAAAGGTTGTAGAAGACCTGGGGTCTTAATTGTCTCAACTTTATTTTTTTGTAAAACCAAACATTCCGCCACAAAATTTTGAATATCAGATTTAAGGTCATCCCAAAAAAATTATTTCTTCACCCTGTGGTAAGTTTTTTAAAATCCCAAATGTCCTCCTAAAGGAGAAGCGTGCAATTCCAAAAGAATATTTTGTTTTAGTTGGGAATTCTTGAAAATATATAAGTGATATTTGTACCATAAGGAATAATTTTTCCAACTAAATTTACCAGATGTACTAGGATCTAGCTGCAACGTTTGAATGAGATTCCACACTTCTTCGTCCTTCTTTCATTCATCCCTTGCTTCGGTTATCCAATCTGGTTGGATAATTGAAATGGCACAAAGCAATGCTTCCACCTCTTCATCCTTTCTTGAGAGTGTATCTACAATGACATTTAGTTTCCCTTTTTTGTAGATGATTTCAAAGTCATAACCCAACATATTTGTGACCCGTTTTTGCTACTCTTCTGAAGATAGTCTTTGTTCCAAAAAGTGTTTAAGACTATCATGATCAATTTCTACCTTCAAGTGCCTTCCCATTAGGTAAGGTCTCCATTTCTTTAGTGCATGTAATATTGCCAACATTTCCTTATCATAAATAGCCTTTTGTAAATGCTTTCCTTTGATTGAACGACTTTCAAAATAAATGGGTCTTCCTTCTTGCATTAAAACAACACCAATTCCATTTCCTGAGGCATCACATTCAACAATAATGGTTTTTGTGAAGTCTGGCGTAGCTAAGACTGGTGCTAGGTGCATTGCCTCTTTAAGATGTTCAAAGGCCTTAGTTTCTTTAGGAGTCCATGAAAATGAATCTTTCTTCAATAATGTTGTTATAGGTGTTGCTATTCTCCCATAATTATTAACAAACTTGCGATAATACCCTGTTAACCCGATAAATTTGCGCAACTACTTTATGGTTGTGGGGACTTTCCATTCCTTAATGGATTTAATTTTGTTAGGGTCTACCTTAACACCATCGTGAGATACAAGATGACCTAGATATTGCACCTCTTGTACTCCAAAGTAACATTTGAATGTTTTTGCATATAATTGTTTCTCCTCCAATAGTTTGAGCACCCTGTCAACATGTTGAACATGATCCTTCAAAGAACTATTTTAGATTAGTATATCATCAAAAAATACTAGAACAAATTTTCTAAGGAAGGGTCTGAAAATGGAATTCATCAACCCTTGAAATGTAGAAGGTGCATTGGTAAGGAAAAAAGGCATGACGAAAAATTCATAATGACCCTCATGAGTTCAAAATGCTATTTTCGGAATATCTTCACTATTCATTCTAATTTGATGATATCCTAAACGAAGATCCAACTTGGTAAAATAAATTTCTCCATGTAATTCATCCAATAATTCATCAATCACGGGAATGGGAAATTTATCTTTAATAGTAAGCTTATTGAGCTCCCTATAATCCAGACACGTGTGCCATGATCCATATTTCTTGTGCACCAATACTACTGGAGTAGAGAAAGAACTTTGACTAGGTTGAATTATACCAACCTCTAACATTTTTGCAATCATATGTTCAATTTCGCTCTTTTGGACATAAGGATATCTATAAGGCCTCATGTTTGGAGGAACACTTCCTGGAATCAAATGAATAGCATGATCATGATCACGGATAGGTGGGAGTACTTTGGGAGTTACAAACACCTTGGAATGATTATCCAATACTTTTTGGAGATCCACAGAAATAGATGATTTTGATGTTGAAACTTCTAGTGAGTATAATTGTGCAATTACGCCCCGTTTTTCTTTCTTCAGAGGCTTTGTCATGAAATTAGAGCTTATTATCTTTCCCAGATTCCCTGCAATACCCCATAATTAGACTTCCTTTCCTTCTGAAAAAAAATTTCAAGAAAAGTTCTTGAAAATTAAAAGCTACTATCCCCAATTATTGTAACCATTGTATTCCTAGTACAACATCAGCACCTCCCATTGGAATGGAAAGAATCAGACTATTCAATAAATATTCCCCCACGGTTAGCTTGATATTATGGAATTTTCCAAAGAAATTTATAGTTCCTCCATTTGCAACCATCACTTGACATTCTGGTGCTGGGTAAAGGAAACAATTCAATTCCTTGGCTACCTTACAATGAATAAAATTATGGGTACTACCCGAATCAATCAACATTATTACCTTTTTCTTCTTGATATGTCCTTCTATCTTGCGAGTTTAAGGACTGGTAATTCCTGCCAATGCATTACACGATATGGTCAGACTCATTTCTTCCTCTCCTAGGGTTGGTTCTTGGTGTATATCCTCTTCTTTTGAAGATTCTTGTTCATTTTCTTCTTCCTCTTTACAATCTATGTAAAATAATTTCTTCTGAGAACACTTATTACCTTTAGAGTATTTTCTATCACAGCTAAATGTAAAATTGCAATACGTACCTTTTGTGTGTTTTGCACATTATTGAGATCAGAATATTGCTCCATCTGTAGTTATCAAGTTACGAGATCCTTTCCATCAAACTTCTTCATATCCATCTTTGGAAAATGGTGGTCCTTCCATCCAATATTAGAGTTTATGAAATCACGATTAACATTTATTTTTTTCTCATCATGAGTTTCCTCTACTATCTTTTCTCCATTAGGAAACATTTCTTGTATCAACTTTGTCAAACCTTCCACGTCTACATTTAGATCATTCTTCATGTTTTCCATGTTGTCTTTCCTTTTTTCTAACAAGTCATCCATCTTATCTTCCATGCTAGCTTCGATACCATCAATCTTAGCTTCCATGCGAGCTTCGATACCATCAATATTCGCTTCCATGCCATTCATCTTAGCTTCCACGCCTTTCTTCAAACCATCCATATTATTCTTCAAACCTATTAGTGTCCCGTGATTTGGCAGATTGGCTAACCAAATGACAAGGTAACATTAGACCAGTCTTTGGAGTCCTAGGACCTAGCCTTCCTAGAATCAGAGAGGGATCTCTCTATTATGTGAAAGACGTGAGCTTGTTTGCTTTATATGATTGATTTTAGTCTAGTTGTTAAGTGTAGGTTTGTTTGCTTGTTTTGGGTTGGGGTAATATGATCAAGTAGGATAGGTGGAATGAGAGAATATCAAATCAATAGGGGTATGGGGTCAGATGAAGTCTAGGGTGTCTAAATGCTAAGGTAGAGTGTATTGCAGGGAGGATTGAGCAAGGTGAGTGGATTATTAAAATGATTATGAGGTGTAATGAACATTAAGTTTGGGAAGAACAATACTCAAACTGATAAACATACAAGATGAACAATCCAGTGGTACATAGAAGCATTAGAACTCCTAACTTTAGAAATCCACCTTCAGTTTTTTGAGAAAACATATAAGATAAAAAAACAATTCAATATATGGAGAGGGAACTCCTAAACAACATATATCAAACTATCAGGAACTGTGAAACAATTTGATGAGCATGGATAAAGGGAAAGATTGAAACGAGGCCTCTTTGCATTACCCTAATCAATCAGTATTCCATACGAAAGCTTCACAATAAGTTTTTGAAAAACTTTAAATAAGTAAGGCATACCATGAATCATATTTATAAGCTAACATACTAATCATTCATGAAAAAAAGAACAATTTTAGTAGGCCTAAGGAGCACTCAAGAATTCCTTAAGATGAACTAAAAGAAGAAAACATCAAAGCTATAGAATGCAGGAGCTTTGAGGTGCTTCCATGAGCATATCTCAACCTATACTTTTCTGATCTATAGCAAACAAGAAGACTGAAACAAAATGAGGACAAGAAAACACTAACAAGTTATAAAAACATCACCATTCACCAAGCTATGGAATCCTACAAGCAAGCTTCTCCAGCATCAAGCCACAGAAGTCATTCATTCACTTCATGAAACCAAATATCTTCTCCAAGATCATAAACCATGTATTGCTCTATAACACATCAAGTCCCCACTGTTTACAATGAATTCTCAAAGCTTATATAACAATCAGGAGGAAGAGATCTCACTAGAGCATCTAGAAGCCCATTGGCCAAAAATAAATATCCTAATTTATCCTTGAGGCCTTGCAAGGTCCAAGGCACAAAATATCTTCCAAAATATCTTTTCCAGACTAAAATAGTAAAAAAATTGACTTTTAGGCTTTGAAATAAATTAAGAAACTTGCCTAACGCACATTTTCTCCATCACCACACAGGAACGCAGCACTCTATCTCTGATTTTGAAAAATTTCCAGGAGCGCAACACCAAAAAGGGTGTTTTTGCAGCTAGGTTTTGGGGGCCTTCCCGATGTCGAAAAAGACTCCGTGATGGCCCGTTGGAAATCTGTGGATGTCTAATTTAAAAATGTGCCTTTTTATCCTCAATTTTATCTCTATAAGTTTCCTAGAAAGTAGAAAAAGTGAAGGTACCCAAGAGCGCAGCACTTGTTTAGAAAAGGGGGCAGAAAGGTGAACAATTGAGTGTTTTTGGCCCTTTTGAGGGACCAAAATAACTCCAGTTGAGCTGAAATTTTGTGAGAATGCTCCTCTCATGCCCAGGAATCCAAAAAATTAAAATTCGCCCTCTGAAAGTGCCCCAGTAAAAAGCGCAATACCCAGGGTGTTGTGCTCCTAGGCTTAAAAATTTTCAAAAAACCAAAAAGTGTTCAATTTTGCTCAAAATTGGTGAGTGAGTCCCTCAAGGGTCCTCAGAGAACTGTAGTGAAGCTTGAGCCAAAATTCCAAGCCTATTTTATTATTTTCCTTTATTTGGCACTAGGCCCTTCCTTTGGGCAGTTTTGAGCTTTTTCCTTGCAAACTGATTTCTCTTTTTGTAGTGCTCAGTCATCTTTTTTTGTAAGCTCAAGTCTTTGTTGGCCTTCTCCAATTTAGCCTCTAAATGCATATTTTCCCTTTCAACCCATTCTTCTTTGTTATGTTTAATTTCCAAGGTGAGGAGCTTGATGAGTGGAAATTGTTGGGCTTGGGCTGCTTCTTCCTCTTTCTCTTTTGCCAAAGCTCTCCTAAGACCCATAGTCCTAGGTCTCTTTCTAGCTTGCCCCTCTTCCTCATTATTTTCTTCATAGGCGCCAATGTATTCCTCCAACTACACTTGTGACCTTTGAGATTATCTATTTTATTTGAGCACCTGGGCTTCATGAATGGCTAGCTGGCCACTCATTTGATTGTTTTGAACTCGTAGGAAATGAATAACATCTTTTGATCTTTCTAGCTAAACCTCCAAGTCTCTGATTTGTGCATTCCGGTCCTGTAAGAGAGAATTAACTATCCTTGTTTCATTTTCCTCGTCACTATATATGTGAATGAGTTCAAATTCCCTCTCTTCCTCATGATTTATTTCCTCTTCTTCCATTGTCTTGTTGCCTTTGTCCTTTATTGGCTTTTTTCCTTTTTCCTTAATTTTCTTTTTACCCTTGTCCTTCATTGGTTTGGTGATTTTGTCCTTCACTATTTTTTTGACTTTGTCCTTCACTGTTTTTGAGGAGGAGTGCATGGCCCCTTGCCTTTTGGAGGTAGCAAACAGATGCCTCCTTCCTCTTTGATAAGTAATGGTGCAAGGCGCCATAAAATTTTCTTGCAAACTTCGATTATTGATAATCTTAGGACTGTCTCCTTCTTGAAAAATGCTCTCTGTGTGTATTTCCTCTTTACCTTGCTGCTTGTTGTTCTTTGGATCAACATGTTTAACATATTTCATGCTTTTGTCACTATCAAGACCCTCAACACTACTATGCTCTATTTATGCAATATTAGAGGCATCTGTGTTTGACCTTTTTTCACTTTTAGGACTATCCTCCTCATCCTTTTCATTACTGTTTTCACTTTCAACCTCATTTTTTGCATCACTGCCTTCATTCTTTGGGCTTTTGTAATCATCTCCTGATTCATTGAAAACAATTTTAAAATCTGTCTCTAGGTTGCCCTTGTCATTTTGGCCACTGTCATGGCTTTATTTTTATTCTTCGCCAATGTTTTCTATAGTGTTCTCAGTGTCATTGTTTTCGTAGAGAATTTTAGGGGATAATATTCGTAGGTGGGCTAATTTTCCATGGTTTTTCCAAAAAAAAAGATTTTCCAATTTCCATATTTTTATAAAAATGATTCGCCCAAATTTTAAAATATAAAATTATTTTACGTTAAAAATCGCCAAAATTATATAAACAATATATATAATATCATTATAAATTTGAATAATTTTAAAAATACATAAATAAACATTTTATAGTCTTTATATTAGGGACTAGTGAGATTTGCCAATTTTTTAAACTTCAAGGTAATTTTCAATCCTTAAAATTTTCCCTGATTGTCTTCATTAGGAGATACACTGTTTTGGCTTCTTTGACTATCATTTCTATCACTGTTTTGACTGTTTTTCTCTTGGCCATTGTTGCTTTCTTCTAGGCCATCCCCCTCTTCCTCATCATTTTCTCTCTCATTGTTTTGTTCATGATCAACACTCTTTCTTCAAGGCCTTCCACACCTTTTCCCCCACTGTTTTTATCACCTCCATTTTCTTCATTTTTTTCTTCCTCATCTTCCTCACATTCTACCTCATCTTGCTCACATTCTCCCTCATCTTCATTACCTACTTCATCACTCCTTGGTTCATCTTGATTATCACTATTTTCTTCTTGGCCATTTCCTTCTTCTTCATTTTCTCCCTCATCTACATTTTCCTCTTCATCTACATTTTCTCCCTCATATTCATCATCTTATCCCTTACTGCTCTTCTCATGATCATCACTACTTTCGTCATGATCATCAGTGCTCTCATCGTGATCATCTCCGCTTTCTTGATGATCATCAGTGCTCTCATCATGATCATCTCTGATTTCTTCCTGATCATTTTTCTTAGGGGAAGGTGTATGAAGCATGTTTTTTGGGATGGTGATTCATGTGAATAAGATGAACCAAGGTTAGTGGAGGGTGATTGAGGGGTATGAGGAGAATTTCGAGAATATGATGTAAAACTTTGCAGAGGGATGGAGGGTGAAGTGGTGAAATCATCATGGGTGATAAAGACCTCCAAAGGAATGCCTTGTTTCTCTAATTGGTATGAGAAAATTACCTTGATCAGAGAATGATGAAACAAGCTTGACATTTGTTGGGTTAGAGGCCTCTTTTTCATGATGGAGCACATTTTTTCAATGTTTTTGCAGAGATAGTAAGGAAAGTGCAGTAGCTTAGTCCTGGTGAAATGCATGAGGAGTCTAATATTATACAAATAGACTCTGGAGAACCTACCCTCACAGGTAAAGTATTTCATAATAATCTTCATGAGGAGGGCATATATGTCCAATAGATGAGGAAACATAAAAATGGCTTTGCATTCAGCTTGAAAACTAGGTTTTAAGAATGGATGATAATGGATCAAGTCAACATGCTTCTGTTTAAACCACCTTTCTCCTATGCCAGGTATTCTAGTGGCTTCAAAGATAGCACTGGGGGTCAAATAAAACCTCACCCCTGCTAGATGTACTTTATGCTAGTGAAGCCTTAGAGAAAATAACTCGGTCAACTGAGGATAGCTTTTGATCTCTTGTACTTTGTTACAGAACTCAAAACACCCTAACTCTTGGAAACAGGAAAGAATAGAAGGGGGTGTTGTTAGTTCTGCAATGCTTATGGGTTCAAACCTGTTGGGCTTTCCTCCCTTATTTTGTTGTTTTCTTGGACTTGTCTATTCGTTTAGGTTAACCTTCTCCTCTTCAGACATCGTGTTTTGTTCACCCCTTTCTCCAACTTTTAAACAGAAAGGCTTTTTATTTGTGAATTGATGAGGAGATATGCTAAATGAGATATTGAGGCTTTTAGAAAAGGTTTAGGAGACTTGGTAAAAGTAGGTTAAGCTTCCCTTTCAATTTTATTTTAAGTCTTCTTTGACACAAAATTGGACCTACTTGGCGCTTTTATCACTTACAAAATCATGAGGAGGTGGTAACTTATGGAGAATAACTCTTAAAAATGACTTCCACAGCAGAAAAATTCCAATTCTAAGTTATCTGGGAGATTTTGGGTGCCTTTGCACTTTTCTAGGCACTGCTATGCTTTTACGCTAGCGGCGCAACACCCTAGGAAAGCCTGAAAAAAATTTCGTTCAGCGTTGCATGCCCGTTGCAGGAGCGCAACATCCTGGGCGGGCGGGCCTGCACATCTATTGGGCGGAAGCGGTAGCGATAGGCGCACAATGTCGTGGTCCAAGTGGGAGCTGTACATTTGAGTCAGGTGACAGATTTTTGTGTTAAGAGAATAGCACTGGTGGGCATAGGCTGCACGTTGCATTCGGCAGTGGAAATGAATGCTGGAGCGCAGCGCTGGTGGGCATGCTACACGCAGAAAATGAGCGTTGGTTGGGCGGCCACTCCTGCACGTCAGGCGGGACTAGAAAGGCACAAAGTCCATCTACAGGTGTGCAACACCCAGAGGAGAATAACACTGGTGGCAGCTACAAGCACACGACGTCCACCTACAGGAGCGTAGTGCCTCAAGATTTTTTCCCGAGGACTCCTTCGGAAACCGAAAAATTGCACTCTGTTTTGCAAAAGTCTTAATGATGGGAAAAAAGAGTTGTTTGAGTATTCATAACATTATTTTGAAATAATTAAACTCTAAAAACCCTATTTCCTAAAGTCTCCCTTTGCACTTTTTATTTGCTTCTATCTTTTTCGAAGTCAGACCTTTTACCAATATTCCTTCTGTAGCTTGGGAAAATAATCAGATCTATGATGATTCAAGCCTGTTATTCTCATGTGCAAGGTGATTTTAAACACTATATTTACCTTCATATCCTTTGAAACAAATATTTGATTGTTTATTTGTGATAAAAACAGAGTTGAATTGATTGTTTCCTTTAGTGAGGTGGCCTATAGTGCCAAATAACTCATTTCTTGACATTTTTTAAAATCATATCTCATCGTTTGATCCAGTAAAGTTTGTGCTCTTTCACCCAATTTATAGAAAATAGTCAGGAATTATTTTAATACCCCTGTTGTTGATGAATGAAGTTCTCCTGCCACTTATCACGCTCATTTGTTTATTATCCCAATTCCTTGACCTTCATGAATATTTTAGAAAAAATAAACCAAGCTGCCCTCCAAGTCCTCAAAGGGAAAAATGCATTTGATCTCACTTCCTATGCCCAATAAAGTCTGCAATGATTTATTTGAGGGGGGGAGGGTGGGTGAGGAGTCTTTTAGCTTTTGCAGCCCAGCAATTTCTCCATTTTTTGTCAAAAATTCATAATTTGTATTTTCAACCAAAGAAAACCTATTGTTTTCTTCTTCTGTGTGATTTTCCTTTATTGATAGTGGTCTTAGTCTTTTCCTTCACCTTGTGGCGCATTTGATAAATTTTTTCCTTTTACAGGAGTCTGGAAAAGGGCAGCTGTCCCTATACCATTCTTATGCCTGAGGAAAACATTGTTTTCAATGATCATCTTTGCTGAAATGCACCAGGTTTCTCATATGTTACTAACTTTCTGAGATCTGCATAGAATTTTGGATGAGCAGTATTTTACTTCTTATTATGAGATCAAGACCTTCCTTGTAGCTTTCAGCTTGTTGTACCTTTTTATCAACTGTAAATGACCTTTGGAACTTTCTTAGGTGTTCTTTTTCCATTTATATAATGAGCTCTTGAATTTCCCTGTAACCTCCAGCTCATTGTACCTTTTTATCAACTGTCAATGACTTCATGAACTCTCTTAGGTGTCCTTGTTTTGCTCTGCTATGCTTTAGACTAATCTTCAAGGCATTCATGGAGAAATGCTATGATATGATAGTCTATTCTTTTGCATATTTATTGTTGGATCAAGAGGGTGCCTTCGGAGGTTACTTAAGTACATCTTTAGATAATGATAAACCTCAACTCTATTTTCTCTTGAATTTACCTTTTCATTCCTATGGAATTAATGGAATGAGAACCATGATAGTGCACTGACCTAAGAATACCTATTTGACTTATTTGCAAGGTTTTAGAATGGTTTTATGACTGAAAGTTTGAATCAAGGTTTTGAATGAAGATACAAGGTTTTGACACTCTACCTATGCACCACCATCCTAGACAACTAGGAAATTTTTCTTCGAAGGGCTTTCTAGACAGACTTTTGACACCAACTGTGCTTGACGCATTTGTGAGTAGGAGAAAAAACTTGGTTTAACTTGGCCAAACAAATTGTCAAATAAGAGGGTTATAGACAGAAGCAGAAATCATGGAACGATTAAGTTACATTAGTCCAGGATGGGGTTTTATAGGATGATAGATTGATCACAATAGAAAAAATAGGAGGGATAGGGGAAAATTTCTTTTTGAGGAGATTTCTAGAAGACACAATGATTCTTGAATTTTGATTTCCAGAAATATGATACAAAGCATTTAGTCATCTAAAACAGGTGAAAATTACTGATGACTAAAAAAACCATCCATCTTTTCTTCCATGCCATTCTTCAATACTTCCATTTGAATCATTTTTTGTTTCTCTTTGCGAGAGCGATTTTTGGTGCACTTTCTCTTGTAATTTTGATAGATCATTTTGCAATTCTTCAAATTCATGAGTCATAGTAGAGTACTCTAAGGTCTTGATGGGTTTTGAATTCCTTTTAGGAGGTATTTTAGAACCCAATACTGATATATATGCTCAATAGGCCTTTGGAATCACTTAAAACGCATTTTTCAAACAAGACTTATGCAATTTGAAAGAAAAAATACACACTTTTTTTTTTTTTTAGGAGCTCGATATTGAAACTGAATTATCTCTATGATTTTGGATATTTAATATATGAAATTTGTCCCTATAATGGCCCTGTGAAGCTTATTTCTAATGCCACAATTCTAACCTGATTTTGATTCTCCAAGGCAAAGTTATGTCCAATCTCCCACAATGACCTAATTATGGACTAGTTTAGTGGAGCACACTTGTATGACTTACCACGTGTCACTGCTTCCTCCTTCAGCTCTAAAATGGATGGAACAGAAACTACAGTCTATGTACTTGTGGTCACTTTTTATATAGTTCCAATCCAATGCCCAGAGAGAGAGTTATGAATATTTTCGCAAGATCACCTCTTTGAGATGAAATTCGGGAGCCTGAAAAGGTCCTAACTTCCATAGATCATATCTTTGAAAATATTACGAACCAAGCTCTGAAATTTTGTGAAGATGTTCCTCAGGATTTTCAATCTGTGCTCGAAATATTCTAGCTTTTGAACCTTTGTAGAAACAAAGTTATAGCAAAAATTCCACGATGACCTGTTTGGAGTAGCAAAACCATAGAATCTAAAGCTCTGATACCAAATGTTGTCAAACCAGCTCCTAAAATAGAAGAAAAGAGATATCAACATCTTAGAAATAAGCCACTTCGAGGGGGTAACCTCCAATACATTACATGAATGAAAAATTCTTGGATAATAAAAATGAAAAATCCTCCTTTCTATATATAGGTGTCCATGGGGCCACAATGTAATCCTAGCTGACCTAACAATAATAATTTAAGGGCACAATAATAACGATATGGGGGTTACAGGGGTACAATAATAACAATAAGGGGGTTACACTAACAACAAGAAGGGAGTATAATAGTAATATAGGGACCTAACAAAACAAGTGTTGGAAGATACATTAGGGGCTACCCAACACATTACAAGCAGAAAAATGTAGTGCAGGGAGAAAATTAGTCTGCTATTTTTGTGCAAAAAACCTTGACAGGTGCGCCTCCCTGCATGCACGTCAGATCTAAATGTGCACAAAAATACTGCAAGTAAAAAAGATTAGGAGATGCCTTCTTCAGTCTGTCACTCCAGTGAATCTAGGGACTGTAAGATGGATCAGAGGATTTTCAGCTCCACCCCAGCATAGACGAAGGATCTCGTGCAAAATATGGCACAACCACATAAACTTGGAACACGCTAGTGGAGTCTCATATCCTATTGTGGTGGACTAGTCACACGGGTGTATGAAATCACACCATTTTAAAGAGTGTGGTCTACTCCTTAAACTACTGGTAATAGGCAGAAAGTGGGGGGAGCTCAAAAGCATAAAATTTAGTGGAAACAGTATGCTAAAGTATGCTCTAGTTAATCTAAAACTAAAAAACAAATATATAGAAGCTATAAAGAGAGTCAAAATGATAATAATGCAAGTGACAGCTTGACTGCCTCTTCTTATTAAATGTTTTATATGGAGAAGAAATTTTACCCACCTTCCAATGTGCCCTTAGACAATGGTTCCAGGTCCCGATGCAAGGGTGTTTCCTTCCAATCTTTGCCTCTGATGCAGTCTCCCTCCCTCTCTCTCTGTTGTGGTGGATTAGGATGTTAGGTGGCCAATGATTGAGTACTCTTTAGCTCCAGCTCTGGGTCACACAGTGTTGGTGTTTCTTGGTCAACTTTGGCCAGCATAACAATGTGATCACCCTTTCTTCATATCTTGCTGGCTTTATATAGGGGAGTTTCAAATCCTCCTTCCCTCCCTTGGTACATGATGGATAGTGACCCAAGGGACAGGTATGATTCCATAGTGTGCTGCAAATATTCCTTTCTGTGCTCACATAGTGTCTAAGAAGGCGCTAGTGGCTGTCCTTAGGCGGCTTCATATAAGGAGCAACTGTCCTTTCCTTGGTGTGGTCTCGGAAAGAGAATTTTTTCCATTTCTAGGAATGCGCGCTTATCGAGAAAAAAGGCACACAGAAGGAATTATTTTTGAAGGATTAAGCTCGCATTGTAGCATTTAAGACTAGTTCAAATCTAATTTTCTTAAAACCTTTAGAGATTTTAAGTACTTCTTGATTCCATAATGTGTTCGTGCCTTGTAAATCCTTAGGCTTGACATTATTTGATGTCCTCTTCTGTTGTACGATTTTCCAGTGTTAAAAAATCCCGTGAGGGATCATCCCCTCACTCTAACATCACCATTTACATCAGCCTAGAGCTTATTGCAACACATTTCAGCAAGTGTAGAGCCTCTCCCTCTTGAACAACGTAGTTTCTATAGCAACTGCATATTTAGTTTGTGTAACTTGAAGGAGGAAGAGAAGGAGGAAAGATCTCAAGCTCCTAGCTTGTAGATCTGAAGGAGGGGTCAGCCCTTAAAGCTTAGATATTTTTGTATATCATATTACAGCTATATTTGGATCAAATATAGCTTCAGATCTGCATAACCCATTAGTCAAATAATCAAACACTAGGAGGGCGATTTTATAAAGTTGTAGATATGGAAAATCCTTTCTAAATTATCTTGGGTTCCCATCACATTGGCTAGATCTTGAATCTTGGAATCTTCAGAGCTCCTGATATCCATATATCTGCATTTCCTTTTGCAGTAGCTTCATCTACATCGGCGGAAAAATCGACAGCGTAGTATTGCTTCATGTAAAATCACCAGTTACGCAGTGCTATTTGTAACATGTTTGTAGGGTGATTATAGGCCATCTATTTGGCTATGTTCCCTCATCTTTGTACATTGTGTAATTGAATCTTCTCCATATAATAAAAGGGCTCAACTTTTTTGTATATTATGGTTTTTTATTTCGATTTATTGTTTACTTAGTTGCAGTTCTTATATTGTGTTTCAGTATTATTGCATTCTCCCTTTTGGGATATTTCAATTTGAAGCTTGTAGATGACCATCATTTCCCCCCTGTCAGATACAAGGTGAGATGATGGCAAAAAATCAACTCGAAGACTATTCAATATTCTTGAACAAATTCTAACATATGACTGAAATATCTTCTTGGTCGTTGATGCCCATATCCAAGAAGTTATCCATCCAAGATGAATCTTTTTTCTTGCAGGAGGCTTGTTTCTAAAGCATCTGTGTGAAGAATGAGTGCATTGACAATAGTTCTTGCATGGATGAATACCAAAACAATGATATTTCATATGGAAAACTCGGTCATAGTGTTGGAATTTTACAATCTATTGTTTTTGTTGGGGAAGAGGAGCAAAATCTAGAACAATTGAAGGTGAGCTATCATGAAGAAATCTAACACTCTAAAATTTGATGGGCTTGGAGTATTCCATAAAATAGAAGGAAACCTCCTTGTCATATCCAATAGCAACTTTGTGCTTTTTATGGATAGGCTATTCCCAAGGTTTGATGATGGGCTTGGGAAGTGCAGGCTGTTGGGTGTGGAGCCTAATTATCTTGTTTACTTTGTATCACAGCATTGGACCCCTTTACCTTAAAAGGGGCATCAACGTCGCCCGTAATTAATTGCTGCCGTGGGGGGTCCAGTGGTTCGCTCCGCTCTTTTGCAGCCCCCACGGTGGGGCCCCGGCGTGCCCCGAAGCTGTGTACGTATGCAAAATTGCCTTGTAAAAGTATAGTAATTTCTAGTCAATTTGGGACGTTCATTAGGAAAATGATCCGATCCCGTAGAAGTTATGTTTAGTTTAGGGTTTTTTGCCCTAGAAGGCAACCCCTCACTTTTATGAGGGTATTGTATTACGGCTGTGTATTGTATGTGTATTCTCGGAGCGAGAAACAGAGAGGGAGACTGTGAGAAAGAACAAAGGATATTACAGTGGATCTGCTGTAGGTTTTGTCTTTTCATTTTGCTGGATAATAGAAAGGAAGGACTGGCTGTTCGGGGTGGACGTAGCCCAAACTGGGTGAACCACGTATATCTGTGTCTCTCTGGTTTTATGTGTTTTGTGTGCTTGTATTTTTCCGCATATTTTATGTGTTTCATTGCTCCATAATATATAATTTTCTAACAACTGGTATCAGAGCCGAAGGTATATTTGGCTGATAAACTCGCAGGAAAGAAGGGTTCCTGGTTCGAGTGGGAGCAATGGAGGACGATGGTAAGTTTAGGGTCGAGAAATTTAACTGCCAAAACTTCTCGCTGTGGAAGATGCAGATGGAAGATTATCTGTATTAGAAAGATCTATACCTACCATTGAGCGGAAAACAAAGAAGCCGGCAGCCATGACAGATGTGGAATGGAACATTCTCGATAGAAAGGCACTTGGAACAATACGGTTGTGTCTTGCGGCATCAGTCACCTTCAATATTTCGAAGGAAACAACAACAGAGGGTTTGATGCAGACGTTGGTGAAACTATATGAAAAACCCTCGGCCTCAAACAAGGTATTTCTTATGAAACGACTATTTAATATGAAGATGTCGAAAGGTGGATCTGTTGCAGACCATTTAAATGAATTTAATACAGTTACCAGTCAGTTAAGTTTTGTAGGGGTAAACTTTGATGATGAAGTTAGAGCTCTGTTATTCTTGTGCTCATTACCAGAAAGCTGGAATGGTTTAGTTATGGCCATTAGTAACTCTGTCTCTGGATCTAGTACTTTAAAGTTTGATGATGTTGTTGGTGCTATCCTTAGCGAGGAAATGCGATGGAAAAGCTCCGGTGAGACATCAAGTAATGCTTTGAGTGCAGAGTCTAGGGGAAGAAGAATGGAAAGAGGAAAGAGCTCGGGATATCGCAGTAAATCAAGGAAAGGCAGATCCAAGTCCAGATCGGGGATAGTGTGCTGGAATTGCGAAAAGAAAGGACACCTAAAGAAAGACTGTAGATCTCGGAAGGGAAAAGAAGGAGACACACAGCAAGAAAACAATCATGAAGCAAATGTGACAGGTGATGTGTTACAAGATGCTTTGATTCTTTCTTTCGAAATTGTTACCGATTCTTGGGTTGTAGATTCAGGGGCTTCATTCCATGCCACACCTGATAAGAAATATTTTCATGACTATGTTCAAGGAGATTTTGGACAAGTTCGTTTGGGTGATGATAAACCCTGTAAAATTGTTGGAATGGGTAAAGTTCTTGTAAAACAACAGAATGGAAACAAATGGCTACTAAAGGAGGTAAGGCATGTTCCAGATCTGAAGAAAAATCTGATTTCAACAGGGCAGTTAGGCGGTGAAGGTTGTGTGACAACTTTCACAGATAAAACTTGGAAGGTCACCAAAGGAGCCCTGGTAATAGCAAAAGGCGAAAATGTTGGTACATTGTATTTATGCAATGGTATTTCTAACTCTGTTAATGCTTTAACTTCCAAAGGAGTAGATGCAGCATTATGGCATCATAGGCTCAGACACATGAGTGAGAAGGGGATGAAGATTCTTCACTCAAGAAATTTGTTGCCGGGTTTGAAGAATGTTGATTTGGATTTTTGTGAGAATTGCATTTATGGAAAACAGAAGAGAGTCAGATTTCTCAGAGTTGGGAAAGAAAAGAAGACCGAAAAATTGGAGCTTGTGCATACAGATGTATGGGGACCTGCTCAGGTATCATCTCTCGGTGGCTCTCACTATTATGTTACGTTTATTGATGATGCAACTAGAAAAACTTGGATTTATTGTATTCAAAATAAATCTGATGTATTTGATACTTTCAAGAAATGGAAAGTTTTGGTTGAGATTGAGACAGGAAAGAAGTTGAAGTGTCTCAGATCAGACAATGGAGGTGAATATTGCAGCAAAGAGTTTGATAGGTACTGTTCAGAGCATGGAATTCGCAGAGAGAAGACAGTTCCAAGAACACCACAAGAAAATGGTGTGTCAGAAAGGATGAACATAACAATCATGGAGCGTGCAAGGTGCATGAGATTGCATGTAGGATTGCCTTTACAATTTTGGGCAGATGCTGTAGATACTGTTGTTTATCTAATAAACAGAGGGCCTTCAAGTTCCTTGGATGGTGGTATTCCAGAGGAAGCATGGACAGGTAAAAAGGTAAACTACTTTTTTTTAAAGCCTTTTGGTTGTGAGGCCTTTGTCCATATTAATAAAGAAAACAGAACAAAGCTTGAGGCAAAATCAAAGAAATGTACCTTTATTGGATATGGTGCTAATGATTTTGGTTATCGCTTATATGATTATAAAAATCACAAAATCATTAGGAGCAGAGATGTAATATTCAATGAAAAGGTCTTGTATAAGAATCAGTTGCAGGAAAAGAAACAGGAAAAAGAAAGCAAGGAATACACGGTTCTTGATGAGATAACTGAAAAATTAAAGGTGCTTGAAAATAATAATAATCAACAACCACAGCAGCAACAACCACCACAATAGCAACAGGCACCTCAAACACCTGAAAGTGGTGTTAGAAGATCTACCAGGATAAGTAGACCCCCTGAACGATACTCTCCTTCATTATATTATTTATTGTTGATTGATTCTGGTGAACCTAAATGTTATGAAGAAGCAATGCAGGTTGAAAGTAGGAAGAAGTGGGAGCTAGCCATGGAAGAAGAGATGGACTCCTTAATGCATAACCAGACTTGGGACTTAGTCAGGTTGCCTGCAGGTAAAACTACATTGCATAATAAATGGGTTTACAAGCTGAAGGAAGAAGATGGAGGAAAACAGAGGTACAAAGCTAGACTTGTGGTGAAGGGGTTTGCACAGAAGAAAGGTATTGATTTTGATGAAATATTTTCTCCTGTTGTTAAAATGAATTCAATTAGAACTATTTTAAGTCTTGTAGCAACAAAAGATTTACATCTTGAACAGATAGATGTAAAGACAACATTTCTCCATGGAGATTTGGAGGAAGAGATATACATGCAGCAACCAGAAGGATATGAGGTAAAAGGGAAAGAAAAATTGGTGTGCAGGTTAAAGAAGAGCTTGTATGGCTTAAAACAGGCTCCAAGGCAATGGTATCTAAAATTTGACAAGTTCATGTCTGAACAAGGTTATACTAGATGTCACTCTGATCATTGTGTTTATCTAAAAAGGCAAAATGATGGCAGCTATATTATATTGTTATTATATGTAGATGACATGCTTGTTGCAGGGTCTAACATGCAGGAAATAAATGTGCTCAAAAGAAAATTGGCAAATTCATTTGCAATGAAGGATTTGGGAGCTGCAAAACAAATCCTTGATATGAGGATAACTAGAGACAGGAAAAATCACAAATTAACACTGTCTCAGAATGAGTACATAGAAAAGGTGTTGAAAAGATTTAATATGCAGAATGCAAAACCAGTTAGTACACCTTTTGCTGGCCATTTCAAACTTAGTAAGGAGATGTGCCCCAAGACCCAAGAAGAAATGGACTATATGTCTAAAGTTCCATATGCATCAGCAGTTGGAAGCTTAATGTATGCAATGGTTTGCACAAGGCCTGATATTGCACATGCAGTGGGAGTTGTAAGAAGGTACATGAATAATCCAGGAAAAGAACATTGGATGGTAGTAAAATGGATTCTCATATATTTGAGAGGTACCAAAAATCAAGAATTATGCTTTGGTGGTTCAAACATTGCTCTACAGGGATATGTTGATGCAGATATTGTAGGTGACAGAGATAACAGGAGGAGCACTACATGATATGTATTTACTGTAGGTGGAACAGCTGTCAGTTGGGTTTCAAAAATCCAAAGTGTTGTTGCACTTTCAACAACAGAAGCCGAGTATGTTGCTGCTACAGAGGCTAGTAAAGAAATGATTTGGTTACAAAGGTTTATGGATAAATTGGGTAAGAAGCATGATATGGGCACACTATACAGTGATAGCCAAAGTGCTATTCATCTTGCAAAGAACTCAGCATTTCATTCCAGGACTAAACACATACATCTCAAGTACCATTTCATACGGTGAGTATTGGAAGATGGAGAGTTGAAGCTGGAAAAGATACACACTAGCCAGAATCCTGCAGATATGCTAACAAAAGTTGTAACCAGGGAGAAATTGAAAATGTGCTCAGTTTAAATTGGTCTTCAAGGATGATGATGAAGATGAGGAATAGCCAAGTCCAAAGAGGAGTCATTGTCTAGCAAATGAAGTAGTGGTGGAGTTGCTACAATCAGTCTCCAAGTGGGATTTTGTTGGGGAGCTTCGATTATCTGTTTACTTTGTATCATACATTGGACCCTTGTCAGTGTTGGCGTGCACGCCGCCCGTAATTAATCGTCGCCATGGGGGGCCAGGGGGGACCCCTAGAAAAGTATAGTAATTTCTAGTCAATCCGGGCCATTCATTAGGCAAATGATATGACAATAGAAGTTATGTTTAGATTAGGGTTTTTTTGCCCTAGAAGGCAACCCCTCGCTTTTATGAGGGCATTGTATTGCGGCTGTGTGATGTATATGTATTCTCGGGGCGAGAAACAGAGAGGGAGACTGTGAGAAAGAACAGAGGATATTACAATAGATCGGCTGTAGGTTTTGTCTTTTTCATTTTGGTGGATAATATAAAAGAAGGACTGGTTGTTCGGGGTGGACGTAGCCCAAACTGGGTGAACCACGTATATCTATGTCTCTCTGGTTTTATGTGTTTTGTGTGCTTGTATTTGTTCCGCATATTTTATGTGTTGCATTTCTCCATAATATATAATTTTCTAACACAGCCGGATTTTTGCTTTTACAATCAAATCTACTTGAACTAGGCAATCGAATGTGAATCAACTGCACATTTATGACTTCCGTTTATTATGGAGCATTTTTCAACAACAACATAAAAATGTTTAGAATGTGTTAGTGTCCCATGATTTGGCTGATTGGCAAGCCAAGTGATAGGGTAACATCAAACCAATCTTTGGAGCCCAAGGACCTAGCCTTCCTAGACTCAGAGAGGGCTCTCTCTATTTGTGTAAGGGATATCTATGTGTTTGCTTCTTTTGTTTCTGATTTTAGGCTAGTTATGAAGTAGGTTTTTGGTTTTGTTTTTAGGTTTGTGAGGGATGAACTGATCAAAGACTAAGACAGGTAAAAACATGTCAGATCAACTGGGCTATGGGGTCGAAAAGGTCAAGAAAGCTCTAGATGGCGATACAAGGTATGTTGAAGGGCCGATTTGATCAAGGTAAAATGGATCTTTGGGTAAAATGGAGTGGGATGGACACTAAGTTTGTGAAGAACAAAGGATTTCAAATATAAATAGTTCAATATATGACATAAACATGGTAGGGCTAGCCATTAATCATGATAAATGTAACTATAAACTAATAAATGCATAGAAATAAACATTCAACAAATACATAGAGATATATGAATCTCTAACTTTAGGAAATTGCTATCAGACTTTGGGGAAAGACAATTAAGACAAAAAAATAACTCAAATCACTATGAGGAAATGCCTAAGCATAGTATTTCAAGCTATCGGGCACTTTTAAGTAATATTGCAGAGTTTTAGGCAAAGGGAAAGAGAAGTAAAAGACCTCCTTGGTTCAACCAAGACAATCAAACAATCAAAGAAAGGTTTCAAAGGTGGAACTATGACTAGCCATGAGTAAGAAAGGCATACCGTGAATCATACTTAGCATGCATAAAACCATAAATGAAACAAGCAAACAATTTCTTCAGTTATCAAAGAGCAATCAAGGATTCTTTGATATGACTAAGAAGACAAAAAACATAGAAGCTATAAATAAATAGGAAATTTGAGGTGCCTCCAAGGGCATGTCTCAAATCTATTCTCTACTGTCTTATAGCAAGCAAGAACATGGAATTATGAATGAGAACTAAGAAGCATAACATAGAGGGACACTATACCATTTTACCAAGTCAAGGAATCCAACAACAGACCTCCTTCATCATCCAGAAACATTCAAGAAAGTATCCAATGCATGAGACAAGTGTTTCTTCCAAGATTGTATAACCATATATTGCCTCTATTCATCAATTTCAGCCTTATTTACAATGAATTCTCTTGGAATATATAGGCCAAGATGAGGGAAAACCTCCTAGTGCAACTTGCAATCTCATTGGCGTATCAAAAATATCTGATTTTGTCCTTGAGGCATTGGAAAGCCCAAGGCACAAAATATCTAATAAAATATCTCAAAAATGCTAAAAAAGGAAAATATATTGAATTTTCATAAATAATCATGCCCAAAAATAGCTAAACGCACATGAGGAAAAGTCACTTTGGAAAGGTACATTTTTCACAAAAATACTTAAGAAATATATCAGCAGAAAGTCCTCTGTCTTGTCGGCAACTTTTGGAGGCCTTCCTGATGTCGAAACGAAGCCCGTGATGACTCTTTGGAGAGCTCTAAATGTCTATTTTCTGAAAATTCTTATATTTCTCCAAACTGATCACTGGAAGTTTGTCAAAATCTGACCTATGTGTAAAAAACCCAAAAAATAGACTTTGCTGATAAACGGGGCAATGTGTGGAAAAAGTGAGTGTTTTTCACCATTTTGGGGGAGAAAATCATCTTCAATTGATCTAAAAATTGCTGAGTAAATGCCCCTGAAATTATGGCATCCAATGATACAATTTTCATCCTTTGAGGATGTCCCAAACAGAAATGGCGCTGCCCATGATTTTTAGCTAAAAACCCAAAAATGACAAAAAACCATAACTTGTTGAATTTTGCCCAATTTTGGCGAGAATGACCCTCAAAGGTTTTTAGAAACATGCTAAGAAGCTGAGGCCAAAATTTGGAGCTTTGAGGTGTCTTTCTTCATTTTTGGTGCCAGGTGCCTCCTTTGAGCTTCCTTGAGCTTTTCCTGTGTGGCCTTCAATTTCCGCCGAGCGAACTGATTGAGCTTCTTATAGTGCCCAGTTATCCTCCTTTGAAGATCCAAATCTCTATTGGCCTTGTCCAAATTCTTTTCCAAGTGATCATTCACCCTCTCGAGCCATGCTTCTCGATTGTTCTCTATCTCTTGGGTGAACAAAGTAGTAAGAGGAATAGATTGGAGAAGGGCAGCTTCTTCCTCCTTTTGTTTCTCAAGGGATCTTCTGAGTCCCATGGTTCTTGGCCTTTTTCTCCTGGGCTGATCTTCATCTTCACTATCATTGAACTCACCCATGAGTTCTTCCAATTTAACTTGCACCTTGGAGGCCTCCTTTTTATATTTTATGGCCTGTATCTCATATACCGCCATGTGAACACTCGTTTGTTTATTTTGTGTTTGCAATAAGTGATTCAAGTTTCTAGACCTCTCTAGATTTGTCCTCAAAGCATCAATTTGTTTTTCTATATTGATCAAGAGAGTCTCTAGGATTCAGGCCTCATTATCGCTATCATCACTTTAGATTTGAATTATGTCAAAGTCTCTCTCATTTTCATGGCTTCTTTCTTCTTTCTCCTTTCCCTTGCTTTAGGTATCCTTCTTGGTCTTCCTCCTCTTGGGTAATTCGACAATGGGCTACTTGGGAAATTTCCCCTTGCTTCGGAGGGCCTTAGTGAAATTTGGAGTTATAGTTTGAGGCACCCTTTTCCTTGATGTCTGGGGCTTGGCCACGTTTGGAGAAGAAAGCATGGCCCCTTGCCTAGGAGAGGCAGCTAGCACATGCTCCATTGGCTCTTTGCCCTTGTTACTTCCCTCATCATCCTTGCCACTGTTTTGAGTTTCTTCATGAATGCTTTGACTATCCTCTTGCATGTCTTTTTGAGGGCTGCCCTCTTTACTCTTGCCTTTGCTCTCTCTAATACTTTGAGGCTCTGTCTCTTCAATGTTTTGGGCTTCATATTCATCTTTTTTGCTGCTGTGAGGGCTACCAATATCCTCATTAAACTGCTCAATTTCCTCATCATTTCCCTCCTCGCTATTTTGAGATTTTTCATGGCGCTGCTCCTCATCACTGTTCTGCATATTATCACTATGATGCTCTTCACTTTGTTTCCCTTCTTCATCATGCTCTTTTTCCCCTTGCTACCCTTCTTCATCATGCTGCTATTCATCATGTTGCTGCTGTTCATCATCATGTTGCTGCTCATCTTCATCATGTTGTTGTTCATCTTCATCATGCTCTTCTTCTTGTTCAATCATGGGAAATTTGAGCTTCTTTGGAATGGGATTACTTGAAGAAGACGAAGGATGGTGAGTGGAAGGTGAAGGAGATGCATGGAATGAAGGAACAGTGGCGAAATTTGGATGTGCAATGAAAGTGTCCCAAGAGATTTCCTTCTTCTCGAGCTGATGAAGAATGATAACCTTGATGAGGGAATGATGGAAAAGGCAAGCTGACTGTTGAGAAGGAGGTATTTTCTGAGCAGTGGAGGCCATTTTTTCAATACTTCTATGGAGTAAGAAGGGGAGATTTAACAATTTAGCTCTTGTGAAATGCATGAGCAACCAGACATGGTAAGCTTAGACCCAGGATAACCGTCCCTCGCAAGTGAAGTATTTCATGATTATATTCATGAGGGAGGCATAACTAGTCAACAGATATGAGAAGGGAAAGATGGATGGACATGTATCCTGATGCTCCGGCTTCAAAAATGGTTTGTATTGTTCTGAGTCTATGTGGCTCTGTTTAAACCACTTCTCTTAGACATAAGGGATTTTGGTGGCCTTGGAAATGGATCTAGGAGAAAACTTTAAGTCCAAGACTACCATCTGAAAGTGTTTCCCTTGAAATATCAAAGCAAAAATATGTGTCAAGGGGAGATAGCTCTTCACCTCCTGCACCCTTTGACAAAACTCTAGACATCCAACTTCATGAAAATTAAACAGGACTGATGGATGAGCATTTACCTCTTCAGTTGAAATAGGTTCAAGCCTGCTGTGAAGGCCACTTCTACTGTCTTGCCTGGGAGGCCTTTTTTTTTTTATACTCTTTGCTGACTGACAAAAGCAAGTTGTCTCAAATGGTCCTTGAAATGGTTTCTCAACAACACACCATGTCCTCCTTATAAGTCACTGTTTTATCCTCTTTGATGCCAATCAACAAGCATTTGTCAAATGAAACAAAATCAACTTATCACTATGCTTGGGCAACGTCTTGAAAGGTGCGTTTGTGGTTTCTTGGTGAAAAAGGAATTTTTTTGTTTTGACAAAAAAAAAACACCTCTCCCACAAACAATGTTCTTCTGCTATTCATTGTTTCTTCACAAAGGCCGAAAAAACACCCTCAGTTGATTTCAAAGCCTTTCACAACAAATTTTTATTTTTGAATTATGGAGGTTGCACAGAGTTCACTATTTTCACAATATAGAGAGGACACTTTATAATGAAAAAGCCTTAAGATTATAAACATTTCTTTATTCTGAGTTTTAGCAGACAAGGTTTGCTCTCTTCTATTAACCCTGTTAGGACACTTTCCAGCAATTTGAGACCTCTACAACTCTGTGTTTTTGTCTTGTAATTTTTCTATGGTTTTCACTATTCTCAAAATAATTTAAGGCCCTTAAGACTGATAAAAACACCCACCTATCACTGTACTAATCCTTGGCACTCATAGCAACAAATTATTTAATTTTTTTACCAAAAACCCCACTCTCTAATCACTTCTTTTTCTGGTGCTTTTTAAATGACAAACTACCCTTAAAGCTATTTTCAAGACACTATCCAAATTTATTTGAGACCCTCTAAGCACAAGAAAACTTTTCTCCAGTTTTGACAAAACTCTGTCTCATATACCATTGTCTATCTCATGGTTTTTAGATGATGAAGTTCTTTCAAAAGCACTATTTCTCCTTATAGAAAAACAACCCTTCAAAATTCAAATTTTACCATAAGGTGATGAAAAAATACCTAAAAAATGCTTGAGGGCCTTGGTTGATTGTTGGAGGAGATTTCAGACCTTTTTGGAGACCTTTTGAGTGAGCGGCACGGTTGCAGAAGAAAGCGTCGCGCAGTCGGGTCTGCCTCGGGTGGTGGGTGAGCGGGCACTACAGGCGTGCCATGTGTCGCTACAAGTGCGTCGTGTAGCCATTGAAACCCTTTGTAATTTTACTCACAGGCGCACCGCGCACTTTTCCAGGTGCGTTGCGCAGGCTTGATGCCTTGAAAAAACTTGAAATTTGCTCAAAGTCTCTTTCTTCTCCAATGAACAGCTTAGGGGAACGTTGTATGTATTTTGAATTTGCACAATGGGACTTTTCCAATGGTCTCTCCACCTTTTAAAGTCAAAAAAGTCAACAACCTTTTGAAATTACTTTGTGAGAGTTTTGGATGCCTTTTGAAAAGGCTTTTCGGTCATAACAGAAAATAAAGCAAATGTCTTTTTAAAACATAACAAAGACTCATATTCGACCAATATTTAACTGATGTGGATGCTACTTTTGAATGACCATAGTCATGGCTCTTGTTGAAATAAAAAGGCCCCTTTCACTGCCTGTTGACTGTTTCTCATTAAAGAAGAAATTTTGTCACTGTTTGCCTATTTCTGACCTTTAAAGGAAACCCTGCTCAAAGCCATATCAATGATTGTAGATGCATCCTTTGAAAGATATTTCTCTTTGACTGTGGATGAAAAACCTTATTTGCATTCACCCATGGCTTTACCTATATCTTTTCATCAAGGAAAAAGGCCTTTAGAGACCCTCAATGCAATCATATGGAACAGCAAGGCTTTTTCACATGTTTCATAAAAGGTCTTTGACTGTGATAGTGATATGGCTTGATTATTTGAATATTGTCTTGAATTTGAATCATGGTGTCATACCCTTTCCTCACATTGATGAGCCTGTCCAAATTTTGTTCACTTTAGCTACAGGTTGCCTTTGAAGGAGATCTTTGATAGAAGAAAAACCAAACCTCTTTGATTATTATAGTACCATTTCTTGGCCATCTTCTTAACAAGAATTTTCCACTCCTAATCATTCGATTGTTTCCCACTGCACTCAAACTCTACCTTTCAAAGAGTGAAACCATATAATCAATCCTTGAAACACCACTGCTGTGTTAGTGGTTTCATCCATTGGAGACAAGGTGTTAAACAAGTTTTTAGGCAATTTGCAGCATTGTTAGCCTTGTGCCTTTTGAATGAGGCCACACCTCTGTTCCTGACCCTCTTCTTGTTAAATGAAGGAGGCCTTAAAAAATGACTTAACCATATTCTCATGCTTGAAGGATGTTTTACACAGTCACCCAACCATATGCTCATGTTTGGAGGAGGTTTTACACAGTGATGCTATTTCATCTCTCTTCAAATTGTGTCATATTTTATTTTAATGCCCATCTCTGCTTGGTATATCATAGTAAGTAATAAAAGTGAAAAATGGAAAATATACTATGAGAGGGATTCTCTGAGATATGTATTCTATTGTTTAAAATACTCTTATGCATCTTTAGAAACTAGAAGCAATGATGTCTGGTGTCTACAGAGTATTACTTGCTAGTCATAAGTCACTAATCTTTTGACTGTGTTTGCAGAAGTTCATTGAATTACCTCTCTGACTAGTACTTGTGTCCCAGGCTCAAAACAACATGAGAAGCAACCGTCTTCTCATGTTTAGTTTTGTTAGCCACCTATAAATTATGTTATATCAAGTGGTTGCTAAATGATTTTGGGTAGCCTTCAAGAAACAGTTTAATTTGCTAAAAAATTTTGATGCTTAAAGTCTTTTGATAATATCCTATCCTTTGGATAAAAATCACTGACTTTCCCCCTTTTCAACTCAGAAATCCTGTTGATTCCGAAGAAAAAATACTGTTGCTACCACCATTTTCCTTTTCCCCCTTCTGCCAAAACTAACCTCATCTTTGCCTTTTCTTTTCTCATGAAAACCTTCATTCTCATGTTTTCCCCTTCTCCCTTCATCAAAACCCCTTTGATAAGGTCTAAGACCCTTTCTTAGCCTTATCGAAACCCTCAATCTCCTTTCAAAACCATTAAAAATACATAAAAAATACATTGTTTATGACTTAAGCCCCCTTGGGCTAAGTCTTTAACCCTCCCTTCCATACATCTTGGTGCTAGAATCGAGCACCAACCCTCCAAGCACTTATCGCATCACCCGATGCCGATTAGCCCTTCCTTTAAAAAAAAAAAACCCAGTCATATGTTCTCTCATATAACCCGTGGCCTCGCAGCTAGGCGCCTAACCATATTTTATATATTTCCCACCCCCGAAAATATTAAAACCTTATGTTATTTTGAAACTTCGGGTTTTTTATTATTTTTTAAGGTTTTCCGCTGGTCCAAAATTCAAAGCACTCTCCACCATCAATCCGATCTGCAGATCGACAGCACGCAATCCATCGCCTGGTGGTCCCCACTGTCCACTCACCATTGTAAAACCACGCGGTATCCATCGCACCATTTTTGAGCGCGGAGCGGTTTTTTTCCATTTCATAGTGATTCCATACGCTAGCTGACATGTGTCTTGGGCACTGTTCACAAAACTACCATCCATCGCGCGTTAAATATCGGACGTGGACCTAGCGCGATATTGACGTCCACCGTCCGATCTGAGGCTGCTCATCGGACAACGATCGCTCGACAAAGGAGCCCGACAGTTAACCATGCTACGGCACGGCATTTAAAATATCTCTATCGTCGATCTGATCTGCAGATCGACGGCCCACCATTCATCGCCCTGATTCCTCCACTTTGACTTTTTGTCTCCGCTCCTGACCTTCGATCTCTACACGATCGACAGCTCCAATTCATATTCCTTTTCTGCCTTCCTTTTGAATTCATCTAATCGATCCAGACCGTTGGATGATGCTATCCAACGGCCACGCTCCCTCCACGTGCCTTCTGAAGCAGTCAACCTATACATGCAGGATTTTATAATAGTTGTTTGTATTTTCGTAGGGTTTTATGGTTTTTCTACTATGTCTAAAGAAAATTTTAAGGCAGAGGGTGACGATCCTCCCGCCTTCAATTCATCAAAGAAAATCCTTCGCAGGGTTTAAAATTCACATTTCATCAGTGATTCACGAGGCATTGATGCCATATCATCCCTGCACGACCCTGCATACCAGAAAAGCACAGTGAATTAGACACAAATCAAAGAGTATCAGTGTCGAAGACAAAAATATATCAAGACAGGAAATTAAAGACAAATCTATAGGGATTATGGCTAAAATGGATTATCAAAAGCCTAAAACATAGTTTAAATAAAATTATGAGTGTTTTAACATATAGAAAGCATATTCTGCCACATCAGGGGCTAATTAAATTCCCCAGACATCACAGAGCCACCTACAGCCTCAAAACAATCGAAGGAAGGTCGAAGTTATTATCAGACCAGGAGATATTTTTCATCAATACAGCTGAATAGTTATTTCAACCAAAGGAACTTATTGTAGCTGTCAGCAGAATTTATTACAAGGATGACAAGGAGCCTCGAAGTCTAAAAATTCTTTCCACCAAACCTAATAGTTAATGTAAATGATTTTATACAGAGGACACTTATGTAAGTTCCTTCATTGAGCCCCCAAAGGCCAAGAAGCCATTTAAGTCTGTATTAATTAGTTTTTGAGATATTTTATCAGATCTCACCTCCTCATTCTTCTATATATACTCCTGAAGAAGATGAGTGAGGGGTTGGCTGATCACTAGTTGTGATATTGGAACTCTCTGAAATAATACATAGTCTGTTAAAGTTGAAGAAGAAATTGAAGTCTTGGACGTCCCAATGATGTTGTTGTATGCTTGTTCTTGAGAAGGCTCTATCATTGGATCCATGAGCTTGGCTATTGGTGAAGTATTCTAAATTGTTTAATGTTTTCCTTCTTCTCGTATGTTCATAGTTTTCTTTTCTGATGGGATGGAATTTTGACTAAGAAATGACTCCTGGAGTACCTTGGACATTCATCTTCATTCATTTCATGTTTGCCTATTACTGTTAGAAGTATTTTGAATTACGTTAACCTCTCTCTTTGGTCTTATGCTTTTTATTTTCTGTAATAGTTGAATAGTTGGTTTAGCATGATTTATGGATTTCTCACCTTGCTTCTGCTTTTCCCTTACAACTATTATTAGAGTCTCCACAACGAGTTTTATGTTTCTGTTAGTCAAGGAGGGTCTTTTTTAAGTCTTGCCTTGTCCTTACTTAAATAGTTGTCTCAAAGGTATTTATAGTTGTAATCATAGATGTGTTAGGTGTTCCCTCTTCTATGACTGCAGTTATCAGTGAATCTTTTATGTTTTCTAAGTCATTTGAAATAAAATCTTTGAGGAAATAGGGTGTTACCTAAATCTTAGATTTCATTTTAAAAGTTGTTTTGAAATCATTGTTTGCTTAAACGTGTGATTTTTAGAATTCATGGTTAGCCCTGTCTATCAAAAAGCTCTTTATTGTTCAAATTGTTTTTTCATATTCCATTTGTTGAGAATTAAACTTCTCTTTTCAAATAATTGATATCCATCTCATTCCAAAGACCAAAGGATCCTGTGGCCAAGTTAGATTTTCCCTCTAATATCCCATATCCATTGATAAGTATGTTATGACCTCTTTTTGACTCCATTTCCCAATGAACTAGATGTTCCTCCATTATATATATCTTTTCTATGCCTTTCATGTTCTACTGTATCAATCCAACCAAACAAACAAACAAACACCTACACTTAATAACTAGTCTAAAATCCATATTCTAAGCACACAAGATAAACCTTTGCAAACAAACATTCGAGAGATCCCTCTCTGAGAACAAGAGGACTAGATCCTAGGACTGTAAAGATTGGTTCTGATGTTGCCTTGTATTTTGATTTGCCAAACTATCAAAACATGGGACACCAACATAATGGTGATCACGACGGGACCTTGAGTAAAATCTTCAAAACAAAACACTCACTGTCTAGTATAACATAAGTAACCTCCCTCAAGCACTACCAAGCGATGGTAATCATGATAGGAACTTTTGAATCAGTGACAAACTAAGTAACCCTTAGGATTCTCATAAAACCTTATCAAACCTTGAAGGATTCAGTTACTAAGCCATAAGAGTGAACTCTATATGTTTTGACACCCTACCTAAGTGTTAAGTCAGATTTAGGACACTCTCACAACCTATAAGACCAAGAAACTTAGAAAAACCCAAAAGCATTTTAGTTTGGTTTCATAATAACCATGGTGGTGGAACCATCCAATATCTTACCTTCATAAAAGCTAAAAAGTTTCCACCTGGTGACTCCACTAGCCCCAGTAGGCTATTACTCATCTAGGTTCCCAAGTCTCTTTAGGACTACGTTAACCTACCTTGAAGAAGTTTAGGAGCCTAGTCCCTTATTATATAAAACGTCGTCAGAGGTAAAAATTCCAAAAAACATCCCTTAAAACCACAACCTCTCTCATTTTTTAAAAACAGTCTGGCTTCCCATAGGATCAACACTAGATCCCATCCAGACCCAAATCCTCCTTTAATTGTTGACAATCCTGAAATAATTCTGTGGCAGACTTCTAACTTTGGAAAATCAGCCGCTACTAGGAACCTCTTAAGAACAAATTTCGTCCCTGAAAAACCTTGTTCTCTCAGAGGATTCACACTTTGATTTACATCATACACAGAGCATCTTTAGAACTAGATATCAAGGTGATTTAAACAAGATTGACCTTAACTTTGCAGATTTGCAACAGAGATTTAGTAGATAAGCCTCACCTTCCACTCCACCTGATTCCCAGCTTCTTTATCACTTTAGCCTTTTCCATAAAAAATCTACTCAAAATCAGTTTGTTTGCCCAAGTGTTTCTTCCATTCCAATTCATACTACCATGTGCAAAACACTCCATTTCAGCTATTTTTTGTAAACCCACCTCTTGTAAATCCACCCTTATTTCCAGCCATGGCAACATGGCATGCCCCATTAGTGTTACCACAACCTCTACTTCCCTTACCAAATGATTACCAATCCAAAATCCCTCACTTCACTAGAAAAGAGTCTACAATAGCTCAACATAATGTAGATAGGATGGAAGATGCATTTGATTACATGGAGATAGAAGATGAGACTGTGAAGATGAGGATCTTCACCCAAAGTTTAGGAGTATATGTAAAGAAATGGTTTAAAAAATTACCTCCTAATAACATAAATGATCTCCCTGCCTTGCATCAAACATTTATTAACAAATGGGAACTCAAAAGGAACCCTCTCAAAATACTAGCAGAGTATAGCAGCCTCAAGAGAAATAAAGGGGAGAGTGTCCATGATTACTCCACTAGGTTCAATAGCGTTCACAATTCTCTCCCACCTCACATGAAACCTCCCCAAGGCATGGCCTTGGTAAGGTATCTCGAAGGCCTTGATGTTGAAATGACTTATGAATTAAAAGTGAGAGATTAATTAACCTTGGAAGACATGCAGAAAGGAGCTTTGAGTGTAGAAGCAAACATAATCGAGAAAAGAAATAGTTTGAGATTAGAGAAGAGGGTAACTTATAATGATGACCTACTACCCTCAACCTCAGTTTCTGACACAAAAATTGACAACCTAGTGAAGGTGATGGAGAGGATGCTTGAAAAGATCAATTTAAATGAGAGACTGCCACCAAGAGAACCTCAAAACAATCAAAATAGAAATAGAAATAAGAATTATAGAAGAGAAAACAATCAAGACAAGAAAAAGGAAAGTGACCAACAGATTAGACCTCCCTTCCAACAGAACTATGTAGATCAATATGAGGAAGATAGTGAGTTGGAAAGGTTAGAAGAATCTCATGTAAACTTGATTGGATCAGACAGTGGGGATGATGTTCTCCTCACTGAGGAAGAACAAGGTTTCTTCTCTTATGATCAAAATATGAAAACCTATGAAGATTCTGATGACTATAGATTGGGTTTTGAAAATGAAATCATGGAGGTACACAAACAGTATGATCTTAGGAGCAAGGGAAGCATAGATAATTCAAAGGATAAGAACACTAGCACTGCTGTCAAGAAAAACGCAGAAAACCAGCCCAAAAATATAGCGAAGAAAACCAACATTTTGGCCAAGAAACTAGACTTAAACAAATACAAAAGTGTCCAGCCAAATGTTGAATAGAGCACCCCTAGAACTTCAGCTAGTGGTCCTAATAAAACTGTCCCAATTACCAGTCCAAACAAGGTTCAGCAAATCAAAGTTGCTGAAAAGAATTCAATTGAAAAGACAGATGTAAATATCAACAAGTTAATTATTTCTTTCAGCCTTGAGGGAGAGATTGCCAAGATAAAAATTGCCATTCCCCTAGCTGAACTTGTAACCCAAGAAGTGTACAAAAACCAAGTTTTGAAAGCTTTGAACTTAGGAAGTGATACTAACACCTTGAACTTGACAGATGACAAACCTGAGTTGTTGTTTGGTTCAGAAGTTGAAGGAAAATACCAAGAAGGGTTTGTCCCTCCCTTCTATGTTAGCTTGAACATACACAAGAAAATTTTACACAATGCCATGTTAGATTCGCGAGCGTCACACAATCTAATGCCCAAGGTGGTAATGGAAAGCTTAGGCTTAGAGATTACTAAACCATACAAAGATTTGTATTCCTTTGACTCAAGCAGAGTCAAATGTTTGGGTTTAATCAAAGATTTATGTGTTAATCTAGCTCAAATCCTTGTTAAGAGTCTAGTAATGGATATAGTTGTAGCTGACATTCCCCCTAAGTATGGCATGCTCTTATCAAGATCTTAGGGAGCCAAACTTCAGGTAAGCCTTCAAATGGACATGTCTTATGCCACCATCCCTGTTTTTAACCAAAACAGAAGACTATATAGGGAATCTCACATGAAGTACATGGTGAGTAACATAAACAAACCAAAAAAATCTCCAATCTATTCTATTCAATCGAGTTTAGATTCCTTTAGCTTATGTAACGAAGATGAAATCACTCAACAAGATAAGGAAAAAATGGACCCTCTCAGTTCACTAGAACAATCAAATCTTCCCTCGAATCAAATTCAAAACATTGATAGTCAACAACAATAAGAAAATGAAAATCAATCAAATATACTTTGGAAAATAAAATTTGACGGGTCTTGTAACAAAACAAGTGCGGGGATAGGTGTTTGGATTCAAAATACGAATCAGAGTTTTTCATATAAATTAGATTTCCCGTGCACTAACAATATTGCTGAGTATGAAGCACTTCTCCTAGGTTTACAATTGCTTAAATGATTAGAAGCCCAAAGGATATCAATCCTAGGGGATTCTGAACTTATCATAAAACAAATCAAAGGAGAATACTCAACTAGAAATCCAAGGATTAGGGAATATCGAAACGCTGCCCTTAATTTATTGAAAACCTTTGAAAAATATGAAAGCTATCACAGAGCCACCTACAACCTCAAAAGAATCAAAGGAAAGTCTAAGTTATTATCAGACTAGGAGATATTTTGCATCAATACAGTTGAACAGTTATTTCAACCAAAGGAACTTATTGTAGTTGTCAGCAGAAATTATTACAAGGATGACGAGGAGCCTCGAAGTCAACAAATTCTTTCCAAAAAACCTAATAGTTAATGTAAATGATTTTATACAGAGGACACTTATGTAAGTTGCTTCATTGAGCCCCCAAAGGCCAAGAAGCCATTTAAGTCTGTATTAATTAGTTTTTGAGATCTTTTATCAGATCTCACCTCCTCATTCTTCTATATATACTCGTGAAGAAGATGAGTGAGGGGTTGGTTGATCACTAGTTGTAATATTGGAACTCTCTGAAATAACACATAGTCGGTTGAAGTTGAAGAAGAAATTGAAGTCTTGGAAGTCCCGATGATGTTGTTGTATGCTTGTTCTTTAGAAGGCTCTATCATTGGATCCATGAGCTTGGCTGTTGGTGAAGTATTCTAAAATGTTTAATGTTTTTCCCCTGTTCTCATTATGTTCCATAATTTCTTACTACAGTAGGATGAAATTTTTAGGCTAAGAAATGACTCCTAGAAGCACCTTAGACCTGTTCATCCTTCAATGTTTCATTTTTTCTTCTGCTGAAGTATTTTAGAGTCTTTAACGTCTCTCTTTAGTCTTTATGCTTGTTTATTTCCTTAATAGTTTGAATAGTTGGTTTCAACATGATTTATGGTTCTCCCTGCTTGTCTGCTGCCACTTTAAAACTGTTATTGAAGTCTCCCTTTGAAGTTTTCTATTTACAGTGAGTCAAGGAGGTATGTTCTGATATTGCCCTTTGTCCTTACTTAAACAGTTGTCTCAAAGGTCTTTATAGTTGTAATCATAGATGTGTTAGGTGTTCCCTCTTCTATGACTGTAGTTATCAGTGAATATTTTATGTTTTCTAAGTCATTTGAAATAAAATCTCTGAGGAAATAGGGTGTTCCCCGAATCTTAGATTTCATTTTAAAAGTTGTTTTGAAATCATTGTTTTCTTAAAGGTGTGATTTGTAGAATTCATGGTTAGCCCTGTCTATCAAAAAGCTATTTATTGTTCAAATTGTTTTTTCAAATTCCCTTTGTTGAGAATTAAACTTCTCTTTTCAAATCATTGATGTCAATCTCATTCCAAAGACCAAAGGATCATGTGGCCAAGTTAGATTTTCCCTCTGATATCCCATATCCATTGATAAGTATGTTATGACCTATTTTTGACTCCATTGCCCAATGAACCAGATGTTCCTCCATTCTGTATATCTTTCCTAGGCCTTTCATGTTCTGCTGTATCAATCCAACCAAACAAACAAACAAACACCTACACTTAATAACTAGTCTAAAATCCATATTCTAAGCACACAAGATAAACCTTTGCAAACACAAATTCAAGAGATCCCTCTCTGAGAACAGGAGGACTAGATCCTGGGACTCTAAAGATTGGTTCTGATGTTGCCTTGTCTTTTGATTTTCCAAACTATCAAAACACGGGACACCAACAAGTTTAATAATGTCTTCTGGAACACTGGTACACTTCTGATTTTGAAAAATACATTGAGACACTATAGATCAACACATCATCAGTTTGGCTTTTGAAACATACACTGCATAGACACTAAGACTTGTTAGTGGCGCGAATTAAGGGTGTATCAAGATTTATTTGTAGAATAGGAAGGTCATCAATGACTGGTTGGTGTTAGACAGAGGTTCTTTTGGCTTAGGATAGTTTGCCAAGGGAAGATTGCCTAAAGCGCCACTACCTAACTTAGGGAAGATTTTTGACAAATTTGGAGTATTCTCTTTGGTATGATCAGATCCCAAGATGAGATATGACCAGAGGTAGGGTAGCTGACATTCTTATCAATTATTTGGTTAATGAATGAGCTGGGGAGGAGGGTGAATGACAGCAGATGACTTTAGCTTATGACAGCCGATGGAGAATTTTGTATGACTGAGACCAGATAGGGCTTGAAAATTAGGTTTTTTCTCATCATAGGCTGATTGAAAAGGTGGGAGGGAAAAATGTTTATGGGTGTTTTCTAGATGATAAAATTTTCAAATTGGAAGTCAGCTACTGGAAAACTTGGCTTCAAAAACTAGTCATCATCAACAGGTGAAAAATACTAATGACTAACAGAATGATGACTCCACTATTGTAATCTTTCTTTCTTGAATTGAGATTCAAGCTACAAAAACTCAATCCTTTATTGTGAATTTCACAAATAGCTTAGAATATCTGTGAGACTAGAATTTTCAATCATAATTGTATGTCAACACGAGAATGTATTAGAGTATTTAGTAACTCTAATATTCCATAAAGTATTCCCACTTTGTTAACGAATAAAACTCTCTAAATGGGAAGTCTTAAGTTCAACTTACTTTCAAAAAAATTAGAAGTTGTTCTAGTTTAAATTTGCACCAAGCTTTTGATCAAGGGAGATATCATACAAAAACCATAATACACCATAGAACATCATAAAATTTGTAGGAAATTTTCAATGCACCTTCAATGGAACACTATGCACACTCAAGGAAACTCAATGCATACCATATGAACATATGGTCTTCGTAGAGAACGCAACAGACCACAACCATCATTAATGAAACATAAAGATGCTTCAATGATGCATTTTTTCATGGGTAGGTGATATCGTGGAGACCACTTACCAACCCCCATCCGAGTCTGATTAGTTATCAACACATATTCCACCACATTATGTAAAGCACAATACCAGACACTAGTTATGACCAAATTTTATGCAAAGAACGAACCCTAACGTTATGCATAGAACGAATGTTGACACTGGTTATCAACAAGGCTAGTTAGATGACAAGCACATGGGCAAAGAAAAATTTTAGGGAAGGAAAAATTTAGGTCATGCGCTCTAATTTGTGCAGATTTCAACAATGCCCAAGTCCAATGATAGAATCATAGAGAAAGAGTATATAATTAGGTCGAATAGAAGAGACACATATAGCTTGACATAAAACTCTTGAATTTGCAGCCTCGGGTATGAGGTAAAATGCATATTTTTTTCTATTTGGGATTATGGCATAGATGGAGGAATGACTATGCATGAAAAGGCTAGAAAACACCACAATAGTGTCTCAAAATTAGGCAAGGTAAGAGTACACTTTCTCTAATGCCATGTCAATCACAAGCATGGTAAAGCATTAGGGGAATTTTGAGGTCTAAAATGGGATTCCTGGGGAAATTATAAAATAATAGTGGAAATAATAACATAATATTTTATGACATCATCAAATTTTAGAGGGAAAAAAGAAAAAAAAACTACTTTTTCAACTCGTATTTTCAACTTACCTCCCAAAGTTTTTACTCAAATTTTGAGCAGGATTACTCGTTGATGCAAAATTTAATTCCTCATCCAAGGAGTATCCTTGTTGCATACTTTTGATGGACCCTGCTACACAAAAAATGATAAATACATGAAACACATGATTGTAATCTTTCTTTTTAATATATTTCTCATTTTTCACGTCGCAGGGTCCATCGAAAGTATGCAACATGGGTATTCCTTGGATGAGGAATTAAATTTTTCATCCAATGAGTACTCCAGCTCGAATTTTGAGAAAATTTTTGGAGATAAGTTGAAAATACGAGTTGAAAAAATAGTTTTATTATTTTATCATTTTTTAATCGTTTAACCCTTTTAATTAAAAAATGGTGAATCATCCCCCATGGTTGACATCATCATATTGAATCCTATTGGTCCTTATAAAGTTTATTTTGGTTGTACATTTTTCTTAGGAGGCCCATTTTAGACCTCAAAATTCCCCTAATGGACAAGGATAGGAAGATAAGCGTGGATATCATATTATTCATAATGATACACATTTATAGTAGATTAGGTGTGACTCTTAGATTCCAAATTCCAAGGTCACTTGGACTCCCTATGAATATTTGTTTCCCACACCTTAACCCTTAGTGGATTAGGTGTCCAATAGTAATATAATGTTCACAACATAGAAATAAATATTAAAGAACTACAATATAGCTTACTCATTATGACAAAAACATATCTTCTATACAATATAAATCTAAATGCATATATATCCATGGGATCTTGGATAGATGGTTATCATGTGCTCTATTAAGGAACTTCTTGATGTAAAGTCATCAGTTCAATTCGCCGCCCCGATTGGGGTGATATATTGGACATGATGAAGATGTTGCCCTACTAATATTGCAAAAAAAAAAAAATCAATGCACAAATATATTTACATACTCGGATATCTATTCATAACATCAACTCAAATATTTGATCGAACACCTTCTTTTTCATTCACATGATGGGCTACAGTTGACTATCTCTCTATTCAAATGCACCTTTGTACCAATACATCAACCTTCTGGTGTCTAAAAATTATATCTTTAATGAATTAACACATAGGTAGATACAAATATGATCTGAATACTTATCCTTAGGAGTATTAACACTCTCCTACAAGTACGCAATGTAGGTATCCATGATCTGAACATTCCATCACTCTACATTTAAATAATCCAATGCTTCGCATCTAGGTGCACATGACACACGTATATTTTTTCTTTAAGAAAACTACTACACCTTACAAGTGCATTTTAACTCTACCAGTGGCTCTTTTTCTACCCTTCAATCAATCCATAGCTTGGCGCATTTAGACTCATTTTCCAATGATCAATTTGGACCACCTAAACAAAAATGTGTTCGACTTTCTTGGTGATGAAATCAGTGTAATGACCAAATTTTTTGGTGATTATTATAGACCAATTTAAACACTTCAATCATTGGAAACTCCTTAGGAAATTCGTTGGGTTTAGCCCAAGGTTTTTATTTTCCTAGCCTACAATCATAAGTGTTAGTTCTTGACACTTGATCTAGACTGTAGACACTATTAACAATTGACAATCTTGGTGATATTTACTACAAATGTCGTTTTTCTATTTCTAAATTATGTTTATACCTTCACTTAGGGAACAATCAAACTTCACTATCTTGATATGATTGTACTAGTTCAAGCCATCTTAAATCATATTGTGAAGCACCAGTAGATCACTACAACACCTCTATTAATCTTATAATCGTCAACATAATCTCATTATCATATTGACATCAATGTATAACTCGTTGGCTATCTCTTTGTTGAAATCACTGCAAACACCATGTTGTCAATAAATATTCCTTGCCATTGAGGAATGTAATCAACACAAGTTAATAAGAGTGACAACATTTAACCATTTTGATAATAAATAGGTCCTATAATTAATTCTAGGATAAATTAATTTCATTCATGAAACATGTTTATATATCAACCTAAATTAAATAATTCATGGCAACTATATACCTTGAATATCTTGGTTTCTAAGAAAAAAACCATTTATGACAATAATGTAGCAATAAATTTCATACCCATTAAAAGGATTCAAAATACATATATATGCAAAAAAATATTGAAAATAAACCAATATCACATAATGAATAACATGTATCTCATTGGTTATGCGTGGAGAAAATATTCAAGATGTCCATAGACAAAACAAGGAGAACAAGTATGCAATATATGTCTTGATGGCTATAAGAAAACAATAGAAAGGTCATAGTTGCTCTTGAAATAAAATATTTTGATTTACAAAAGGTACGTAAATCGAGAAAGAAAAAGAAAACATAATCTAAAAGATTAGTGGTGAGTCCACTTGATATATGGTAAGAAAATATGGCCCTATGTTATTTTAGTGCTTTAGCCTCTTCGATGCCTAAAAACTGAACCAACCATTTTTGTATCCATAAATTTTCACATATATAATGTATTTTTTTCAAATTCCTAAACTTTAGAATGCAGGAAATTACTTTTTTCTATATGTTCTTCCAATCATACCTTTCGATCCTATTCTAGGTTCAAACCTTTACATATGTGATCCTCTGTGCCTTTTGATAAGAATATAATACAAATTTGTTGAACACTCAGATTTAGGCTATCTTCATGTGACATTTATATCGATATTCCAAAGAAATTCAAGGTGCCACAACCTTCCTATCCCATGATCAATGATAAAATTAGCCTCCAAAAATCTCAAAAATATATTAGCTATGGGGTACTCATATTCAAAATCATCAATATAAACTTTCCATCTAGTGAATTTGAATAAAAACTCAATATTTCTGTTAATGGGATCCATAGTGAAAACAAGGAAAAATATGTAAAGGCACTACATAAGTTAAAATACAATAAGTGGGAGTGCCTCGACAAGTCATTTAAACTTGAGAGTAGCTCAAATAAGACAACTATATAAGATTATATTGTATTTAATCTTCCAAAATATCTCATTATTTGAAAAAGTATTTAAGCACAAGCATGTGAGTTGGTTCTCCTCCCTCAGGCATGGAAAGTATTTAACATAGAATCCACATATGAAATATGAAACTTTTTGAGGAAATTCATAAAAATGTTTGTATCTTTCAAGTCCTCATCTATTATGACCAAAATGAATGTCACCTTAATTTTTATCATCTAGCACAACCACATTAGTAAATGTGATTGATATATACAAATTAATGCCATTTTCATACACCCATTAACATATAATTTTTTTCATTATTTATGAATATTCTTGGGTTTTCAAGTGAACATTATATACCCTACATACAATGGTATCTACATAAGGAAATTCCATTTAAACTATTGAAGTGATAAGGAATTCAAGTTGCATCCATATAATTTCGTGGTAGGTAAGGTAATTTCTAACCATGTAAAAATATGTTGCACCTTTACATTTCTTTGTAATAGAACTAAAACTGGATATCCAAATCCTCATAAATTGATTGCACACCACGAGTCACTTCTAAGCAATGTTTGACATAGTGTGAGGGAGTATTTGTGGATTATAGGGAATTCTATGAAGGCAGAAATGGTGATGATGGAAAGGAGGAAGATGTAATTTTCCACCTATAAGAACACCCACCTATTAATACCTAACCTTGAATAATATGACACATAATGTATCCTTTCTCAATTTTTATAGTGGAACTAATGTCTTTAATCTATGATGAAAACCTGTTCATATAAAATGAGCATGTCCCAAAGAACTAGATACCAAATAAAGGAGGAGAGAATTTGTATTATGTAATATTCCCAAATGGGAAAATCAACAATATATGCATAGAAAATGGATTTTTCAGAAATTTGTGTTATGAAAGTCCATAACAGCCCATGGATCCATTAGATTATATATTATGACAACCAAATCTAAAAGGAGATCATAAACAAATCATTAAAGCCTAGCTAAACAGGGCTCCCAAGCCTAAAACAACCCAAAAACACTACAACCCCATGACTACGGCAACACAGAAATACTGAAGAAATTGAAAGCATAGTTTATTGAGGGTTTATACTCAGAAATAGAGAGACAAAATAGATATTCTGATATATTAATCAATAGAGCAGAAAAACTGAGATCTAGTCTCCTTTACACAAATCCAAGATGACCCAGCAAGGGTTTCTTGATAAACATAAAGTACAAGAAGTATATGCTACATATATATGGTTGAATCACACAGTATGGATAAAGCACTGCATAAATATGGCTAAACATACAAAGAAATGGCTATAGCTCCTCCTACTAGCTTTCCGAAAAAAGGGTGATCCTCCTCCTTAGAAACTAGCTCATAAAACAGAGGTTTAAACCCTTCCACTGCAACAGCATAAGAAATAATGCATTTTATCCAAGGGATTGTGCTGTAGCTATAGGTGACTGCTTGGCCAAGTGCCGGATGGTGGAAATTAAGTCCAAAATTCTCCTCTCATATTTCTTCAACAAGTCCTCCAAGGAAGACTGGGGGATTCGTGCATGAGAAAACCCTTGCACTAAAAAGTGCAACAAACTTAGCTAAACAGATGAAGCATGAAATAAGCCTAAACAAACCCAATCATTAAATCATATTCTAAATCATACCCCATATGGCTACCATTCCCTCCATTATATATATGATGAGCTTCCTCATCGTGGGTCCCACCCATTTATGAGGTAACTTCCATGCAAAGGCTCCTCCTCCAAAATTATGACATCTCCATTAGTCCCACTCTTCTATTTAAAATTCTGTTTGATTTTGTCAACCATGACTTAGTCTCCATGCATTGTCTCCTTTCAAACCCAAGGTGTCTTTATTCTGACTAGCTAGATTGATCCTCATTCACATTGAGCTAGCTTTATTCTGACTTGGTCAAACTTGACCTTCTCCACATGCATTAGCCCTTGTTCACACATGAGGGTGCTTGATCCAGTTATTAACATGATCCATTTTCAAAGTAAGAGTGATTTTATGCCTAATTAATATATTTATGGGCCTCCTTACCCATGTATTCATCTAACTAGATGCTAAGAGAAAAATTAATATTTCTATTAGATGCATGCTAATTTAGGAATATTAAAGTCCTCCCCTCCCAAATGTTTCTTGTACTCAAGAAACTACAAGGATAGAACTGAAGAGCCTCCTCATCTCTTCCTGTAGCATCCTCATATGTTAAGCTCATTCAAAGAACAAGATGTTGTCTCATCAATAAATCTCCAAGTTGCCCCTCCCAAGTATGCAAGATAGTTTTTGGTGACAATCCAAAATAGCTATCAACATGAAAAAGTAAAACACCCATGTAGGAAAAAATGTTTTCTTTAGAGGCTTTCTTGAGGCATGGAATCTGAACTATGTTTGGAATTATCATTCCCATGAGAATCTCCCATCCCCAAGTTATCATCCATACAAAATGATCCACCTTCCAAAATGGTAACTCATGAAAATTATCCTCCACCTTTGGCTCTTGTAATGTAGGTGGGCTGCATAACTGAAAATGAGAGAGGATTTTGTTCAAATCACGCTATCCCTCTCTCCACTTATCATAGGTATAGAAATACTAATCTTGGTTTGCAATTTTATGGTCATTAAGGAGCTGAAATGCACTTGGACTCTCATGATCCCATTCCTTAGTTCCAAGAATCACTCTTGCCCAATCCATCCTAGTGAATAGAGTATCTTCACTATATGGGACCAAAAATAAGAATGGAATGTGTGTCATGTAGCATGTTGGATGGTGATAATAGTCCTCAACGTGAGACTATCATTTTTCATCTTCTTGTTGTCTCAAAACATGTTGTGATAAGTGGGCATCCAACCACTTACTTGATGCCATAAGCTTCTCACAAGCTTAAAAATAGTATAGGATATTAGGTTTTTGCTGAATATGATCCAAGAAAAACATGTATTGCCCAAAATCCTCCATAAATTGGTTATCCTCATCACTAAAAGTAATCCCAAAAGGACCATGAAATCCCAGAAGAGGTTTGTTCTCTTGTGGAGCAATGTGCTCCAAATGAATGGTAAAGGACTGCACAGATATTGTTAGTTGATAAATAAACATAAAAATGCAATATTTACCATATTTTGTAGCCATGTTGGTGAAGAGGTTCATAGATAAGCCATCCCATCTCTCCATCAAAAGGGAAAGTGATTTAAACAACCTTTCAAGGTGGTTGCTCTCCTCCTCATACATCAAACGAGTTACATATCTCTTGAGATGTTGGTGCACATCTTCTTTGAGACCCTCCCAATAGAATCCCTCCATGATGGAAAGATAAGACTCAATGAAGTCTACATATCCTGAAGAAATTTCTTCATATGCTGCATGTAGAATTCCCTCCTTGAGCTTGGAGTCTTTAGTCAAGTAGATCTAATCATGAAAATAGATGACTCCATCAACCACTTTATACCTCCTATCCATCACTTTTTCATCAAGAACCTTACATGTGAATAAATTCTTGGAATATTCTACCAAGATTTGGGACTCCCAATATGGATCTAGGCTTCCCAACAATGAAAACGCAGTAGAAATCTGATTTAAAGCTCATGTCATAACATGGCTCTCCTCTTTGACATGCTCAATGGCAAAGTCACATGTTGGAGTGTTTTTACTCCATTTTTGCTACCTCCCTTGCAATTTATCTTGCCCAAGAAAAGATTGAAGTACATGGAAGTCAACCTCCTCTTGAAGGGCCTCTCTCTTCCAAAACTTCCATAGTTTGGCCCATGCATGTAAGAGTGTTAATACCCTCTTGTCATATTTAAAAATATTTCTCATGTTTGGAAGTATCATTTGCTTCTCGAACACTATGGAGTGGCCATTTGTCACCATGATCATGCCATTATAGATTTATAAATCATTTTCCAGTGTAGACAACTGAGTGGGATATGGCAATTTCCAACTCAAAAAATTGATTATCTCTCCTTGGAACCCATCAAGGGTTCTTAGCGTTGTGTTAGCTCCTCCAAAGGCTCCTTCCTTAGCCAAATATGTAAATTTTGTACTAATTTGGGAGAACACTTTATCCATCTTCCAATTAGGGGGTTTACCTGGTGGAATGCCTCAATGAAAAGAGAAATCAAGGCATAGAGAAGGATGTATATGTGTGTGGACTGATTTTTCCTTTCCCTTACTGCCCAAATCTTCCTACCTCTTTTGTGCATCAATATTTTGAAACAGAGAGCAGTGTGTGCTCCTCATCATATGATGCTTGTCCCCTTCATCTCCTTCTATCTCCAAGATCTCACAATTTTTCAATTATGGAAAAAATTGCACATGGATTGTACCATGACCTCCATATGTGAGATTCTTTGGAACTCCTTGCAAGAGTGCAAGAGTTTCTCTTTTTGGAGAAAATGCTCCATCTTCCTCTTCATGAGATATTGGATATGATCTTGATATGACAACAATGTTAACTACGACCTTCTCTATCTCCTCATCAATATTTCAGAATGCCTCATCAACAATGAGAGACCCTAGATCTAGTCTCCTTTACACAAATCCAAGATGACCCGACAAGGGTTTCTTGATAAACATAAAGTACAAGAAGTATATGCTTCATATTTATGGCTAAATCATGCAATATGGATGAAGCACTACATAAATATGGCTGAACATACAAATAAATGGATGTAGCTCCTCCTACTAGCTTTTCGGGAAAAAGGTTGTTCCTCCTCCTGGGAAACTAGCTCATAAAACAGGGGTTTTGACCCTTCCACTACAAAACCATGAGAAATAACATATTTTCTCCAAGGGAATTCACTATAGCCGTAGGTGACTGCTTGGCCAAGTGTTGTGTGGTGGAAATGAAGTCCGAAATGCTCCTCTCATATTTCTTCAACAAGTCTTCAAAGGAAGAGTGGGGAATTCCCGCATGAGAAAACCCTTGCACTAAACAATGCAGAAAACTTAGCTAAATAGCTGAAGCATGCAATAAATCTAAACAGACCCAATCATCAAATCATATTCTCAATGATACCCCATATGACTGCCATTCCCTCCATTATATAGATGAGGAGCTTCCCCACCATGGGTCGCACCCATTTATGAGGTTACTTCCATGCAAAGGCTCCTCCTCCAAAATTGCGTTGTCTCCATTTGTCCTACTCTTCTATTTACAACACTGTTTGATTTGGTCAACCATGACTTAGTCTCCATGCATTGTCTCCTTTCACATCCAAGATGTCTTTATTCTGACTAGCTAGTCCGATCCTCATTCACATTGAGCTATCTTTATTAATGATCCACTCATCCCATATAACTGTTGTTGACTTGGTCAAATTGACCTTGTCCACATGAATTAGCCCTTGTTCACACATGAGGGTGCTTGATCCAGTTATTAACATGATCCATTTTCACACTATGAGGGATTTTATGCCTACTTAAGATATTTATGGGCCTCCTTATGCATTTATTCATCTAACTAGATGGTAAGAGAAAAATTAATATTCCTATTAGCTGCATGCTAATTTAGAAATATTACATATTCTAAAATATTCTCCTAAAAATAAATTTACAATTCACCTAGTAGCATACATAACCATATCCAAAATATCTAATAGCTCAAAAAAATAGGGGGGTCAATTTTGAGTTAGAACAAGGTACAAGTGTCCATAATTATAAACAAAGTATGCACTCATTGGATTCACATCCGTTGGGCACACATTCATTTGATGAACTTCAACATAATTTGACACATTGAGTATAATTGGGTGCAATGTTGAGCACTCTAGGTAGTTTTGCATACTAGGAGCACTTATTAGACACATGGAACTTTGGTTTGAACACTATTATACATTGAAAATTTAGAAAAAAAATCATGAAGTGGGTAGAGGAATTACCAATAGGCATATTTGAACTTGGGAAGATGGGAATTTCAGCCACTCGGGCTTGGAGGAGCTTACATGTGAAAGACAAGTTTTCTATAATAACTAGAAGCCTTAAATGTATCAATTGTAAAGGAGATTTGTGAATTTTTCTATATCCAAGGTTAGAAAAATAGAGTGAATTGCAATGGGTAGGGTATAATAAGAAGAAGAATTTTTCCATAGGAGTGTTTTTTAAATATTTTTAGTTTCCTCCTAACGAGACATGCAAATGAAGATATAGAAGGAACTTATGGGATTTTATCAACTTAAATGAAGCAGAAGGACATTTTTCACTACTTGAGATGATGGTGATTTGTAGATAATGTTAGTACCAAAGTAGGCTTATTCCCATATGTAATCGATGGCATCTTCAAATTCAAGATTTATGTAGATCTACATCTAATGAATTTTAACTACAAGATAATCGGTATCACATGATGTTGGAAAGGTAAATCCTCTTGGCAGACAGAGACAATCCCTCTCGCCCTAGAGTGGGTCTAGAAACAAGGGAATAAGATAATGTGTAGGTTCCTAGCTAACGAATGAAATAGGTTGGGATAGAATGTCTTACCTGGAGTCCAACATGATTGTCGCAGCTATAGTAGTGGCGGACTCCTGATCTCTGTCTCGACAGATCGCAGTCCTTCAGCAATGGTACTCGTATTCCTGCACAAAGATCAAAGAAAATAGAAACATACAAGACAATAATTGCATTCGTAGTTAACTAGTCAGTCAAGGAAGACTAAACACATTGCATAAAATAAACCATATTGACACAATATGGGAACCAGACAATAGTCATGTATATATAAATAAAAGAAAGACATTAAAACCAGAGCCTTGACGTCACAACCTCCTTCAGTGGGTTCAGTCGAAGCGCATCTTCAAGGATTGTCGGGGAATTGGGATGAGTCGAGGACACAAGCCTAAGTTCTCTCTTGGAAAAGATCTCTTTCTCTGTTCTATCTCCCTAGCAAAATGTTCAACAATTCTCTTTAGCCTTTCAGCTATAATTGTTCATCTAGTGTATCAATGGGAGATAGCTTTATGTATAGAGGGAGAAGAGGAGGTTGGGATCCCTACAATGGTGGAAGGGAGGCCTTATCCTTTGGGAGGTTTCCCCAAAATGTGGAAATAAGAGGCTAAAGAAGGGTGGTCGTGGTTATACAATCGAACCACTGAGGCTGACTCACCCACGAAGTTGTTATCATGGAAAATTTGCCTCTATTTTTAAGAAACATTCCAAAAATAGCTTGGCGAGGGCATAACGTTCTACCACCACCAACCCAAAAACATGTGTTTCTGATGGTCTGCTCAAGGAATTTTCAACAGAAGGATTGTTGTCCTCATGGAAATGGATGCAATGATGGTCTTTACAAGGCATGACACTTCTTATTAGTCATAGAGATGGTCCTCCAATGTTCAGGATGGGGATTGTAGGGACAGTGAAAAATTTTTGTGTAACAGATGCCCCCTAAAGCATGTGGTCGGAGAGAGAGGGAGGTGTGAAATGATTTATGAGAACGCGTTCGAACAAAACACTGCTGTCAGAAGACCTACAAGTACAAATACAATTGATATCTCTGATACATGAACATGTGGCATGGGCGCAACCATCCATAATAGAGTACATAAAAATGGAGATCCGAGGTATGGATGCATCCATCCAGCAATAAGGATCAACAAATAGACTCAGATATGGTCGCAACCACCCAATCAATAGAGTCATGCAATAATTCCTGATAAACCACAATATCCCACAGCCTGGATCTTATCAGAAAAAACCCAGGGTCTTGCACTCCATCTTGACCCCGAACAAGTACAAATTCAAGCATGCGAATATGTGAGTTGAAGTCGAACATGGAAGAAAATCACTTGATTACCAGCCAACGATGAAATCTGTTAACAGGCATGAGAGAAACCACCAATAATGAAAATGGCTCTCAAGGTACAACAGGTACAATCCTGGGAATGTGAACAGTGATCTAGCATCGAACAACCATAGAATCACTCGATCGAAGGCCAATGATGTGGACCTATCGTCGAATGCGAAGAACCTGCCATTGAGGCATGCAAGCTCTAAGGTACCGAAAAGGACTCTTTAGGTCAACTTTCTGGATAATGAGCTGAAGTCGACAAGAAGTGACCTGGTCAAAGGAGGGCCATAATGTTTCCCACATCATCGACACGAGACAAAGGAACATGATCATAATGAATCAGGACCAAACAGAGGATCAGAGGAAGATTGAAAACTGCAAAGGCAATCTTCTCTTGGACATATCAATGACACGACTCTTAGTGTGGAATTATTTGACATCAAGGGATCTGAGGTCATGATGACATGGAAAAGAGCAGATGAGAGGCTAAAACAGATTACCCGAACCCATGTAGGAAAAAATGACAAAATGAGATGTCCCCAACCTGACACGAATGCAAATGAGTGTCATGTTAAAGAGTGACATACTGCCGATATGACTAAAAACTTGTTCCATTTTCCTCCACCATTTCTGGCGAGTGCCCCAATTATTTTTGAAAAAAAAGCTTGAAGGGGATAACATATGCTTGTGATGTAAGTTTTTCCTTCAGGAAAATCCATCCTAGTACATTTTACAATCCCTATGAAGGAGGAACTCGGTAAATGACATGGTGACGATTTCCGATGTCATCAGGGTTTAACGAGTCTGACAAAGGAATAACTCAACATCTTTTCATATTTCAAGAGTTTGAAAAGAAGCAGAAAATAAAACTCCAGCAGGTCCCTTTTCGTAAATAGTCCCTCAGATCCGAAAAGGTAGAAAACAATATCTGAGAGAACCTCTTAGTTTCGATGGGCTAAGGTATTCCTTTTTCATAAATAATCTATCCCAGCCTGAAAAATGAGTAAACTTATACTGGGTAAATATCTTTTTATAGCCATTTAACAGGTGAAAAATGATAAGAGTCTCAAGAATATTTTCAGTTTTAGAGAGTCAGAAAAGAGATGAAAGTTTACTGCTCCTGGAGGAACGAGTGGTAATAAGGGTAGCAAATAGTTCTGGTGATGGTGGAACTGATCAGAACAAGTGAAGGTCAAGAGGCTGGCTAACAAGACCACTCATCACAGCGGTTCCTCAGGAACGGGTAAAATAATAAAGTGAAGGTGTGCGATCGGCCAAGGAGATGGGGACGATGGAATGAGAAAACCAAAGTTCATCTGGTAAAATAGGCTAATAAAATGGCAATCACGAGAGGTAAAATGAGGATGGCTTCATTTTTACATAAGCTTGAAACAAAGATAAACTATGCTTGGGACCGGTTTCATTTTTACACAAGCTTGAAATGGAAACAAACTATGCTTGAAATAAGTTTGCATGCCCCTAGCATGGTGACTCAATTCGAGGAACATGCCCCCCGCAAGCTTTAGTGCATTCACTACAGTAAACTACTGGTTGCTAACAAGTGGATGGAATGAAGGTTCAATTACAAGATCAAGAGAAAGACTCGACTTGAATTTTACGAGATCGACTCAAAAAATCGAATTGAAAAGGGAACCTGTTTCATTTTTTAATGAGGTTTACATAGTAAAAGAACTATCCTCATGAGCTAATTCATTTTTTAACGAGGTCGACATAGCATATGAACTATCCTCAGAAGAGCTTGCGTCATTTTTTAAGGAGATTGACATAAGAAAACGAACTATGCTCCGAAGAGCTTGTTTCATTTTTTAAGGAGCTTGACACAAGAAAACAAACTCTACTCCACAAGAGGCTTGTTTCATTTTTTAAAGATCTTGACAGAAGAAAATGAACTATGCTCCAAAAACCTTGTTTCATTTTTTAAGGATCTTGACACAAGAAAATGAACTCTGCTCCAAAAGAGGCTTGTTTTATTTTTTAAGGAGCTTGACACAAGAAAATGAACCTTGTTTCATTTTTTAAGGAGCTTGAAACAAGAAAATGAACTCTGCTCCAACGTCCTTGTTATCAGGATTAATAAGAAGTCATGGCTTCGAAGAGGTTCACATCTGATGGAAGAAGAACATCTTGGAAATTGTGATCGAATGCCCCCAGTAGATGGTACTCGATGGCACTATCATTGAAAGAGGACAACAAACAAGTGGCCACATAATTAACCTATGGATACAGACCCGAAAAGGAAAATCGTGGGCCAGCTGCCACCTCCGGACCAAATAATGAAAGCTGGTCAATGGTCATGATCCGACCTTTGTGTGGAAAATAGATCACACGAAAGAGGGAAGAGACAAGTGCATCGATGGCAAAGGAATAGTCGAGCCCCAAGAGTAAATTAAAATCCAAGGGGCCTAGGACAACCATCACTTCTATGCAGACGATTTTCCCTCCCAAAGTGATTAGCAACTTCAGAAGGATCCCTAATTCTTGACTTGTTTCTTTGTTAAATGCCAACAGATTCTACGTAATAGGCACAAGCGGTGGAGAACCAAAAGCTTTCCAAGTAGTTGAAGACAGAACACTAACAGATGCACCTTCATCTAGAATTGTGCTAGGTATCGATACATCAAAGGTTTGTACCATGATCTCAAAAGGCACATAAGAAGGAAGGTGGTATCTTGCAAATCGAATCCAATTGAAGGAAGCAACCAAACTACTTGGAAGAGGTACCATTGAGCTGATATGGTCATCTCATAGTGTTATTGGAGCAAGAGGAGCATCCTCCTGGACCTAAGACATGGGTGCAAGAAGAACAACTGCTTGAGTCACATGGACAGGAGAATATTTCTCCAAGTCCGAGGAATCTGAAGAAACAAGAATAACATGAGGGGGATGAGATCAACGCTAGATGGAAAAGACCTAATGAACCATAGGCAGGATCAGATTGACCGATTCCTTGACTATTGGTTGGTTGGGAATGGATTCATGAATTCTAATTTTCGAGGGAATGGGATCGATCAATGATCAATCTTGACTCATCATTGAAACAACTAGTGGAGGACTCGAAGAAAGCTTCTTGTAACCAACCAGAAGGTAGGGTGCAGAAATAATAGGGTTGTCCAAAACTCTCGTGGCTTCATCCATGTAAGGATAAAGGTGAAAGGGATGATGCCCTTCACACAACTTACAAGGATTGATAATCTTACCATGTTTCTTATGAGTCTTATCCTGGCTAGTTGAAGATGTGCCGCAAATATGATTTCTAGACACCAAAGGAAATGGCAGACGGTCGTTGGACCATGCTTCTAGTACCTTGGGAATGCCAAGGCAGTCTCGAAGAATGTGGTCACCTTTGCACAACATGCAAGGGAATTTGACTTTTCGTGGAAGGTTGGATGGTTTATCAAGCGAAGGTGTCTGAGGCATCATAGCCGTAGAGATAGCCTCTCTCTTATTTGACTTCTTCTTTTTCGTCTTCTTCTTATTCTTCTTAGCCACCACGTTACTAGAATCCAGATTTTCACCAAGTGAAGTAGAAGAGGAAGATGAAGAAACAGGTGAAGAAGGGGAGAGATCCACCTTAGAATCAACATGGTGTTGTCCAGGTGGAGCAGGTGGTTGTACAGTAGGCAGAACACTGGAGACCACAGAGGTCGAGAATAACCAAACAGGAAACCCACCAACAGTTAACCCACGTAGGGACAACGTTTCCATATAAGCAACACCAACATTCCCAAAAGTAGGAAAAGGACTAGGATTCCCTTCATAGGGGATTCCTTGGTTGGTAAACTCCGGAAAAGTTTCCATTGGGAACAACTTTAAAACAAAACACTAAGGAAGATAACGTTAACCAGCAATATTCTGTGGGAAGTTAATTTTTTAAGGCATTGAAACAAAACTCTGTCATTTCATATTTTAAGATTCAAGAAAAAAGAAAAAGGTGACTCTATCACTTTGAGGTTGAAGCGAGCGTGAAAGGAAAATAGCTCGATGATATTTTCTCTTTCTAAGGAGTTAAAAAAAAATTGAAATGACTACTCAGGTAATCTAAGCAAGAGGTTGTACCAAGTTTCCGTGATCTTCCATATACACCTTGGTGATCAAATGAAAGAGAAATGACCAAGGACTTAACGTGCATGCAAGTAGTCTCCCCAAATGTTGTGTTCGGTGTATCACAGTTACAGGGTGGTAGACTCGGCTTCCTATGGATAAAGGATTTGAACCTATGAGGGTCTCCCTTTATATACACGATGGTACAGGGAGCAGAAGTCCGTCCTAGTGCTGTCAAAACCCATGTGGCAAATGATAGCTACTATGTTTAACAACGTCAGAACACATCACTAGCCTAGACTTCTAAAATTATTTGTGTTAGGTTCCAATGCTTCCTTAGATTAATTGAAATAATTTGGAAATTGATCTTGAATTAATGTTTCATTTTCAAGGCCCTACCGAATGGGATCTCGAATCCCTAAATGCATGCTATATGCAAAAGAACATCATTTTCATTCGATGAATGCTAATGAAGAGAAGGATAATGATCTTTCATAAATTAGCAAATCATGAAATCAGACAAAGAAGTCCACTAATGCATCCAATACAACTAAACGAAAAATGAAAAACTCTTTCCTAGTTCACTAAGAGCTAGTTATGCAAAAGAAATTTTCATTTTCGATGTAGATGGAAGAATGCAATTTTTTTTTTTTTTGAATGAATGAAGCACATGATGCACTATTACATTAAAAAGACAAAGCGAACGCTAGTTTGGAGCACTATGAATGTAGATATATTAAAATGAATAATTAAAAATCAAAACATACATAAAAACGTACTCAAACCAATGATGCACTCTTTCAAACAAACATAAAGATTTCAAAATGACCCAAACGAGCAATGTGATCTATGATCGAAGTGAAGAAATGGAGAGTAAAACAAAAACGAAGGTAATCATTCAACAAACGAAAACACAAAGGATCAAGAAAGTCTAACACAATTAATTAGGGAATCGAACTAACAATAATCAAAAGACTCGAACTTGAATCAGAAGGCTTAGTGAGTAAAGGACACCTAGAAACCCTAGGGCTACAAACTGCACTAATGAGAGAATAGACAAACAATTGAGAAGATAAAACCTATAGTAACCATAACAAGCCAAAAAGACTAATTGAAAATCAAAGAAACAACCCAGAGTCAAGCACAACTGACCAAAAACTCAGAAGGGAGGTTAAACCAAATCCTACACAATTCGGTGCAACTTTAAGGCAATAATCCGTGCCAAACAGGGGTTGGAGCTACTGCAAAAAAATCAACAAGTGCCAATTGACACCACTATTCAAAATAAACCCACGCCAAGCTAGAAAACTATGGGAAAAGGGAAAAACCAGTGAGAAAAGTTCAATATTGACACTCTCGAGCTGACGAGGAAGATTCCAAACAATCAAGCAAGCCAAACAAGACAGACAAGCAATCAAACGACCGAATTCGACTCGACAGAAAAAATTCCCAATGAGCAACGAGACGACAAACTCACACTGATTCCCGAGCGGAGTTGCCAACTTGCTGGAAAGGTAAATCCTCTCTGCGGACAAAGACGATCCCTCTAGCCCTAGAGTGGGTCTAGCAACAAGGGAACAAGCTAATGTGTAGGTTCCTAGCTAAAGAATGGAATAGGTTGGGATAGATTGTCTTACTTGGAGTCCAACACGATTGTCGTAGCTATAGTAGTGCGGCCTCTTGAACTCTATCCTCACCGGTCGCAGTCCTTCAGCAATGGTACTCATATTCCTGCACAAAGATAAAATAAAAGAGAAACATACAAGATAATAATAACATTCATAGCTAACTAGTTAGCCAAGGAAGACTAAACACATTGCGTAAAATAAACCATATTAACACAAGATGGGAACCAGACAATAGTCATATATATATATATATAGAAGAAAGAGATTAGAACTGGAGCCTTGATGTCACAGCCTCCTTCAGCGGGTTCAGTCGAAGTGCATCTCGAAGGATCGTCGGGGAATTGGGACGAGGTGAGGAAACAAGCCTAAGCTGTCTCTCGACAAAGGTCTCTTTCTCTATTGTATATCCCTAGCAAAATGTTCAGCAACTCTCTTTAGCCTTTCAGCTATAATTGTTCAGCTAGTGTATCAATGGGAGATAGCTTTATTTATAGAGGGAGAGGAGGAGTTTGGGATCCATACAATGGTGGAAGGGAGGCCTTATCCTTTGGGAGGTTTCCCCAAAAGGTGGAAACAAGAGGGCAAAGGAGGGTGTTCGTGGTTATACAGAACCACCCAGGCTGACTTGCCTCTATTTTTAAAAAACATAAAAAGAGCTTGGCGTGGGTAGCTCACTGGGACAGAGCACCAATGAGGATGGGGTCGAGTGTTAATCTTCCTCATTGGCATGAGGGCATATTGGTCTACCAATGCCAACCCAAAAACATGTGTTTCTGATGGTTTTCTCAAGGAATTGTCAACAAAAGGAATGTGGTCCTCATGGCATGGGATGCATGACGATATTTGCAAGGCATGACACTTCTGATTAGTCACAGAAATGGTCCTCCAATGTGTGGGATGTGGATTGCAGGGACGGTGACAAAATGTCGTCTAACACATGATTCTAATACTTCAAATTCCAACTTGCTAATGGTACACCAGATTTTCAATAGAACATGTCAATTTTAGATAAAGGTTGTCACCTCCTATTCATCTGTGGCATTTTTTGCTTGATGGTATTCCAAACATACCTGGAAATAAATCTCAAATAATAAACCTACATTTAAAGAGATCAATTGAGATCTAAAAAATAATGAAATAAATAGAACATATATTTCATTATGGTTGTAATATGAGTGAGATGAATTGGTTTAACTATTTCACAAAAGGTATGTTGTTTATAGGGAGATACTAGGTCACATGTTTGAATTAGGTCAAATCACTTGAGGTTATGTAGTTGGAGGTTGACATTTTCCTCCATCCAAATATTGTTTGGGAAGAGAGGGGAATCCGATGAAGTTTTCTTGAGAGAAAAAAAATAGATTAGTGGGTTAGCCTAATTAGTTTGAATGCTTTGTTTCAAGGTCGAGTTCATCATGTGGTCCTTTGTTCTAGTCTATTTGATATCCATGTCCAATTGAATCCTATTGGGTTACCAATTATTACTATCATCAATAGTTCATCCACCCTTTATTTAGATGTTCTAGGGAAGAGGGTATTCTATGATGTTTTCTTTTGGAATATATATATATATATATATATATATATATATATATATATATATATATATATATATATATATATATATATATATATATATATATATATATATATATATATATATATATATATATATATATATATATATATATATATATATATATATATATATATATATATGTATATATATATATATATATATATATATATATATCCCATTAAGGAGGAAAGGGATTTACAAGGGGGGGAATGATATTGGGATCGCAGAATAGATTATTGGTAAATTGTTTTAAATGATTTTTAGAAACCCTTTCTAAATATTTAGTACTCGAGAAAAAAACTTGTGCCCATCAGAGTACAATAAATAAGTATCAATGTGAATATAAAACCCACTATGTCATGGAATCATACTTGGTGGGAAATGTACACACTATTGAAAATATTTATGTTAAACCTATATGTAAGAAGCTCGTAAATGCATTCTTTCAAAGGGATGATATTGTAAAGGAACATATGTTCATAGTACAATATGTAGATCTAGATTTTGTAATATGGTTGGGTAGTGAACAATGCATTATTTGCCCAGATTTAGTTTCTATGATTGATTCTTACCAGGTAGAGATAGAATGATAAAAAATAATTCAGATGTCAAAGGTAAATAATTTTTTGTACAAATATGTTTTAAAACATATTGATGGGTTGTTGGAATAGAAGGAATTTTGGACATTAATGTTAATAGAATCATATGGAAATCATCACTAAAGAAAATATGGATAGGAGTTAAAATAAAAAAATAGAAAATAGAAAATATGAGAATGGTTTTGCAACAATCACACATGAGAACAAATAGATAATAATAAATGGAGAGAATGGCTGATGGTACTTAATGATACTTTATTTGAAATAAGAACCTCCATTTTTGTCATTTTTAATGACTTGTATGATATCATAACTTACAAATTAGTAACCAATGTTATATATATATATATATTACTTTGGTTAAAACTATTGAAGGTAAATAATTCTCCTCGCATGGACTATAATGGGCAATTTTGTGAATATAAAGTGACAAGGTTGAAAAGATTTTTTTTTTTAATGTATGGTTATTATACACTCAAATCAGTTGTGATGGTAGACATCCTTGCCATAATTTTCTATAACTAAATATGAAAATTTATAATTCTTCCAGGATAACACTTATTCTATTTTTCTTTTTCTTTTACACTTGATATACTTAGCCTGTCATATATATATATATATATATATATATATATATATATATATATAATCATGAAACTAATATTACAATTCAATGTATACACACTATATTAGTAGTTCATCACATTGAAATCCAATTACCATGCTACAAGGAGAACCCTTCAACTATCATAGGCAGAAAAAATGGGGATATTGATTAATCACCATACATTCCTAACTACAAAAGACTCCTTTTGTCTTCCATTCCTCTTGCCTAAAAATACATTACGCAATGAGGTGGTTACTCAAACAAAGATCCCATTAACAATGAAGAGTGAAAGATGATACTCGAACTAGATGTAATTTTGTAGGTATTTTCAAGAATATTTTCCGAAGTTAAATCGCATGGTACACATTGACAAGGTATATCAAAAGAGGAAGTCATTTTGAAGTCAAAATAATTCTACATATACATGTAGTTTTGAAAATTTGTAAGCCACTCACCCCATTAGGATAGCTAATATTAAATTGGATTGATTAGAAGAAGACTAGAGAAATCGAAGGTCAGATTCTCTTCCACTTATCGACTAAATTAGGGTCCATTGTTATGTATATTTTTATTTCCAAGATGAATATTAGACAAGGAAGATGGATTGATAGATTACCAAGGAGCATTGTTAGAGTGTTTTTGTCAGTTATATCACATCACTTATGGGTCGTCTATGTGGTATTTGACAATGAATACATGTAGACTAGGTAGACATCATGGATTACGAGAAGGAGAGATGAATTTTTTAATAATTGAAGAAACACAATAGAAGATTAATTTTTACAATCAATTATTGTAGATGACCCATATGAAGGTAGGGTAGACGTTGAGGAAAAGCTTGGAAGGTAGCAAGGTTATGTAGATTTATTAACTGTACTTTAAGAATGTATTAAAATGAGCAAGAGTTAGACAAAGTTTTGGTGATGTTAACCTTAATGAAATGCATAACTAAAATTAAGAACTATGCAAAATGTGTAAATTACATCATGGAATTTATCTTAGATTAATAAGACTTGCTAAGTAGTATGAATTCTGTTTAAGATAGCTAATAAAGGTCTCTATACATTTAATCTAATATATAATAAATTAATATCCATAGGGCCATGGCATCCCACATTTGTATTTTTACTGTATTTATATTTAGTGGTGCTTTTTAATTGCACCAAGGGACTAAGGTGTTGTTTACTCTGACAATTGAGAGAGTGAATGTTGCCTATTTAAAGATATGCAAATATAGACTAATAACATTAATTAAAAAAAATGTAATTGGAAAGAATTCATTTTCATTTTTAACATCAAATTAAAAAATAAAATAAATTAAAATAATTACATAAAATAACTTCATATAAATCCATTTTAATCTAAAAATTTGAAACATCAATTTTTAGATTTTACTGTGCCATGTATATAGTAAGATCTAAATTTAAATTAAATTTATGTTTCCATTTTTCATATGATGATTATTAATGTTTTAGTCAAAATTGCATATATAAAAAAATATAAGAAAACATTATTTATTTAATTTTAAATAAATAAAACCTATAATGAAAATAATAAATATCGAGTTATTCAAAAATAAACTAAACACATGCAATGAAGCTAAACACACATATATAGAACATTTATATAGGGAGTGTGTATTTATCAAACTTATTGAAAAGTTTTCTGGTTTATTTTAGAATCTAATTTGTCTATTCATTGAAATCACAAGCTCTGTTTAGTGAATTATTCACAATAGCAGTGCCCCATAAGTTTTTGAAGGTACTATTCACAATAAAAGTGACCCATGAGTTTTTGAAGGTACTGAATCTATATATAAAGTCAAAAAATCAGTTTAAACAACACAAATGAAGATTTCACCACTGCGAAATTCCCATAAAAAACAATAAGATTTCCAAAAAATATGATGAAAAAAGATTACTAAACATATACAATATACCTCCAAATGAAAATAAACACATGAAAATATATATATATAGATACACTTGCAAATTGTATCTTCCACTCAAAACACCTACAACTATCTTAGAGTTAGAGTTTCCACTCAAATACCTAGAATAGACATCTTATAGAAATGCAATTGAATGATTAGACATCGACGTCCTGCCCATTTTCTATATTTGAAGCATTTGCATCGTCTTTTCTTCGATCAGGCTGGGATGAGCTTCATCGATCAGTTCGGGAGCAGTATCAATAAACACAATCTCTTGTGGAATCAAAAACATAACCATCGACATGCAACTTTGCTTTTTATTCGCTACTGCCCGGTGCTGGACACTCCTGTATTTCCCATTTCTTACTATCTTACATTACACAATCCCCTCAATAATTGATAAAAAATCTGCTCAAAGTGTAACCCAAGAACATCGTGTAAATCGGAAAAATGATTGAAATGCCAAACAGAGTTCAACGAATTTCACTGACAAATCCACGATGTTGACAAGAGCGCACAGTTAGCCAATCCTCGTCTTTCCACACCTGGAGACCGTGAACCCGGCCATCATCGTGCAGAACAGTCAGCATATCTCCATCTGAATGGGGTGGGTTTAAGCCCATTCACCATATCTGGCTGAGGGAAAGGAGGGTAATAATTGATTCTGACTTGAAGCAGGGGTTCCTTATTGAGGGTTTCGATATTTTTTGGGTCTAGCCCCAAACCCTTGGAAAGAAGACCCAACAACTTGTCCATAAGCCCCATTACCTCTTTGCCGTATTTTTCATATGTTTCTCTTCATAGTGCACACAAAAATGTATCAGAATGGATGCAATATCATTATCAAGGATTCAAATTTCTGACACAGAGTGTGCATGTGTGTATAGAGTTTTACTTGTAAGTAGAAGGGCTTTTAGTCAAGTGCTCAACTGCTTTGGCCCACTCTGGAGAAACATAATGAACAAGAGCATCAACCCAATCCAAGACCATGTCATCAATGATGTCAAAGAACCGATCATAGCGTTCAAGGATGTGAAGACCAGGCATCATAGGGCACTGTTTCCGTTTCTCTTCAACAGGAAGATCAAAGAACTCCTATAAAATCCGTTTGACAGTCTATCAATGACAAAGGTATGCCATGATTAGTAATCTTCAAAGCAATTGAAAACCCATGAAATCAGAATCCCAAACCATCAGAATCCCATGGTTGGATATAAATTTATTCCGAAATGAAAAAAACAGAGCAAAAACTGTGATGTCAATCAAACCTGAAAGAATTCCCATTTCTGAGATGCTTGGGCTATTTAACTGACAAACTTGAAGCTATTGGTCTTCCAGGCCTGCTAGATTAAGAGATTGCTGGTCTTGAAGAGGACGAGATGGTCTTTGTTCATATGGAACGATGTAGCGTGCAGGGACGTGCGTCTGCACGATGTCAATTGGTCTCTGAAGTCTTTCAAATTGCTTCAAAAGAGCGTTCATGAAAGCTGATGAAGAATCAGATTCGTAGAAGGCAGTGGAATTGGAGTTGAATTGAAACCTGGGAGACACACTTCATAAATATTTGGAAACCCTTAATAGGCGAAATGATGGCAGCTATAGGGGCAGGCGTTAAGGAGAGCTGCCCACAGTCCTCTCAATATTTCTTAAAACCAATATTTCTTTCAATGGTTTTCAACGCTGGAGAAATCTGAGTCAAATCTTCGTTTATACTTTCATTAATGAAAGTCAAAAAAAATCTTAAAGAAATCCTTAGTCAATATCAGCTCCTTTAAAAATATTATAATTCCTCAAATTCATTTAAAATCAAGCTTGAAGTACCTTGGAAGTAAAATGCGTTGATTTGTAAATGAAGTTAACTTTCCATAGTATTAAAATACTATCAATAAATATTTCAAAGCCTTTGTCCAAACATCCAAGCTTCGAGGTTATGAAATTAATCCATTTGAGTGAGTAATTTAAACTCTGGCCTAAAACACTTTAAACAATACTTAACTCTTTTGGGCCATGAAGCCAATGTTTAATAAACCGTTATCAACTTCACAAACGTTGGGCCATACCTCGACCTATTGACCTCGCAGCTTTAAGTGCGTTTTCCCTTGGATCTTCCACAAAGCGGATCTGACGGAATTCACAATTTTTTCAAGAACGCAACTTTAATGCTAAAAAAAAATACGAAATGGGTAGCATTGTGTTGGTGCCATGGCAAATTTTAACTAGATCGCACTCCAAATTCTGAAATTGCTCTTGGCCCAAATTCTATGCGATACCGTGGTATCTTCTCACAAAAACCACTTACTTTGAAATGCTGCAAAAGAGCTTAAAATCATAAACTTTCACGCTGCATTCAAATGAAACCATTCATCTCTGTTTAAAACTCACCTTCTGCAATTAATGTTGTGAATCGATCTAAATCGACATCACTTCCAGCGACCAGAGAAACAAGCTCAATAAACAGAGTTAATTTCACTTATGTTTCTCATCAAAAGAATCAAAATCATTCATGCAAAGAGTGATACCATTCAATACCCAGTTTTCAACCAAATTTCTGTATTGGGGTTTGACTAAGTCGACATTGATTTAGTAAATCGAATTCAACAATCCTTACAAAATATTTATAACAATAACACAACGGATTTCTGGTATGGTTAGAGTCCCTTCACACAAAATTAATGTGTATTAAATTCATGCACAGAGAGCATAGATTCAAATGTATTCAGGAAACATGAGCTTTCACACAGAGACTGGTATTTTAATTACAATCCATTCACACACAGAGTTCATGAGTTCGAAGGAGTGAGTCCTTCGGGAATTTTGCCAATAATATATCAATGAAATAGCTCTGCAAATTTTATTAAACAAAGATCAACCTTTCATAACCCAATCTTCTACTACAAAATCCCCCATTACTCTGTATCAGAGATTTATATTTATAAATCTTTACATCACTGTTCGGTTCCTTCTTGAGGACTGGTTTATTCTTAAAATAAAAGCCTAATTACATAATATTTCTCTAATTCTATCAACAGAAACTAAATAGACTGACACGAATCAACCATTCGACTTCTTCAGTTACTAAACTAACCCTATCTGCTCTAAGTGCCACAGACAGCTAAGGTAATGACACCTTTGCTAGTACATTTCCTTGCATACTCAAACCTACCTAGTCACAACATGTGGACAATTTTCTCACATTGCTGACTAGAATCCAATACCCCTACATCAGACTCGTGAGGGAAATTTTCTTCATGGGCTCCTGTCCATGAGATCTTTCACAGAACTGCCTAGCTTCTGCAACATAACTTCCATCATCCAAGTAGCATCTTCATCTGGCTGGTCATTCCACTTGATCAAATATTGGAAATATTCCTGTCCTCTGGTTCTCTTCAACACCTTCTTGACTAAGATCTTCTCTGGCTGTAATGGCTGTACTGTAGGTAATTGTTTTACCCACTCAATCTGTTCTTTAACTGCTGGTCTTTCATCTACGTCACCATCTTCATATCGGTACAAATCTGCAACATTAAATATTGGAGATATCCCAACATCACGAGGCAATTCAATTTCATAAGCATTAGCAGAAAATTTTCTCAATATCTTGCATGGCCCTATCTTCTTGAACTTCAATTTGTTATACTACTTCTTTGGGAATCTTTCCTTCCTCAAATGTGCTAGAACCAAATCACCAACTTCAAAATTAAATTCTCTTCTGCTCAAATCTGCTCTGCCCTTGTACTTGATGTTGCTTCCTTGTAGCTGATATTTTATTTGCTCATGTATTGCTTGGATCTCTGAAGCAAAGTCTTCTCCATCAACACTCCTCATTTCTTCTTTTCCCAAGTTTCTCAATTTAAATACTCCTCTGGGGTGCATTCCATAAACAATATGGAATGGACTCTATCATGTACTTCTGTTCGGTGAATCATTGTATGCATATTCTGCCTGTGGTAAGATGTGATCCCATTTCTTAGGATGTTCTCCTACAAAACTTCTCAAAAGGTTACCCAAACTTCTATTTACTACCTTAGTTTGCCCATCAGTCTTAGGATGATAAGTCGAGCTGAAACTCAGTTTAGTACCAAGCTTCTTCCACAATGTCCTCCAAAAATGACCCACAAATCTAGTATCTCTATCAGAAACAATACTTTTAGGCAACCCGTGTTATCTAACAACCTCTTTGAAAAACAAGTTGGCAACACGAGTAGCATCACTCGTTTTATAACATGGAATAAAATGTGCCATCTTGGAAAATCTGTCAACTACAACAAAAATTGCATCATTTCCTTTTTGTGTCTTAGGCAATCCTAAAACAAAATCCATACTTACCATATCCCAAGGTCTGTTTGGAATAGGCAATGGAATGTACAAGCCTGCATTCTGGCTTCTCCCCTTTGCATATTGACAAATTTTGCAATTCTTCACAAAATTTTCCACATCAGATCTCATTCTTGGCCAATAATAAATATGACTCAGCTACTCATAAGTTTTATCAGCACCAAAATGTCCAGCGAGTCCACAACTATACTTTTATCTCATTAAATTCTCCCTCATAGAACAATTTAGTACACACAATTGATTTCTTCTGGACAATAATCCCTCTTGCAAGAAATGATCCAACCACTGACTTGTGTCTATCAAAACATGGTTACAACATGGTTCAAATGCTTCTTTGAAATCTGAATCTGTCTTATAGATTTCTTTAAGGAAATCAAAGCCTACCACTTCAAATTGGGTTTCTTGAACAAGCATGCTTTTCCTACTCAAAGCATCAGCCACCTTATTTGCTTGGCCACTTATACGCTTCAAAACAAAGTTAAAACTCTGGAGATATTCAACCCATTTGGCATGTTTGTGATTCAATTTAGGCTGCTGCATGATATACTGTAAAGCGTGATTATCTGAGTATAGCACAAATTCCTTAGACATTAAATAATGCCTTCAGTTCTTCAATGAATGCACAATTGCATAAAACTATTTTTCATAAGAATAGTACTTTCTTCTTGTCTCATTCAGCTTCTCACTGAAGTACACTACAGGTCTATCTTCTTGACTCAATATAGCCCCAATGGCTTCTCCATTGGCATCACACTTCACTTGAAATGGCTTATTAAAATCAGGCAAAACTAAAACAAGCTTCTCAGTTATCTTCTATTTCAAAAGCTGAAAATTCCTTTCAGCTTCAGTGGTCCATTTGAATGCCTGTTTGTCCTTCTTTATAGTTTTAATGATAAGTGCATTAATATTGCTAAAATTCCTTATGAATTTTCTGTAAAAACCAGCAAGTCCATGGAAACTTCTTACATCAAAAACACTTTTTGGTGAAGGCCACTCCACAATTGCTTTGACCTTTTCTGGGTCCTTCTTTAATCCTTCAGCAGAAATAACAAAACCCAGATATACCAGCTCTTCTTTCATGAATGAACATTTCTTTAAATTTATCAGCAACTTCTCTTGATGTAATTTCTTCAAGACATAATTAAGGTGCCTTAAATGTTCTTCCTTTGTTTTTTGTAAATTATTATGTCATCCAGATATACTACTGCAAATTTACCAATAAATTCCCTTAACACTTCATTCATGAGCCTCATAAAAGTACTAGGTGCATTTGATAACCCAAAAGGCATTACCAACCACTCATACAATCCTTCATTCGTTTTAAAGGTTGTTTTCCATTCATCACCTTCTTTTATCCTAATATGATGATATCCACTTTTCAAATCTAATTTTGAGAAGTATCTTGCTCCACGCAAACAGTCCATTAAATCCTCAATTCTGGGCAAAGGAAATTTGTACCTAATTGTTATCTTGTTGATGGTCCTTGAATCAGTGCACATTCTCCAACCTCCATCTTTCTTCAGAATCAACACTAAAGGTACTGCACATGGACTCAAGCTTTCTCTGATGAAACCTTTTTCAACCAATTCTTGTACTTGCTTTCTGATTTCTTCATTCTCTGTGGGAGTCATTCTGTACGCTGCTTTGTTTGGCAGATTTGATCCTGGAATCAAAGCTATCTGATGGTTGATTTTTCTTACAGGTGGTAATTCATCAGGCAGATCATCCACAACAATATCACAATAGTTGTCCAACATTTCTTGAATTTCAATTGGCAAATCAGAAATTTTTGTAGAAGTAAGTACTACTTTAGGTTTGCAAACTAAAGAAAAATTTACCTCTTCGTCTTCAATCTATTGTAAGTACTCTTTCCCACTCAGCAATAAAGTCTTTGGATCAGACTTTTTGCTTGATGGTTCTCCTTCCTCCATAGGTATCAATGTTTGATGTATTCCATCCTTGAAAAACTTATAAGTGTTCTTCTTACCATCATGTACTGCTGCTCTGTCATACTCCCAAGTTCTACTCAGCAGTATGTGACACACATCCATAGGCATCACATTACACATGATTCTGTCCTTGTAGTTGCCCATCTACAATTATATCTCACATTGCTTCTTCACAATCAGCTGGTGTCCTTTATGAAGCCATGACACCTTGTAGGGTGTTGGATGTTCCCTTGTCTTCAATTTTAGTTTCTTTATCACCTCTGTAGAGACCAAATTTTCTGTGCTGCCACTATCAATGACCAATTGATAGCATTTCCCTTGGACCTTGGACACACTCCTGAAGAAATTCTTTCTCTATGTTGGTTCAACAACTTCTTTTGTTTGTTTTAACAAAACCTTATTGACCACCAAAGACTCTCCTTTCTCTGGTAGAATTTCTTCCTCTGTTTCAGACAACCTTGCTGCTTCTTCTCCAATCTGAGAAACAATTGCATTTCTCTGACTTGTACCCATATTCTCTGAGCATTCATAGTGTTTATGTCTCAATTGGTGACATTTATAACATCTCACTTCTCTTCCTCGGTTTCTGCCTCCTCTTCCTCTATAGGAACTCCTTCTGCCCCTTGCATCACCTTCTGTGGATGCATTCTAAGGTGGGTTGCTGCTAGCTCCATCTCTTGGTGCTGTAGACCTTCCTCTACCACCTTGACTTCCCTTTCCTCGGAAAGTACCTCCTCCTTTGGCAGACTGCTTTCTAAGGAGTTTCTCTTCAGCTTTCAAGGCCATCTGATAAGCCTCTTCTACTGTCTTAGGAGACAAAATACCTATCTCATCCTGGATCTCCAACTTGAGACCATTTACATACCTAGCAACCTTCTCTGTTGTGTCCTGGATTTTTCCAGCCCTTATGCTTATTTTATAAAACTCTTTTGTGTATTCTTTCACTGTCATCAACCTCTATCTAAGATTATGCATTTGTCTAAATAATGTAAGTTGATAATCACTAGGCAAGAACTTACCTTTCAGTTTTTCCGCCATTATGCTCCAACTTTTGATTGGTTGTTTACCAACTCTCCTTCTCTGTGCTTGCACTCCATCCCACCAAAGCGCTGCATGTCCCTTCAACCTTGTCACTACAAATTTGACTCTTTTTTCTTCACCCATCTCTTCATAATCAAAACATTTATTCATCTCATTGATCCAGTCTATCAATTCTTCTGGATTCAATCCTCCTGCAAAGCTTGACACTTCCAGTCTAGGCTTGGATGTAGAACCCATAACTGATTTAAGGAGCCTCATCTCAGGAGTAATCTCAACATTCTCTCCTGCCTCTTCTTTAGCTTCAGGTTCACTAACATCCTCAGGATCTCTTGGGTGTCCTAATTCAATTTCTTCCAATCTGGCTCAGAATTGCTGCATGGTATCCAATACTTCTGCATTAGCAATTGACCTGCCTCTTCTTCTACCTGCAGCACCTCTGCAATTCGGATATCCATGCAGGAATTCTTCTTCTGGCTTTTGTAAGTCGGCTCAGTCTCTGCAAAATGTCTTGAAATCTGCTCTGATACCACAAATGATGGCAAGTATAGGTGTAGGTGTTAAGGAGAGCTGCCCATAGTCCTCTCAATATTTCTTTCAATGGTTTTCAACGCTGGAGAAATCTGAGTCAAATCTTCATTTATGCTTTCATTCATCAATTTTTGGAAAATTGATTAATGAAAGTAAAAAAAAAAATCTTAAAGAATTGCTTAGTTAATATCAGCTCCTTTAAAAATATTATAATTCCTCAAATTCATTTAAAATCAAGCTTGAATTCCCTTGGAAGTAAAATGCGTTGATTTGTAAATGAAGTTAACTTTCCATAGTATTAAAATACTATGAATAAATATTTCAAAGCCTTTGTACAAACATCCAAGCTTCGAACTTATGAAATTAATCCATTTGAGTGACTAACTTAAACTCCGACATAAAACACTTTAAACAATACTTAACTCTTCCGGGCCCACGAAACCAATGTTTAATAAACCATTATCAACTTCAAGAACCCTGGGCCATACCTTGACTTATCGACCTCACAGCTTTAAGTGTGATTGCCCTTGGATCTTCCACAAATCGGATCTGATAGAATTCACATTTTTTCAAGAACAGAACTTTAACACTAAAAAAAAAGTGAAATGGGGAGTATTGTGTTGGTGACGTGGCAAATTTTAACTGGATCGCACTCCAAATTCTGAAACTGCTCTTGGCGCAAATTCTATGCGACACCAGTGGTATCTTCTCACAAAAACCGCTTACTTTGAAATGCTGCAAAGGAGCTTAAAACCATAAACTTTCACGCTGCATTCAAATTAAACCATTCATCTCTGTTTAAAACTTGCCTTCTGCGATTAATGTTATGAATCGATCTAAATCGACATCACTTCTAGTGACCAGAGAAACAAGCTCAATAAACAGAGTTAATTTCCCTTTCGTTTCTCATCAAAAGGATCGAAATCATTCATACGAAGAGTGATACCATTCAATACCCAATCTTCAGCCAAATTTTTGTATTGGGGTTTTAATAAGTCGATATCGATTTAGTAAATTGAATTCAACGATCCTTTCAAAATATTTATAACAATAACACAACAGATTTCTGGTATGGTTAGAGTCCCTTCACACAAAATTAATGTGTATTAAATTCATGTACAGAGAGCATAGATTCAAATGCATTCAGGAAACATGAGCCTTCACAAAGAGACTGGTCTTTTAATTAAAATCCATTCACACACAGAGTTCATGAGTTCGAAGGAATGAGTCCTTCTGGAATTTTGCCAATAATAGATGAATGAAATAGCCGTGCAATTTTATTACACAGAGATGAACCTTTCATAACCCTGTCTTCTACTACAAAATCCCCCTTTACTCGGTATCAGAGATTTATATTTATAAATCTTTACATGACTGTTCAGTTCCTTCTTAAGGACCGGTTTGTTCTTAAAATAAAAGCCTAATTACATAATATTGCTCTAATTCTATCAACAAAACTAAAGAGACTGACACGAATCAACTATTCGACTTCTTCAGTTACTAAACTAACCCTATCTGTTCTAAGTGCCACAGACAGCTAAGGTATTGACACCTTTGCTGGTACATTTCCTTGCATACTCGAACCAACCTAGTCACAACATGTGGACAATTTTTTGACATTGCTGACTAGAATCCAATGCCCCTGCATCACGAAAGTCATGATGCTCAGAAATAGGTCAATGTCGAGGTAGTGACTATCAACATTGTCACACAAGAACATGTCTTTGCAAATACAATGTAGTGATTATCGACATTGTCACATAAGCCAGGAATGCAGTGATTTGGTCTTTTAAATTGGCCATGGAAAAATATCCGCAAGTTTGCAGAAATTGAACTTGGCCAATATGAAGGTGTAAACCTTTTTGTTTTATATATTGCATTGACAAAGATCTGTCACCTTTTTTTTACGTAGGATTTTCTGTTCAACTCAATCAACCTATTTTTGGAATATGTGAGTGTAAGATTTTATTTTACAAATTAATTTTACTTATTAATTGTGATATGAAAGTGTCTTTTAATTGATTGATTGTGTTTTGCCGTAAGACATTTTATTTAAATAATTAATTGTGATATAAAAATAAATTTTAATTGAATATGATTTGATATAGAGATGTCTTCAATTTAGGAATATTTTTGTTTTTGTCTATTTATTAATAATCTATTTCTAGTAGTTGAAGCTATGTGAAAGGCCCACACTCATTAGAATGGATCCTTTCTAGGACTCCATGTGCTTTGCTATCACGACCATGGAAGGTGGATTTTGTGTACTTCCCCAAAGTACATCTTTTCCATACATGAAACTCCTCAAGTATTCTTTTGGGGAGACTTCTTGTTATTTCTTGCATAATATTCACCGAACCATGATGAAAATGACCACTCTTTTATGCCAAAGTTAAGCGACATCGTGACTTTGCACCTTCTTCGCCTTTGTGTTTATTGTAGCATAGTCTTCCACATCTAGCTTATAAAATTTCTTTACACGAACCATGATCGACTTCACTTGTGTAATATTCCCAAATTTTCACATGATATTTGGAATATTAGAGTTCTTAATAAACCTAATTAATTAAGTAAATAAAAGGGTGGAGGGACCCATAATCCTCATAATGAATAAATATCCACTTTTTATGTGTGAATGTCGATTAATTAAGCCTAGATCTACATAAAGGAGGTAGTGGAGCAACTACTAATGTGAATGGATTGGAGATCAGGTCTCATTAATAACATAAATCATGGAGGTTTATATAGTCAACTAAGATCTTGGAAGAGATCAAATAGAAGATCATGGACCATCCATGATGAGATGATGGAAAATTTTGTGCAATTAATGCACGCATGAGCGAGAGGGTGTACAATGCACCTAGATATAATGGATGACTTTGAGAGACAGTGTAGTCAAACATGGAGGATCATGTCCACATGCAGAATGCAGTTTAGATGAGGGCCAAGGCATGGGAAGACTCATAAAATATAGAAAGGAGATGAAGACAACAAGGAAGGGAGGCTATTGATTATTGATTTTGAGGTGTGTTTAGATATGGAATTGTCATGTGACATTCCATTGCTTTCTTGAGTTGTTTAGAAAACATTGCAAGTGTTGTTTAGCACTAGATGTTCCTGGTTGTGAATCTCGCCTCTTTCTTTGAGTAGCTGTGGAGAGAGGGTTGTACTTCATTCTACATCAGGCATTGGTGCCATATATATTTTCCTACTTTTCTGCAGAACATCCATATTCATAAATTGTACATTTTTGAAGATCAATTTGGAAGGTGGAGGTTGTCTTGAGTATTTCAGCTCGAGAACCAGTGAAGGTTTATTCCTATCACCTTGGGCTTCAATATCAGCATTCCGAGAGCTTCATATCAGATCTTGCATCAAGCCAAAATTTATTGACCTCCTAGCAACAGTAATTCCATCTAGAATTACGGTGTCTATTATTTCAGATCCAATGGAGGAAGGAAGTCGCTAGCATTTTAGCTAGTAATCCTATGAGGGATCATCCCCTCATCTTTCCATTAGTATTTCCATCAGCCTGGAGTCTATTGCAACATATTTCAGCTGACATAGAGCCTCTCTCTCCTTTAGAGTACAGGTTTTATGAGTAGTTGTGTAGCAGTAGCTGCAATCATGATTGGAGGATTGAGAAGCTAGATCTAGAGCTTCTAGCTTGTAGATGTGAATGAGGGATTAGCCCTTCAAGCTTAGATCTGATCTCGTGACGTATTTCAACCATATATTTTTCAGATCTAGCTTCAAATCATTAATCTCAAGAGATAAAGGATCAAACCCTAGGAGGGTGATTTCCAAAGTTGTAGATCTGGAAAATCCTTTCTCGGTTATCTTGGGTTTCCACCACATTGGCCAGATCTTGAATATTGGCATCATCACAGATCATAAGCTCCCTAGATCTCCATTTCCTTCTGCAGCAATTCATACATATCTTTAGTAGAAGGGATAGCACAGTATTGCTTCCTATAAGCTCACCAGTTATGCAGTGCGAGTTACAACACCATTGTAGGGTGATTCTAGGCCATCTCTTGGGCTAGATCTACTCATCTTTTGAACATTGTATAACTGATTCATCTCCATATAATAAAATGGCTCAAATTCTCTGTAAATTCTGATGTTGTCTTGAGATTTATTGTTTACTTAGTTGCATTTCTCATATTGTGTTTAAGTATTACTGCATTCTCCCTTTTGGGATATTACAACTTGTCCCATGGATATGTAGGAATGTCTTTCCTATGTTGAATATCACATCATAACCACGGTCTTCCAAAACTGTAACAAAGATGATATTTTTCTTTAAGCTTGGAATGAACATGGCATCCTTTAGCGTGAGAGGGGAGCCCTACTCCATTTGAAAGGTGGTTTTACAAACCCTGATCATGCTATACCTTATGTTTTCCCCTAGCTCAATGTGCATCTACAAATATTTTTCCTCTAGGTTACTCAAAACGTTTCTACACCCTCTCATGTGGAGTGATGCACTTGAGTCCAAGTACCACATGCTTCCCATCAGTGTGTTGGCCATGCGTGTGAAAAGGATAATCTCAAGCTTGAACTATGAATGTATAGCTTCACCTGTTGCTCCTCTTAAGGTATTATTTAATTCATTTTTGTGTGGACACTTCATAGTATAGTGCCTCAATTCATGACAATGGAAGCATTTGATTTTGGACAAATCTTTCTTCTTTCCCCCTTGACTTGATTCTGGTTTGGATTGATATTCTTCCCTTTTCCCTTCTTTTCCTTCCCATCCAATGCAAATTTTTATTGATCCTAACCCTTTGATGAAGTCCCATCTCTCATATTCCACTTTATTTCCTCCTTCAGCAAATCAAACCATAAGCACTCCCAATTCAGTAGTTTCTCCCTCCCATTCATTGAATATTGATAGTTATGCCAACTCTTGGGAAGGCAAAGAAGGGCTAGTATTACAAAGTCTTCTTTAGGAACATTTACACCAAACCCGCAAATTTCATCACGACATTGTGTGAACTTGCTAAAATACTACGGAATAGTGTCATTCTTCTACATCGTGATAATTTGAAGTTTATCCTTGAGTGCGAGCTTCTTGTGGCCATTGTTATTCTCTAAAACATTTTTAAATTCTTTCCACATTGCGAACTAAGTATCTTTTCCGTGGATATTTGAGACAATGTGATCATATTATTCTTCTCACCTTGGATGCATATTTTTTCCACTGAGCAAGGCTTTGGGCACCAAATTTTAGTTTTTTTTCAACATCTATCTTGATGTATTATAGGAATCCATAGTCATCCAATACCACCTCCATGTGATCCTTCCATGCAACAAAATTAGATGTGCCTTTCAAGGAATAATCTAGCCTTAGTCCATTGAAGGTCATTTTCTGAGCTCTAAATAAATCCCACTACACTAATCTCCAAATTGGAACCAGAAACAACATTGAAATTTATGCTCTAATGTGAATTGTTTTTTGATACCATGTAGAAATTATGATATATATGTGAAAATTATCATGAAATTTTAATAAAAATAACAAGACACAAACCTACTCTATTGTTTTGTGGAATTCAATTCAAAATTTAGAATATTAATCATAAACATGCAGTGAGAAATAACACTTATTCATGCATTGTTTTTTCAAGGGAAATAAATTTGTTAAAAACCATAGTTCCTTCTTGCAATAATATGATGAATAGAGATGTATTACAATTTATTTTCTAAATTCAGCGCATGAAAGTGAATAACCTATCTCTTTGCTAAGTGAGAAGCTCTTAGCAAGACTTAGTCAATTGCTACTTCTGCTTGACCCTATTCCCTTGTCCTACTCCTTCAGAAATTAGGCCGCTATTATTTACAAATTTTTGCAAAATGGATTATGCAATTCCTTAGGGTCATCATATGACTCAATGCAACACTTGTACACACGATAGTAATCTACAACTCATGTTACACTGCCTTGGAATCTCCACCAATCCTAGGGAACTCAAATTATGTGCATACACTAGCTATTTTGTGTTGATTATTCAGTTATGTGGATGATCACAAAGTTTTACTCAAGTCTCATTGCTTAACTGACCTTCCACTCGTTCCTTCAACAATTAGAACTAGTGTAACTAAGAACAACCTTAGATAAATGACCTTGATTTCTACAAATTAGCAATCACGCATTCTTAACTGAACTCTAACTCCTCCAACTCAAATTTACTAAGTAAACTAGGTGGCACAAGCTATGTCACACAATTTAACATCATTCAAGTTGTTGGCTGCTATTTTCAAATTTTCTCAAAGCAAAATCAAATTGGGAATTTCTTGTTGCATTTTTTCAACATTCTGAAAAAGAATGTTTTTTCTAACCTTGCAAATTTTCAATATAAATGTCCATAACTGTATGATTAATACATGTGCATATTTTAATGTGATACCTCTTTCTATCTGCAAGAAAATTAATGCACAAATAAAACCTTCTCATGTAAAAATAGTACAGTTGGAAATTTTTTTCTTAAAATGGTCGGGAAAAAATGGTATTTTAATCAGATTTTCAAATGACCACAAATTCCACCATGGCATATATATTGTGGTTAGTGACATTCCTGAATTTTACGGATTATTTTTTGGTAGGGATTGGATGCAAAATCTCAAGATATTTATGGACGCTTTTATGACTCAATTATGTTTGCCTTGGAAAGTTAATACATTTGGTACAAATCATTCTCAGGTTATTAATATCACTAATATGTCAAATTATTTGGTCGCTTTGTTTTGATGGTTTTAAGTCAAAATAAGGGGTTGCCGTTGGTTGTATACTTTTGGATCCTAGTGGTAATAAAGTTTCTGTTGCATGCAAACTCGAATCTCAGTATACTAACAATTTTGTACAGGGGGAAGCTTTGAGTTAAGGACTTCATTAGACACTTGATGTTGGAGTAAAATGTCTTAAAGCTTACAATGGCTCTGAAATAATTGTTAGATATGTAAAAAAGTTCATTTATTGTCGTTCAACTCAATCTGAGGTTTTGAAATTAATATCAAAATTTTCAGTTTTTAATATTGATTTTGTTCTTACAATTGCAAATGAAAAAGCAGATATAGCCAATATATCTTCGAGGTTAATTCGAGCATAAAATTTCAGGCCTAATTCTTTTCTAATAGAATTACATTTTAGGTCTTCAATACATGACAATATTAATACTATAATGATAGGCAGATAATCGAGAATAATCGACCTTCTCGAGGACATATTTAGTGATGCACTCATTGATGAATCCACACACAGGTAGAATCTACAATATTTATTCATGATATGAACTTTCCGGAGATGCTAAAGTTGTTCCCTAAGTCTACTATTATACTAGAACATCTTTACTATTTGCATAATAGATTCAAAAACCCCAAAAACTGAAAAACAAATACTTCTATCATGGGGACTGAAATTATTAATTTGGGGACAAAGGATAATCGAGAGTGCATTAATTTATGGATAGATGGTACTTCCAAAGAAAGATTTGTTTGGACCTATAATGATCTCAAAACTTTCAACTCTAATACAATGCAACATGTTATTTCTATAAAACCCCAAAGTAAATAGTTTCAGTAGAAATTTAGGAAAATGCATCCCAATTTTAAACTAGTAGTTAAAGATGAATTGAGTAAACAATATATAATACTAGGTGCACTCCCAAATGACAAAATTCTATCATGGAGCTTATCTTAGATTAATGAGTATTGAGAAGTTGTGCATATTTTCTTTATCATAGCTACCAAAGTTGTCTAGTTTCTCAAAGAAGAACATTCTACATCCAAGATGAGGGTGATGTGCTATTCCATTTGGTGTATTTTCTTTTTAAAATAAAAATAAAATATTCTCTAAATATAGGAGCAATGTAGGCTATAATAAAAATAAAAAATAAATATGCATGTTTAGATGGTTATAATTAAAAGCATTATAGCACATCAATAATCTCAAACTCTTTATTATCTCTCTATTGGTCCCCCATATATATACATATTTCATTTTCTCTAAATTATAAATGAAATATCTTGGTTGTCCATATTATGTAATGTAATTTGGTATCAATTTTAAAAAGAGATAAAGTAATTAGAAGTAAAAAAAAAATGTGAATAAAATAAACATAGTATTTGAATAAACCATTTGAATTTCTATTTTAACAATATCAAATTTATATATATTTATATACAGAATGGAGAACTTTTAATATTGCATATACTAAAATATTCAATGCTCAAGTAATTAAAATTTAAAAAATAAAGTAAAAAAGTGAAATACAATAACAATAATAGTAGGGGGATGCATAATTCATTCAATTAATAATATAAATCTAAAATGTAACATTTACAAATATTCATAATAATAAACAATTTCAATGGGAGTTGTTAATCTAAAAAATTAAGTTATATATATATATATATATGAACAAGGTAGTCCATAATGCCTCAATGCACATGGTAACTAAAATATTTTAATGTTAACTACTTATATATTATATATTGTTTAAATTTTTTTTATGTAGAGATGATATAAATCAATTGAAAGAAAGCAAGTTATGGTTACGATTTTTGAAGTAGTTTCACTATTTTATATTTTGGGGTTTTTTAGTTATATTGTTTTTTGCCAATTTTCCTTGAAGCCCAACAAATACAAGTTTAACTTATGTACTCTATATAGTATTCAAAAATAAATTTTAAACATAGAAAAATTACAAATTGTATATACAGAGAGAGATAGAATCATTATAGATTCATTTGGATCTATCAAGACATGAGAGAACTGCATTTTTTTTCAAATTTTACAATCTAAAAAAAAATTGCACCCCAAGAAATTTGATCCCTCCCAAAATATGCTAAATTGATGCTAAAGATAAATCTAAATTGGTTATTTAATTCAATCTATTGTATAAAAAATTAACATATCCATAAAACAATAACATGTCAAATTGATAATTTTCTAGTACAATCACTTGTCTTTAACATGTAAAGTAACATAAATACATTTTAACCCAAAAACATTAACCTAAAAATTTCTGTGTACCAACCCTCACAACTTTCTTATTTTTTTCTTTCTTTCTTATAAATTAAAAAATAATATAAATTATGCTGTTTAATACATTACTATATTATGTGATAAAAGTATATACATTATTATGTGATAATTATTAATAGTTTAATGTAAATTCTATCTAAAGATTAAATTTCTCATATAAAACTCATAATAAAGATAATAGTCATTAGCTTATTTAAAAAACTTAAAAATATGCAATCAACTAGAACCAAAGAAAATATGTAAAAGGACTAGTAACAAAAATATGATATTACAGTATAATAGTTAATTTAGCATCTTCTCTAGAAATGTTTGAATAGAGTTTTTGATGATGGAAATGGATTTAGCACCATCAAAAACGTTATAGCAACCAAAATGTTTAAATAAAGTTTTTAATGATAGAAATAGATTTAGCACCATCAAACACCATTACTACATACACAATATTGAAATTTAACATCTATAATCTAAATTTACAAAAATTCTTACTAAATTTGAAAACTTGGTAACTAATGAGTGATGCTGGACACAGACCACCGTGTATCTTCATTTAAAAAACCCAACACTCTTTCCACTCGAAATGTTTCAGAAACCAACACTGTTTCCACACAAAATGTTAAAGACATCACATAGAAATGCAAGTCAATAATATATATTGACTTGCTTTGCCTGTTCTGTCAGTAAAGCATGTGGACCTTTTCCTCGGTTAAGCTGATTAATATACACAGTCCTATACTCACCAGCTTTGACGGTTTTTGTACAGACTGGGATGAGCTGCATCGATCAGTTGGGAGCAGCACCAATCAACACTGGTGTATTTCCCAATCCCCGTATCATTTTACAAAAGCTCTGCTAAAGTTTATTTCAAGTAACTTGAACAAAACGATATAAATGGCAAAAGAAACTTGAACATATTCACTTGCCTGTAACAAATCTCCAATGATGATAATAAGTGCTTCAGGAAAGAGGGCACAGTGAACCAATCGTTGTCTTTCCAAACCTGCAGGCCGTCGAACCCAACATCGACCAGAACAGTCAACATATCTTCATCTGAATATTTGATGAGGGCAAGGAAGGTTTAGCCCCATTCACCACCATTTGTGGGTGAGGGCAAGAAGGGTAATAATTGGTTGTCAGTCGGAGCAGGGGTTATTTGTTGAGTATTGGGATATAATTTGGATCGAGCCTCAAACTGTCATAAAGAAAACCCAAAGATAAAATATCAATCTGCAAACTATATTAATTATATATGTCTTAATCAAAGAGATTATACATATTTATATCTGAGATAGTTCCAAGATAGGAAATCTATCTTGGAAGCACAATAATGTGGTTGAGAGATTCTCTGAACCACACACTAAACTAGGAATATTTATAGTTCTAGCTACTTCCTATAATGTAAGAACAAACTCCTTAAATGGAGAATTACAACCAACGACAAGTAGGAATTACATATTCCAACATCCTCCCTTAATGACTACTTGTCATGATATTGATTCACAAAATCTAGTCGTGGTCAATCATAAGAAAAAAAAGATATGTGGACGTCCATATAAAGAAGCAACCATCCACCAGAATGCATGGGTACCAACCGCTGCAACGATTGGTCTCATAGGATGTACTTCACATACATGGTTCTGTGAATCATTATCACTGCATACATGTACGTGTATCTACAAATCCACCACCACCGGGCAAATCGCATGTGTAGAACCTCCAACAACTGTGTGTGCGACTGAGATCCACCACCACCGAGCAAATCGCATGTGCAGAACCTCTAGCAAATATGACTGCAACTCCGATCTACCACCACCGAGCAAATCCACAACTCTGATCTTCCACCACGAGGCAAATCTGCAAATGCCACCACTAGGCAAATGCACAACTCCGATGTGCCACCACTGGGAAAATCTGCAACTCTGATCTATCACCACCGGGTAAATCGGCAACTCCGATCTGCCACCACCGAGCAGGAGATGGTTTCTGGTTGACCATAAACCATTACAAGGTGGTTCTGAGATTACCACGAACTTTACACAAGGGTTTCATTCCATACTCCATCTCTTGGAGTCTCGAGGTACATACAATGACCACTTACAAAACCATCCTCGACTTGCTTATAACATGCTAGGGAGTCTATCCCACAAACCCACACTAACTCAAACAAACATTTACTTTGTTGTCCATCATAATAATTGTTGCTGCTTCATTACCTACACTTTCATTGCTCACATCTTGGGCATCCTTGTCAAATGAATTCTTGGAACTCCATGCTTAACCTGTTATTTGTTAGAGTCTCAAATTCTAACAAAATAACTTTACCTACATTGAGTTAGCTAGGTTCAATAAGGCTCAATAACTTTAAACATGATTCCAAGAAACTAAATAAAAACATAAACTCTTTAGAATAATTTCTCTATCTCTGCCCAAGGATGATTATTTTCCAAACATACGAGCGACCATTTTTCACCAACGATACTTGTGAGGGGTCCAGTGATAAAGAAACGGATTGACGACATTTCAACTGGACTCAATGCAGTGCATTCAAGCACAAATGATTGAGACATGCACTCACAGTCACACGAAGAGACACAATTTTGCCTTCTCAAAACACTAATCCAAGACTCCATGGTCCCATCGTCCCTCGTCCACAAATTCACTGTCAACATGCATAAAATTCAACAATTTTACACACAAAAGTTCTCGTTTCAGTATCCAATTCCCCTGGCATCGCAACATAATGCCACTTCCCTATTTATAGTATCAAGGCTGCGTATATGCTTCCAAGCATGCCTCCTCATGCTTGCTAATAGGCTGCAATAACGAAGATCCACTGTCAAGCTAATATCCTAACAATTGAAGATGCAGATCTGCAATCTCTTAACAGCTTTCAAACAAACAACCGAATTTCTATCTACTTGCTACACAAGAAAAGAAACTTCAGGCAGTTTGTTTCCTTCGCTTTTTCCATCAAAATCTACTCCTCTGACCACTCTGGGCATACACAAAACTCGATCATCCTCCAATATCTGATGTAGCTCCAGCCACTATCTTTATATGCCATTTTCATTTTCATGTCTTCATCATATCTGGTTGCAAATCAATTTGTCTATTGTTGAAATGGCCAATTCCAACAAAGACACTAACTCATGACAATAGTTGGCCAAACTAAATGTCACAATAAATAACTCAATTCTTTTAACCAGATTTACATTAATGACACTACAATTTATAAATAATAAAATTTAAACAATGGAAAATAATAATGAAACTGTAAAATTATTTCTGCCTTTAGACATGATTCCGAGAGAGAGTAGTGTAACATCTACGTTATCTTCATTTAACTTATGATCAAAGCACCCAAGCAATTTCACCTTCCACCTTTGAAGACTATCATCTTCCTTGTCTCGCTCCAGCTGATCCCTCAAAGAGATTTCATCCACACCCACAACTGCTGCAACTTTCATCGATCCAATAGAATCACACAACGATAGTGACGCAATCAATGGCTCCAAAGAACTCCAGTTTTAGCTGATCAAGGTCTGCTTGGCGGATCACCGCAAAATCAACCTTCACAGTGCTAGGCCTTCGCTGACAACAAATCACAAGCTGCCTTTGAGGACTCGGCCCATATCAATTGCCTCATATGCCCTCTCGTCATACAACATCACACAATTTCAAAGAAAATAGCTTTTAATCCTCTAAACACCTGCTGGCTGCTGGTGTTTGTGAATGAACATTGGCTCCACCTCCATCATCTTGTGCAGCCAGAGCTTCAACTTCCTTCTCAAATTTTAGCCTCTCTTCATCACTGTTTATCACAGCCTGAGGTGCAGTCATATCAATTGCTTCTATTTCCCTGGTCAAATGATAAATGTCCATATGATCTGGTATGGGAAGCTCCCGACATCCCAGGGCAGTAAGGAGTGTAGATTTACCACATCCATTAAGCCCAAGTAATCCATAGTGCCTTCCATAATTCTAGTTCAAGCTCTGAATAAAAAATCAACTCGTGACCATGGAATGTAACTGAGAGGGACTCTATATGAATATCTCTAGAGAGGGCATGAGAGGTAAGAACTCCAGTACATGTTCGATCAGATATCTGTAATTCTGCCAACTGATCGACCGCCCTCTCGGCGTGTCCATTTTGCGGCACCTCTGTTGACACTGCCTTTGACGATGTCGCTGTTGTTGCTACTTTTCCCTGCAACCTTCTAAATGATATTACAGTGAAATTTGTGTCGACACCAGCAAGTACTTTCAGCAATCCTTGAAAGAGAGAAAAAATATGAGCTGACACACCCCCAATTACCCAAAAATCCTCATTTCTCCACCAATCATCAATACCAACCCCACTCCATCACATCTCCAAAACACCAGTTGTAATGATACAAAAAAAGAGAGCAATAAACCACAAACAAGAATAATTGCTAATCTCTGGAGTTATAAATTTTTCCAGTGAGAAAACGTACAGCAGGCAAGGTACAATAAGATAAAAAGGGTAAGGATGTCCATGGATACACAGTTTCATTTATATATGACAGTCTTTCCAACCATTTCAACCCGCCTCCGTATCCAAACCAAATGGGGCAATGCTTGCTCAGGAAACTTTCCACTGATCCAAGAGCCCAACGCAATACTTGACAGAGATACACAGCACAATTGTGTCAGCAAAAATTCACTGGAGGCTCAACCATGCGATCACCAAGGTAGGCAGTGCTCCTCATCATAGCTATAAAAGCAGTGGCACGATCCAAGTGCGCTCTTGCCACAACGTCTACGTAGGTTCGACTTTCACTAGACTTCTCCCTGCGGCAGAAACGAATAACAACCCCTCCAGGCTCGGCTTCCATGGCCTCTACTCGACCTCCTCGACATCCAGTGAATGAAACTCCTGCCAGATTCCCACTTAATCGAGGACAAGAAAAAAAAAAATCAATCTGTCTTGGGCAGAGCGTTCGCTCCTCCTCTATCTTGCGCTTCCAGCAGTCAAAAAACACAAAACAGGTAGGAAACAAAACTTCACAAATAGTGGACAAATTTATGAACAAAAGAGTCCAAAAATTCACATACCAAGCCTTCACGCAGGCTCAACCTTCACGCACACAACGATATTGCCGATATCTTCAACATTGCTGACCACAAACAGAGCTTTTTCTTCTCGTAGTAGATCCACACTAAAATATGGAGGAGTCTGGGTCTTCAAGCGATCTCGACTTCAAATAACTCAATCTTATTAAAGAGATCTTGGAATCCGTATGGAAGAACAACAATAGGATGCAAATTGAAAACCCTTGAACCAGCTTGACAATCTCTTACCAATCTGATGGAATCACAAATTTAATATCATACACTCATTTATTTTCCTATGCCCAGGAAGGACCAAAGGCCCTTACGGGCTCTGAAGCTCTGATACCAAGATAAAATATCAATCTGCAAACTATATTAATTCTATATGTCTTAATCAAAGAGATTATACATATTTATACATGAGATAGTTCCAAGATAGGAAATCTATCTTGGATGCACAATAATGTGGTTGAGAGATTTTCTCAACCACACACTAAACTAGGAATATTTATAGTTCTAGCTACTTCCTATAATGTAGGAACAAACTCCTTAAATGGAGAATTACAACCAACGACAAGTAGGAATTACATATTCAAACACCCAACAACTTCTCCATAAGCCTCATTACCTCTTCTCCATATTTTTCATATGTTTCCCTTAATAGTGCATATAATAATGTATGAAAATGCAAGCATGCTCATTATCATTATCAAGGTTTTGAAATATTTCACATAAGGTGTATAGTGATGTATCTGTATGTCGAAGGCGTTTTGGGCCAATGCTCAATTTCTTTGGCTCCTTCTGTAGAAATATAATGACAAAGACCATCAAGAATTAGAGTACTAGGCCTCACAGGGCACTATTTCAATTTCTCTTCCATAGAATGACATGATTCCTAATCATGATTCCTAAGTTGGTTGGATAATTGATAAATAAATGATAAAAGAAAAGGAAAAACTCTGATAGCTATAAAACCTAAAAGAAACCCCATTCTTGAGATGCTTGGGCTATTTGGCTGACAATGTTGGAACGTTGATCGATGTGTTCCACGCCTACTAGATCAATGACACGAAGAGACTACTTGACTTGAACATCAGGACGAGATGGCCTCCGATCGGATGTAGCGTGCATGGACTTCCTTCACTTGGCTTTCATGTACTGTTTGCACCAGATCAATTGGCCTCTGAAGCCTTTGAAGTTGTTTGCGAAGAGCATCCATGGAAGCTGATGAAGAATCCATACTCGTAGCAGTCAGTGGAATTGGAGTTGGAGTTTGTGAGACACAATTTATAAATATTTGGAAACCCTTGAAGGGTGGAATTGGAGTAATATTTGGGAGAATGGTCCTTTTAAGATATTTTTTTTAAGGACAATAGAAATCTTTTGTTTTAAAAAGTCACTTTTTATTTTTGTAATTTTAAATTAAAATTTAATATTAATTGAATTGTCTTAAATATAGAATTTAAGACAAAAAGAGTTTGAAACAAAAAATGTTTTAAGATAAAACTTTATATTTAAGAAAAAAAGAGTTTGAGACAAAAATATTTTAAGATGAAAATTTATATTAAGACAATGGCCACTTAAGAAAACGACAATTAAGACCAAATTCATTTAAGACAATTAATAATTAAGACAAAACCATACAATATTATCTAACATGACTTGCAAAATTGACTATGATAGTGCACCCTAAGTCGGCCAACGTGCAGGCTACTACTATCTCGTGCATACACAGAGGTTGCTATTTCACTTATCATTCACGTTATCTTATATAAAGACAACATTTTGTTGGGGTCTTCATTTTGGTCGGGTAGCTCACTCTAAAGAACGCGACAACTTTTCCTTGCAATATTTCTTAGACATCAATCCCTTTTATGTCCCTTCAATCTCTATTGATACGATTAGAGACAAATTATATGTTGTGACATTCGACAATACTACACAGAGGGGGCTTTTAAGACAAAAGATATATTTTGTCTTAAAATTTTCGATACGAGGCGCTAGTAAAAAAGGAAAAAGTAAAGGACTAGGTGTTTGTATTTATGTTGTTGATGGGTTCTTCAAGAGGTAGAGTGATGGAGGTTGAAAACAACTTATGGGATTTAGGGACATGGAGTCCCACCACAGAGGTGCTTGGTGAGAGGAGCGATGGAGGCACTTTCGCTGAACATGGATAGGAAGTGACATAGTTGGAGTCCTTTTCTGGGTCTCCATTGATTTTGTTTTAATTTATGTTTTTTTGACTGCTTTATTTATTTTGAAATCTACTTCCATCTCTTGCTTGCTACTAGTAGTACATTGTTGTGTTGAAACTTCTGACAGTCATCAATAACATGGATTAGATTCACTTAAAGGATGGTTGAGACAAATTACAGAATATCTGTTGGTAGACAATATGCCTACTTAAAAATATCTACGACAACTTTTGTGAGAAGGAGACGTCGAGGAAAAAAGATAGGATTGTGGAAGCATTAGTCACAAAATTCACAAGGGCAGTAATTTTGGTTGTAAGTGTGGAGGTAGATGGTTTAATGAAGCATTTTTTGGTGCAATTATTGGTGCTATTTGGACGTGCAATTCCTCTAAGCATAATTATTTGAGCTAGATTAAGTTTTTATCCTCATTCTCAATAACATCAGGGATCTCTATTGGTTTTTTTATTTCAAGGTACACTAACAACAATTTATTTTCCACTCTAGTTATTGGTTTACTATGTGGTCTATCTTGGATGCACTAGCTGGTTGTTTACATTGTCTTTCTTTTGAACCCTTGCTCCTGTGGATCTTTGTACTCCTTATCACGTTTGGGAATGGTCAATCAGGGGATTTTCGAGGATCTTTGTTGCTACATGTTGTTCTTCTCTATGGTCTATCTGATACACATTGGCTGGTTGTTTTACATGATATTTCTTTTGAACCTATGCTCCAATGGATCTTCCTGCTCCTCTCTAGGTTGGTATTGGTTGATAGGAGTGTTTCCGAGGATCTTTAATGCTACATAAGTGCATTAATTTTGATTGATGGAGCTGGTAGAATATTTAAATTTTGAATTTGATCATGAAGGAGTCTCTTGGGATCATTAATTGGTGTGGGAGGATATTTATTTTCCAAGTTGGTCATTAATTATATGAGAGAATTTCCATCAATGATTTGCACCTTCATTGAAGATCTTTGTCGATTATGTGATTGATTAGGTTTTATGAAGGAAATTGGTTGATGGTGGTTGGCGAGTCTATATTATTTGAAGGGGCTTCCTAGTGGATTGAGTTGGTGACAACCTACATTGAGTGGTATCAATAATTGATAAGTGATATTAATTTACCTTGTCTACATATTTTTCTGAGGTTTTTTCACACAGTACTACATAATGTATTTTTTAGTAATGCTCTCTACTTTGGTTCATATATAAGTGGGATTTTAGAGTATCGATGGTGTCTGTTGTACAACAAGCCTTTACATCTATTGGTAGGATGTCACTTGATATTGAAGCAAACTGGGGCGGTGATGTGCTGTTACTCGATGTGTTCGTACCTGTGACTATTGAGACGGAGAGTCATGGTTGCCCTAAGTGAGGATTCTATCTCTTTGGGACATCTCCTGTACATGAAAATATACACATGGATTCGAATGTTTCAGTATCCCCACTAGTTATTGAACCCCAATGTGGTAATCCATGGAAAATGTTTTTTCATCATTCGTGGAAAAAGAAGGAAGTTTAGGCTGATCTAGATTATTAGAAACTCATTTTTTATTCCGATGTTTTTCAAGGAAAACCATGCCACCTAGGATAACCCACTGGTGGTCCGTAAGGGTGAAGAACTTCACTCTTTCCAGATGCCTCTAGGTCTTGGGTCGTCAACCTATTTCTTAATGTCCAAGGAAGACAAACTCTTAGACAAGAAAAAGAAATTTTAGGGCATACTCGAGGCCCATTCATTCACACAGCTATGTAAATTAATTGAAAATAATAGATACAATATGTCTATAAATAAATTAATAAATGAAATCTAAATAAGAACTTACCCACTAACATAGTGGGCGCCACCTTTAGATACATTCGGCGGGACACCAACAACAATAACCTAAAGTTGAACTATACTAAATATTCAAAGTTGAAATAAACATAATTGATAATTCTTGTATCTATAGTCCAAAATTATAAGGTATAATGGATTTCGGTGATGTAGAGGTGAGTTAAAACGTAGTAAACATGCAGTGCTCATAGGGGCATTCGAGGGAGAGGACTAAATGCAACCGTCAATGGTTGGATGATAGTTTCCAACAGTGAACAATATTTTTTTCCCTCCCACACACATTTCCAACTTGGGAGGAGGGAAAATGACATGAAAGGGGGTGGCCAAAGGAAAGGGTTTTCTAGTGACGAGTTAGGAAGGACATGGGTCCATTTGAGGTTGGGCCAGAAGGGCAAGGCTTAAATAACCAGAGGGATGCTTCGAGCAGAAGAATACACGGGGAGTGCAACAAAAGAGGGAAAAAAGTAGAGAGAACGCAGTGGGAATGGAGGGGAGAGGAAAGAATATAGGGAGGAACACTGAAGAGTGAGAAGAAATTGAGGGAAATAATCAAGCGTTTTGATGGTAGAGCTCAGTCCCGAATAGCAGTGGGATAGAGCTGCAAGACTTGTAATGTCACAGCACCAAAGGTGAGTTAGATCCATTCTAGTTCTCATTCGATATATATCAATTCATTGAAAATGAATAAAAACCTAGGGTAAAGATCAACGAAGGTGTATGGATTGATAAAATAAACCATGCCTGCAATCTCAATCGCTTGTATTATTCTACTGCATGTCCTATTTGTTGCACTAACACTGTTGTGTCTACATAAGGAGGCTAGAACTCTTAATCTCCCTCTGTGAGGAATGATCCTTCAGTAATGCCAATCAATGGATTTTTATTTACATCCTAGCATGCCACTGCTTGGATGGAATTATTCTATCTAGGGAAGAAAGCTTGAACCCATTATTTGATAGAGAATGACTGTGATCATTTTATGTTTCATAACAGTGTAAAATTTGTATCTGGTAAGAAACAATTGGAATAGTTTTCATGTTCCATAATAGAGTAATATAACTTTATAGCCTTTCGCCTTTCATTAAGCATGGCTATGTTGGGTTATCTAGGGTTCCTAATTAAATAGAAGGGTGGAGGTGTGGAACCAAAACCTATGGAATTCCTCATGGCTATTGGGTGGAGGAAGATCTCCCGTGGAATCCCAAAATACCTCTGTAGGCTGAATCTAGAAGGGTGGAGGTGTGGGAACAAAACCTCTGTAATCCCTAATGCCTGGAAGTTAAGACAATGTTGTGATCCTCATTATCTTAAAATATTACTTGTCTTCCATGGTTCGTAGAACCATCGAAAGAGTAAAATTGAATAGATGTCATGTTGCTGCATATGCGCATATTAACAATAAAGAGAGTTTTCAGTTGAGCATGTGGTGTGGGAAAAAAACCTTTGTAATCCCTAATGCCTGGATATTAAGACAATGTTGTGATCCTCATTATCTTAAAATATTACCTTTTTGGCATGGTTCTTAGGGCCACCCAACTAGTAAAATTGAATATATGTCTTGTTTCTCCATATACACATATTGACAGTAAAGAGAGTTTTGACTTGAGCATGTGATAAAAGTGGCAAGCAATGTGTTACTATGCTTACCTATTCATAGTGCCCATCTTGTCTCCTTCAAGGGGGTTTCTTGAGGTCTTAAAAAAGACTTCATTTTTCTAACGAGATGGAATTTTTCTTTCACAAATGTATGGAAACGTACTTTGCAAATCATATAGTAATAGATTCATAAGATGATATTATGGGTATTGGTTGCACCTTATTTGGAGGAATCATTTTTATGCAGGGGTTGGTACCTCTCTATTGGATATTGTTGGTGATGTGAAGACTACTCACCTTCTATTAAAGATTCATACTAACTCTAACAAGAGTATGGATGCTTGTTTACATAGGGAGACCCCTCTCATCTCATCTCATTGGATTTCTTTGTTTGTTCATGCTAATTGTTTTTCTCAAATTTCTTTCTCTAAGGGCTTGAGACTATTTTCATGATTTATTTTACATGGTGTCGCGAAACAATAAGAATGGATATTGTCTCCACATATTTTCCATTTCACTATGATACAAATAAAAAGAGTCCAATTCTATAGCAAATAGACTAATAGCCTCTTCATACACCTTTAGTGAGTTAAGCATAGCTCTCACCTACCATTGTAGCTCAATGAAATGACATCTAATAGCTCTAGCATAGAATATTTTGATTTTCTGCCTAAGAAACCAGTATAAGTGGAGTAGTTGTGAAGGAAATGATCTCCATTGGGGATTTCCATTTTTGCTGCAACATACAAGAAGGATCTTGGTGTTGGAGGAAGAGATAAAATATCTTTGCCAAAAACACAATATCGTCACTCTCCTACTGCCATTTTTGTTAACTCATTAGAATGTAGGTAATTCATAAGGATTCATCCCTATTTATGAAATTTTCTCTCTTTCCAATAACAAAATAGGTTCATCCTAATATTAATATACAAAATAAGGTTCGTTAATATGTATGGTTAAATTTTTTTTTATGATCCTATTTCTTTAAAGGATATCTAATTTTTGAATTTTGTTTGGTATAAGATATGGTGATATCTTTAAACATGAGGTAATTTTGGGTAAAATTAGAAGTGGAACAACAAGTTGTGGTTTGAATTTCCTTTATAGTAGTAGGATACATGAAATTTCTGTTGAAAGGTTTTGTTGTGGCCTAAAATGGAATAACCTTTGGATGAAAAGGTTCATTATGGGTGGTATTCTTTTTAGCCCTTCAACTCATTAGATTCTTTGTCTATTCATGATATTTGTTGTTCTCAACTTCGAATCCCTAAATCTCCCTAAAATATCATGACAATGTAACTTTTGGAGGCATTTTTGGACAACCCTTCCCCCCCCCCCACCACCAAAAAAAAAAAAGTCATTAGAATAAAACTTTTTGAATTTATTATTAAATGAGTGCCTCCAAATGTTCAATTATCATGAATTTTGTTAGAGGGGGATATTTTGGTGTATTGAACGGGGCAAGGGGACATAAGGGTAGCATGGATGTGTAGAAGAGAGAGGTTCATGCATGGTTTACTGAGATCTATAATCCTAACATTAGAGAATGAGAACCGGCCTTAGGGCCTTATGGCATAGGGGCTAGGGGACCTATAAGTAAGGCAATGATAGAAATTGATAGGGGAACCCCAAATAGTTGTGATAATAGGATTAGGGACCACATTATCACAACCCATAAGCACTTAAACCATAACCACTAACGCCCCTATCCCTTTAATCCCAAAGCCAGAATACCTTAACCCCTACCCTCATAACTCATAAAAAATTAACCCCTTCATCCCTTAAATCCCAAGCCACTAACCCCTTAACCACTAACCCCTAACTTAGAATCCTTAAACCCCATAAAACCTAATCCCATATCCTCTTAAGCCTTGACCCTTAACCCTTAACCCATAACCCCTTAACCTGCTGACACCTAAATACCATAACCCTTAGGCACTTAACCCCCAAATCCCCTGACCTATAAACCCTCGATGGCTAAGCCTTAACCCCTAAAGCCCTTAACCACTAATCCATTAACCTCTAACCCATAAACCCCTTAACCCATAAACCACCTAAGCCCTAACCCTTTACCCTGTACCATTAGCCCCTTACTCCTAAACCCTTAAACCACTTAACTCCTAGAACTTGTTATCCTTTCTCCCAAACCATAGGTGTTCCAACACTAATATTCTTGGCCATATTATGTTTTTTCCTCCTAACTACTCCAAATACAACCTCTAAGCACTAGTTGGGTCCAAGGAAAAGAGCTACAATATCCCCAAATCCAATCTACATTATATGGACAATCATATTTCCCCCAAATATCCTCCACATATTTTCCTTGGTGTATTGGAGTTTGAAAAATACATAGGATGCCGCAAGTAATCATAATCCTAAGACTCAACTTCCCTAATGAATACAAGGCCTTAAAAATCAAACAACATCTTAACTTCTAACTAAAATTACTAAAATTTTCTATCCTAAAGATGTAATTAGAAATTATATAGAATTATAGGGAAACAAGGAAACCAAATTCCTCTTCTAGAAATCTCTAAGACCTTCTTGAGGGCCACTAAAATTTTTGAAATAAATTGTTTAAATTATCCTCTTGCATCAATAGCTACCAATGTATCCTTGAAGGCCACCTCATTTAACAATAGTAATACCAGTGTCCTAGGCATCTCTTCAAATAGTTTGATGAATAGTTTGTTAACCAAACTGGCAAGGGTTCAAAACTGCTAAGCGGAGCTTGCAGAGACGAAACTATCTACAACTTCTTGTTGAGCACTAGTCTCTATATTTATCACATGGAATTCTTTTTCCTTCTCGTATGGCAAGGGCTATGATAATCCCAAGTAATGGAATCGATGAAGGCTGTCAAGTAACAGTTTATATATTTTTCACATTGGATTCTCTGCATTTCTTGCAAATCAAGGGTGGGGAGAATACCAAATGATGGATCAAAGAAGGTCGCGAAGTACCAGTCTCTATATTTTTCACAGGGGTGTATCTATACTTTTCATGCAGGCTGAGGGCACTGAATTAGTTTTGAATCTGTTTCCAATTGGCGCAAATAATTTATGCATATAGCTAGCTAAAATGTAACCTTCTAGAAGAGTAGAGATCAATAATATCAACGACCATTTCAAGCATAAATTTTATGTATGAATTGGAAATGAAGTGATTCAAAATGGTAATCTAGATTTTAAAGGGCATCAAACCCATAAAAAAGTTTTAGAAGTACCTTCTTTAGGTCCCTCAGCTTATAATTGTTTTCATTATCTCATCATACCTTGCATTTGAATGCTAAATCTTGGCATGGAATGGAAGAAGAATCCATATATTACAAATATCAAAGTTTCCACAATATCCTACGTGTATGGTGGTTTTCTTAAATGGAAAGTTGTTTAAATAACCAACTAGCTGCACATTCCCACATGTCGCTAGGGGTTATTAAGATAAACCATCCTACATGTTTCCATTAGGATTGGCTATCCTATAATATCCATCTGTTCAATATGTTGTGTCGTATTCCACACGGTAGAGTGCCAAACTATAATACATGAACAATTTTTCATATTCCACATAGTAGAGTGCCAAACTATAATACATGAATAATTTTTCATATTCCACATAGTAGAGTGCCAAACTATAATACATGAACATTTGTCATATTCCAAATAGTAGAGTGCCAAACTATAAATCAATGTTAGTTTTTCTTGGAAACGAAAATACAATTTTAAATGGAAACTATAGAGAAATACAATATACTTTGTAATTCTTACATCTTAATCATGGAATACTATAATTGAAGATTTATTTATTTATTGATATTATCTACAATGTGGGCATATCTAAGCTGTTGTTCTTGGACTAATGTTTCATACAATCCTCAACTGAAATAGAAAGACATGGTCCATTAGAAATGACTAGATCTTGAAGTAGAACAAGAAGGATAGTCACATTCACTTTCCCAACAATATTCTCTATCTCAATTCGACCAAGAGAAAACAGTTCAAAAAAAAACATATCCATGTAATCTTCCCAACTCCACTATGAAGTCTCCTCCATAGCCCCTTGGCATATTTTTTCAACAAAACTAGAATCATCAGTAAATACAACAATGCAACATTGAACATCAAATGCCTCATCAATAACATCAAACACCAACCCCTCCTAAAGTTCAATAAAATCAAAAGGAAAATACGTTCTTCTGTTTGCGTGTAGGTCTTCTAAGTCAGACAATGCGATTGCCTGCACATAATGTCTCACAAAATCCAGCTCCCATGGACCTTTATCAAATTGAACATGCCCCAAACAATATTTCCCAAGATCTCACTTCAAAAATCATTCTAAACTGAGACAAAAAACTCAACATCTATCTAATAATCTGCCACCAATAATTTCAGTTGTAGGAATGGTTGCAATCCATAATCTAGTATGTAAAATCTGCTTTATTCAATTCCCAATGCAAGAAAATTCTTTGAAGGTTTTATTTATTTATATGACAAGAATTTTCATACAAGTATTGTTGCTTTAATCATTTTACATGTAGGAAGGGGTTGAATTTCATGATAATGCCGATGGAGTTTTTGACTCTGGATATCTCATTACTATCGGTTGATGGTTAATTATTTCGAGTTATTTTATTCAGTCCAGTAAGAATTTGGTCCTCATATTTTTTTTATACTTATTTTTATGCCTATCCCTTGACATTTTGGATTTGTTTACTTGATCGTTTATGTAGTTACGTCATGTGGTAAACAAGTACATATTGTGTTAATGGTCTTAGTTATGGAACATTTAGGAATATAATGTAAATAATACCATAGTCATCTCAAATCAGTATGATTTTATATAAATTTTGTATGTTTGGAAATACATATTGAAATTACATTCACATAATTATAGTAAATATACTAGAAATAATAGAAACGTTGTGTCTATAAATAAATTAATAGATAAAATCTAAATAAAAATTTAACCACTAACACAAATTAATAAATAAAATCTAAACAAGACCTTAACCACTAACATAATAACATAATGGCCTTTCCAATGGCCACACACCTTTAAATACATTGGGTAGGACCTTAGCAACAATAACCTAAAGATGAACTACACTAGATATTCAAATTTTAAATATAGATAATTGATAATTCTTGCTATCTATTGTGCACATTTATAAGGTATAATAGATTTCAGTGATGGAGAGGGGAATTAAACGCCGAGACCTAGTAAAATTGGGGTGTGGAGGGAGAGGACTGAACGCAACCATCCATGGTTGGCAGATAGTTGGCAATAGTGAACAAATTTTTTTCCTTCCCACACACCTTGCCCACCTGGCAGGAGGGAAAATGGCATGAAAGGGGGTGGCTAAGGGAAATTGTTCTCCAGTGACGAGTTAGGAAGGACAGGGGCCATATGAGGTTGGGCCTGAAGGGCAAGGCCTAACTAACCAGACGGATGATGCAAGCAGAAGAATACACGGGGAACGTAGAAAAAGAGGGGAAAAAGAAGAGAGAACACAGTGGGAATGGAGGGGAGAGGAAATAATATAGGGAGGAATATAGAAGAGTGAGAAGAAATCGAGGGACATAATCAAGCGTGTTGATGGAAGAGCTTAGGCCCGGACAATGGTGGGATAATGCTGCAAGACTTGGAACAGCGTAGCAACAAAGGTGAGTTAGATACATCCTAGTTATCATTCGATATCTATCAGTTCATTGAAAGCGAATAAAAACTTATGGTAAAGATCAAAAAAGGTGTATGGATTGGTAAAGGAAACCATTCCTGAAATTTCAATCGCTTGTGTTATTCTTACTACTAGAAGTCATATTTGTGTTGCCCCACATTCTTCTTTTTTATTCTTCTTCTCAGGATGTATTACCTATCTCATCTTATCCTGTGGGAATTTACATCGCTTTGTCTACATAAGGAGGATAGAAACCTTAACCTCTCTGTGTGGGGAATGATCCTTTAGCAATGCTAATGAGTGGATTTTTCTTACATCCTAGCGTGCCACTGCTTGGATGGAATTATTCCCGCTAGGGAAAAAATCTTGAACCCATTATTTGATAGAGAATGACTGGGATCGTTTTATATTTCATAATAGTGTGAAATTCATATCAGATAAGAAACACTTCGAATATTTTTCATGTTCCATAATAGAGTAATATAAATCTAGAGCCCTTATCGTTTCATTAAGCATGGCTATTGTTGGGCTATCTAGGGTTCCTAATTAAATAGAAGTGTGGAGGTGTGGAACAAAAAATGTCTGGAATCCATCATGGTTGTTCGGTGGAGGAAGATCTTCTCTGGAATCCCAGAATATGTCTGCAGGCAGCATCCATAAGAGTGGATGTGTGGGAACAAAGCCTCTTTAATCTCTAATTCCTAGGAGATTAAGACAATGTTCTGATCCTAATTATCTTAAAATATTACCTATGTGGGATGGTTTTTAGAGACACCCAACCAGTAAAATTGAATATATGTCTTGTTGCTGCATATACACATATTGATGGTAAAAATATTTTTTAGTTGAGAATGTGGCTTGGGAAGAAAACCTCTATAATCTCAACTCGAATCGTTGTTCATCAATTTTAAATATATTCTCATGCCTAGCTTGAATCCTTGGTGAGCAATTTGACATATATTCTCATGCATGCAAGGCACTAAGGATTGGGTTTTAGCTAGAGTAATTGGTAGGCGAGGAAATGAGGGAAGAAACTATAATGATCTTGATTGGGTTACAAACATTGATGGAAGAAAGTTGATGAAAGGTTATGTATTTAATCTTTGTGGGGGGGAATCAATTGATGTATAAGACAATACTCTGTTGCTTGACAAAGTCTAGAGGCAGAGTAAATGACCTTCTACCAAGTTATAAAGGATTGGGAGAAACTCTTGAAATAGGTCTATTGTTGGATGCTTTTATTGACAACGTTGTAAATTTTCCATTAATTGTAACACACAAAACTAGGAATTGTTAGTATGGTTAATTTTTTTATCCTTTCTTGTAACAGATTATGAAAGCAGACTAACACTTTGAATTTCAATTTTCAAAATTTTCCTTTATGTCCGGTGCAGCTAAAGACAAGCATAAGTCAAACATTCATTTTCTAGGTCACTTTTCACAACCTAAAGAGTGGCAGATGATCACTTCAGGATAAATCAACACCTGTTTTACATATTGGGCTAAGAATTTTACTCACTGCCTCTCAATCAACTAGTTAAGTTATGTATGCTTGTAATTGTAAATGGATCTTCCACCTAGCACAAGATTTACTTATAATTTATTAGATCCATTGGAATTTTCTTAGGTCTCACCTGGTTTGTTCTCATTGGGGAGCATATCCAATCTTTGACAACTAATAACCTCTTGATATACCTTTAATGAGCTATGAATAGATGTCACCTTTCACTGTAGCTCAATGAAATGACATCTAGTAGCTCTAGTGGAAAATAGTCCAATTTTATGCCCAAGACACCAATATAAATGGTGTAGTTGTGAAGGCAACTATATCCATTAGGGATTACATTTTTGCTGCAACATATAAGAATAATCCTGGGAGTTGAGGAAGAGATAAAATACCTCTACCAAAAACACAATATCATCACTCTCCTAGTTCCATTATTTTTTGTTAAGTCGTTAGAATGCAGGTAATGTATAAAGATTCATTAGAATATATGAAATTTTCTCTCTTTCCAATAATAAAATAGCTTCATGCTACAATTAATATATAAAATAAGGTTCATTAATAAGGTTACCTAGATGGAAATCCTTACATAATTCTCCCTTAGCTCCTACCAAGCACGAAAATGTTTAGTAAAATTGATGTGCAACCTACAAGATTGTATCCTCATGGCCTAAGGTAAGGCATCCCTCTATGTCACCCTTGAATATTTCATGAATGGTACATTATTAAAGAGTAACAAACTTATGGATCTTTCTTTGTGTTGAGTTTAATGGATAGTATAGGAGAGTTTTTTTTATCAAGTTTTGTAATTTCTCATCATACTTCTGAGAACTTTCTTGAACCATTTTCTTAATCTCCTTTAGCTTAGAGATTTTTTTTTGTTCAATGTTTAGCCTCTACAACTTAGATATAAATATTTCCTTTAACTTGTATGATGCCTTAGCTACACCCTAGGGATAAATCTATATGAACTTCCTGCACCATTAGAGAAGCTTCCCCCACAATGTGTTTAGGAACTTTATTAGCCTAGAAACTAGCATTGCAATACTTTTCACCCTCCAGGTGGATCCACATAAGAACCAATGTGGTTTTTCAGCACCATTACCCTTTATATTGTTGGTTGGATGGTAAATACATGTGCTTCCATCCTAGAATGATAGAGATTAAATGCGTTCGGTTGCACCATAAATAAAGTGGTGCTTGGTGTCGATATGAGAAGCACTCTTAGTCTTCAATATACAACAATGTTGATGGGCATAAATAACTACTGAGGATTTTCCTTAAATTAACTCAGGATAAGTCATGCTTGCTGCATTGTAAATTCTAATTTAATGGTGCTTTCAGAATTCAATCTTTGACATATTCAAGGAATAAAGGAGGACCTCAAGAGGCATAGAAATTATATGTGCTCTTATCATCTAGCATACTGTCATATCACCAACTCTCCATAGTGTACTTTAGAAATGTAATTAATCATAATGAGTAGTTGTCCAATGTATGTTGTGTAACCAGCTCCAAAAATAGAAGAAAATAGATATCCACGCCTTAGAAATAAGCCACTTCTAGGGGGCAACCTCCAATACATTACATAAATGAACAATTCTTGGATGATACAAATGAACAAAACCTCCTTCTATATATAGGAGTCCATGGGGCCATAATATAATCCTAGTGGGGCCACAATGTAATCCTAGCCGACCTAACAATAATAATGTAAGGGCACAATAATAACAATATGGGGGTTACGGGGGTACAATAATAACAATAAGGGGGGCTACACTAACATAATAAGGGGCTACACTATTAATATAGGGGCTTAACATGCCCCTCTCCTTCAAACAAGTGTTGTCCTCAACGCTTGATTATTTCTTGATGCTTCTGTATAAAATTCTCATCGTCCCATGTGGAATCTTCTACAGGAAAGTTCTTCCACTTGCTAAGATACTCTGAAATTGATCGTACTTTTTGAGTTCTTGTTTCTATGACTGCTTCATAACTTCTTTCGATATGATGTTGATCTTCCTGTTGTTTCATTAGATTCTGCACCAAAGTTGGGTTATCCTTTGAGAGTTCGAGAACTTGTTGTTGATGCTCGCTGTGATCTTCCACTAATTTATCATCTATATTAGCTATTATTTGATCCTTCAAACCATCCAACTTAGCCTCCATTTCTTCTTTTAAACCATCTATTTCATCTTCGGTTGCTCTTCGTAAGATCGAAATTTGTTGCACTTGGTACCGTAATTTTGATATCTCATATTGCAATTCTTCCTCCTCATGCGTCATAGTATAGCTTTCTGAGGGCTTAATGGGTATGGAATTATTTTTAGGTGCCATTTTAGAATCCAATATTGACACCTATTCTACAATAGGCCCTTGCAATCAATTCAACTTGATTCAAGACTTATGCAATTCGGAAAAAAATACACACCTTTTACTTGCTTTGAGGAGCTCGATATTGAAATTGTATTATCTCTGTTATTGCAGATCTTCAATATCTTAAATTCAGCACTGAAGTAGCCCTCTGAATTCTCTTTTTAATGCCACAGGTCTGACCTGATTTGGATTCTCCAAGACAAATTTGTGTCCAATCTCCCACAATGACCTAATTTTGGACTGGTTCAGTAGAGTGAACTTGTACAACTTGCCACGTGTCACTGTTTTGTTCTTTGTCTCTGAAATTGATATAAAAGAAACTACAGGCCGTGTGCTTGTGCCCACTTTTGACGGAACTCCAATCCAATCTCCAGAGAGAGATTTATTGAACTTTTCCCACGATCACCTCTTTGAGATGAAATTCAGGAGCCTGAAAAAGCACTACCTTCCACAGATCATATCACCAAAAATATTGCGAACCAAGCTCTAAATTTTTTTTATGAATTTCCTCAGGATTTCAGCTTCGCACCATACGAATTTCAGATTCTGAACCTTCGTAGAAAAATTTTTATAGCGAAAATGCCACGATGACCTGTTTAGGAGCTTGAAAAAAGGCCTAACTTCCACAGATGACATCTCCGAAAATATTGTGAACCAAGCTCTGAAATTTTTAGACAATCTTCCTCAGGATTTCTGCTTCGCACCCTAAAAATTTCAGCTTCTGAAACTTTGTAGAAACAAAGTTATAGCGAAAATGCCACGATGACCTGTTTGGAGCAGCGAAACCCTAGAATCCCAAGCCTCTGATACCAAATGTTGTGTAACCAGCTCCAAAAATAGAAGAAAATAGATATCCACGCCTTAGAAATAAGCCACTTCGAGGGGGAAACCTCCAATACATTACATAAATGAACAATTCTTGGATGATACAAATGAACAAAACCTCCTTCTATATATAGGAGTACATGGGGCCATAATATAATCCTAGTGGGGCCACAATGTAATCCTAGCCGACCTAACAATAATAATGTAAGGGCACAATAAGAACAATATGGGGGTTACAGGGGTACAATGATAACAATAAGGGGGGCTACACTAACATAATAAGGGGCTACACTATTAATATAGGGGCTTAACAATGTATGAGGCTTATACATAAGTTGTCTATTTCTGTATTAGAAACTTTTCCATCCTTTAAACTTAGCACATACATCATGAACATCATAGCTCCCTCTGAATATTGAAAAAGTAATATTGCCCAAAACATATCCATCTAGATATTTGCAACCTATAATTAATACTTTGATCCCTGTGCCAAAATCGTCCAATTATAATCATACAACTTATATGCAGTCTCTAAGGAGATAGAGATATGAGTTATGAGGGTCATCATATTCAGATGACATGACTTGTCTCAACATTGAATAAGAAAATCATCAGGGATGTTATAGCTCCCTTTGAAGTCTTCGTATGACAGCTACAAATACATCAAATTTCCGAGTTCGTGAAGAGGAGGCTTTCTCATTCAGAAAATCCTTTATAGGATCTCGTCTTAATGTAATAAAAGCAGGATCTTCTGCTTACCGCGCTTTGCAAGACATTATGTCATGAACTCGCTTCAAGGATGAAATCTTCAATTTCTCAAACTGGTAGATCTAGTTGATTCTATAGATAAGCTATCCTCTATCTTATTCACAACTTCGTTTGTGAACAAGATTATGGCATATCACCATGGCAATTGGAAAGTAAGGATATCATACATATTTTTGGACTGAAAAGAAACCATAGATGATGTTAGGATGTATGTGGTGATATGTCATACATAGGACTGATGCCACATATAACTTTCAAGGTGGTTGTTACCCATGAGATGATGTTCCATTTGATGCTATGCTGACCTGCATACTTCTTCAAGTGGATTTCTGTAGTCCATAGTTTCTTCTAACGCTACCAGTTTAACTATATACGACATCTGCTTCTATTTTTTCTCTTGTTTTCTCACTTCATTTACCATACTATTGTTCCATTTCTACACAATCATGTTTATTTTTTACATCTCACAACTATTTTGTCTCTATGAGAGAGAGCCTTACTCTCTGTGTGTTGCTTCTCTTCAAAAGGAAAACACTAGTAGCATGAAAACTCTTACAATTTTGTCCTTTACAACTTAATGAAGAAACCCATACTAAAGATTTCTTGCTACTAACAGAATGCCTATATATGTTTCCTTTTACATTGTGCCTATTGTTGATTGAGAGGATTTATTTGATATCTCCATACTGGTGATGTTCTTTCTCTGCTCTAGCATATTGATGTCTTTACCCAGACATAAGTAGGATAAGATGTATTACTTATATCATGGCAATAGCATATGCCACCAACCTTCGTCAGTAGCTAATCATTAAGAAAATCCTATCTTAGATAGAAAACTGACTTGGAAACAAGAATGAGCTTAGTAAACTCAAATTGAAAAAACCCTACTGGTATGACTCTCAAGGGCACAAATCATTTTAAATGCACACACAGTTTCAACATATATATTGTGAGGTTATCATAATATCACCTCACTGTAACTTTGGTATTTGTAGATGCAATGTATGAAGATATAAAGTGATGGCATACAATGTTGATTCAACGTAATCAAGATGACATTTTCACATACCATACTGACATAGATCGATTTTCATTATCATAAATTCACTAGGGGATATTCCTTGATTCATATACAATTCCTTTTCATAAGAAGCTATGCTACTGAGATTTCATAAGTTCAGTAGAATGCTACAAATGCAAGCTTAAGATCATAAGATATTTGTTCAAATTTTATAACAAGACTTATACTTCACTGGTGCAAAACACAATGCTTCATGGAAAACAAAATAGATTACTAGTGCACTGATAATGACAGCAGATCGTCAATGAACTTTCATAGTGGATCACTTCGATCCGTCTATTTATCCCATCTCCTACAGAGTAGGTTATAGAAGCATATCATCATCGTGAATAAGGATCATGCTTCATTCCTATAGAGTGGTTCCAGCTGTATAATATCTAGGATTATCAGTCCCAAAATGATTGTGAGTACAACTCCTATCTCCTAGATACTTCACTCCATGAACAGGCTATTTGGACAACCTTTTAACTAGCAATCTTTCTTTATTTTATGATGGAGGAATAAATTATAATCCCTTACATATCCTCCACGATATTCAAGGAAAAGATACAGGTCTCAACCTTCTTATGTATTTTTGGTCTCAGCCCCTTCTACATAACTTAACTACTAGATAAGGATGCCCTTGGCCCTTCTTGACATCATATTCAGCTGTCTAAGATGCATGATCGTGTCCATTGGATGTAACAATATTTTGGCCCTTCAATGGCCTCAACTCAACCAACAATAGAGAAGTAACTAGACCCTTATTTATGGAAATGAAACTCTCCTTTACAGTGAGAAACTCAGTCCTCCAAATCAAAGATACACGCCCTCCTTTTCTACATAAACTCGGTCCTCTTGTTCTCAGAGTTGTGGTTTTTTGACAAACAAGGAACAAAGGACTTTGATCTGAATGCAAATAGTTCATATTTGGCTCTCAGCCACAAAAAAATAATAAAATGTCAAATTAACCCCTGAGACAAAGCCAATCATCATTCTCTGAAATTTATATTGAGTTATGCAATAGAGATACATAGTTAATGCATGTAAAAATTTCAAGCTAGACACTGGTCCAAATAATGGTCAAAGTATGCAATGTCTAATAATCATAAACCCTTGATTTATTTATGCCTCGACGGTTATTTCGAGTAGTAAGGCAATTTTTAGACCTTCAGATCCATAAATGGAAGATCTAAGAGCCACCACCATGGCCATGTCACCATGGGACAACCTATTTTTTCCTTGCTACACTTATTAATAAGGAAAAGGAGGGGGGGGTGATTGATATATGGGGGTAGGTGGATAGAGGGATATAGGATTCAAGATTACAAATATAAGCCTCTCTAGATCGATCCATAGGGTTTCTCATGTTTCCTTTTGCGAAATAGATTTCACAATCTCTTTGTGAGGCAGGGAGGCAATACAATTGATTCTCACCCCTGTTTTGTTGGGTAGTGAAATGAAGCCTCCTTGGGCGTTTTGGTTCTGGTCCTTCTGCTATGGGGAATTAAATATGCATCTTCTTCTTCCATAGCATATTTTAGGTACGTATATGGGGGTAGGTGGATAGAGTGTTAGAGGATTCAAGATTACAAATCTAAGGTGCCCCAGATCGATCTAGAGGGTCGTTTTTCCTTTTTCCAAATAGATTTCAAACTTTCTTGGAAATTCAGGGAGGCAATACCATTGATTCTCACCCCTGGTCTATTGGGTAGTGTAATGAAGCCTCCTTGGGTGGTTTTGGTTCTGGCTCTTCTACTATGGGGTATGAAAGATGCATCTGCTTCTTCCAGAACGTATTTTAAGTACATAAATGGAAGTAGGTTTTAAATGTTTTTCATGTCAAATGGGTGTTGTGATTCAGAGAGGCCTAGATTAGGTGCATTACAATGGTTTTCAAATCATTTATGGATATTTGATATTTTTTGCTTTAGGTATGTGATCTAGCAATGTGTTAATCGTCGAATTATGATTGGTATGAGATTTTTATTTCTTTTATTTTCTTTCTTTATGGGGTGAAGGGGGTTTTGAGAGAAGTCTAATGCCAGGTTTTTCATCGCAAGATCAAGTGTGCAATTCTTTTTTATCTATTAATGTGACAACATGTAAGAACCATGAATTTATTTAATGAATAAAATTTTATGACACGAAAGAAGGATGCAAAATAAGGGGTTTCCAGTACTGGCCATATTTCCTTCTACTATATATCCAAGGATTTCTATCCATTCACCATGTTATTTACTCAAATGTTGGTTATGTTAATGTGTGTATACGGTTTTGATTTGAGCTTAGGTATCAAATCTTAATGTTCTCACCCTAGTTTTCCATTTGGGAGGTCTAACAAAGTTTAGATCATCTTGCTATATCCATTTGTGCGTGTGGTGCCTATAGGTACACTTCAAATTACCCTTACCAAAATATCTAACAAAGTGGTTAGGAAGGGGTGGTTGGATGTTGAATGGAAAAATTTGATTAGCCTGCCTCTGCATACCCTGAAGAGAGAGCATACCTTACCCATATGGTTGTCGGTTCCCTGGACTGAAGGTGTGCCATTAAAAAACATTGGGATGAGTTGAAGCCTTTCTGTAAAAAAAACACAACAAAAGGAAACAAATGTATGAATCTAGATTACACCATTCCTAATCTATATGTTCTAGATATACTAGGCAACATTTTTATATTCATTCAACCTATTCATTTGTTAGAAACACAAACCTTTTTATTGGAAAAGTACGATAGATAGACATGGTGATTGTAGACTCCATTTCATGTGATATTGTTTCATTACCAATCTGTTAATTTGTTTAAACTTTAGCATGATATTTTTTTCAATGTGTTATTTTCTTGTAGCCCTTATGAGTTAATGTTTTTAGTTCAAGAATAATATTATATGCATATAGCCTATAGGCACATTTTACTAATTTTGTGGATCCTTAATTTTAAGGCATAACCAAAAATTAAAGGTCTGGGAAGTGTTTCGTTTGACAAGATCCTGGGTAGTCTTTACTTTTATAATTTTAACATATCTCTTGTTTTCTTTATAGATAATCCATATGCATCACACCTTCTTCTATTAGAAAATGCTCATTTCTGGAGATATAACAAAAGTACAACAAAATAGTGCTAAAAAGGCCCACTAAAAACTTTTTTTTATTGGAATGTGGTTAAATATCAACCTTAAGTTTTAAATTTTGAAGTTTGAACACAAAATGTTGTCAATTAACAACCATTTGTTCTTGAGGCAATTAAGAAAAGTATGAGTTAAAAGGGGTTGACATAACATGAGTGAGATTTTTTATATCTCAAATGGTAATTCAAGTTGAAATTATATAACTTACTCTGGTGATTAGAGTAGTTGAAAAGCACTGAAACATGCCAGCATGCCAGATAAAATAGTGGAGTCCCTAAAACATTCTCTCACAAGAATATTTCAATACTAGAATGAAATAGTTGTCCATCCAAGCACCCTTGTAGGCATGCAAGGCACAAAATTAACAGGAATTTTAAACACCTTTGGGAGTGTTTTTTATGCTATGCCTTCCTAGTTGTCATATAAGGTAAAAATATCTTTGTGGCTGTATTGGACAATGGCTTATCTAAATCTATGATTGCTGATTTTTGTGAATCAACAATTGGGACAAACACTATTTCTACACCCTCAACTTTGTTGTTGGTCCCTCTTTTTGAAATCTTAGGATAAGATAACTATATTAATGTCTGACGAATGAACACAAAAGTAGGTAAGTGGGACTGAAGAGTACAATAATGTGAGAGTGCAAGCACAACTCATATAAATGTAAAAAATAACATAGATAAAGAAACCTACATAAAATCAAATAATATGTATAAAACTGTGACAAAGGTATGGTGATACAAAACACTAAGTTATTTTGGACAACTCAGGAACCTCTAAAGAGGGAGAGAGAGATCGGACAATGAGGTTGATTATTACAAAGTATCCTTAGTCTAATGGCCAAGTGCAAGGGTGGTGAACAAGGATTGGCTTACTGTTGGAGTCCTCTGAATTTTGAGCCATTGGGGGGTTCTAGTTGTATGATATTGGGGGGAATGTACCGGTGAGGAATAATTTTAGAATTTGAGGTCAAAAGGAAGGAAAATTTGAATGGATCTCTAGTTAGTCCTCTCAGGTTAGGAAGTGGACTGATGGGAAGAGTTTATATTTCTAACGCTCTGAGAATGTGCATCCCGATGTATGAAGAAATACCTGCAAACAGGTCTCGATAATATTGGTTAGCCTCCTTGTGGTTGGGGAGGGGGAGGGGGTGGATGAGGAGAAACCTAGAATTTCACCATTCTCTTGTTTGGTGCAATCTGGAGCTCTGTCAACCATTAGTTTCCCAATTTGATTGGTCAACAGGAAAACTATAAGATGATTGGTTTTGTGATCCTAGGACATTGAAGGCATTAAGAAAGGTGCTCTGAGCTGTCTAAAAGAGCACCAGAAAAGTAGCCAAAAGAACATCTAGATGATGAACATTAGCTGTCTCAAGGCAACAGTCCATGTGTAGAAAATTATTCAACAATATCAAATGAAACCTCTCAAGAAAATTTTATATTTTCAGTACATAATAGTAGATAGAAAGCATGCTAGAGGTATTAATTGTGGTACCAGTATTTAGCTTAAAATATCAAATAGAAAGAATGGTCAATCCCCGCAAACATAGCACTTAGGTTGACTCAAGGTGTCAAGAGGGTGTCTCCATGTCAATCTACGTTACCCAAAATACATCCTCTCTAATGTGTTCAGTCCTTAACACAAATTTTCGAAGTAGTGGATTTCACTGTTAATAGGATAGATGAATTGATCCATCATGTTTGGATGCTTTCAATTGTTATGTTCAAAATTTGCTGAATTAAAATGGATGGCGAATAAATTTATTGAAACTCAACAATTAAAATCTGTTGAATTGAATGAATCCTATTTCCATAAAATAACATTTAAATATATTTAAATTCATTGAAATTAAAGGAAATTTGTCTCAAAATTATTTTATATTTTAGATTAAATGAATGTAATGTTCATGTTTTCCGTTTGAGAGCAAGTCAGACATGATTTCTTCTTGACTGTGTTTTCTGGTTGGGTAGATTGTTTAGCCTTGATTGTATGCTTTTGAGTGTTCTCTATGTCTACATAAGCCTCCCCATGAATGGATTTCTAGTATGTATGTCTTTGAAGGTCGTCTACTATGGTTGAAATGGGTTCTTTGAAATGGTTTCTAGAGTGGTTGTCAGATTGATTTTGTACATTCATTGCTAGATGAAATATCATTTATCCATAAACATAATGCCCTTATTTTCCATCTCTTGTCTGAAATGGATCTGAATAACTCCAAACCTAGAAAAAAGGAAAATTATTGCAAAAGTGTGAAGTCAATGGTCACCTTGAATATGAAAGGACAAAGGACACAAGAATATGAAACAAATCATTTGATGGTTTCCATTTTAAGTCATCTCTATAATACAAAATGCCTGTTTGATATAATAACAGACCAAGAGATTGAGAAATTGAGGCTTGGGAAAAAAAATGGGGCTTGCCCATGGTGAACAAGGATTGTCTCGAAGTCAAAGACTTAAGGCCATTGCCTACGAAATATTGTGAGTAAGTAAGAATACATGAAATCTCTGATGGAGAGTGTATATCCCCAAGCATGAATAGAAGGCATCAAATGTTGGTTTTTCAAAGTTGGGTTTCTTGAGTGAATTGTGTTGGTTATGGTGCATTTAATTATTGTGAGAGCACGTATAGTACAAATCACATTAATGATTACTTAAATGTTGTCATTATTTCCCTAAGCTTTGGGATTGATTAGATATTTAATTGAATCAATGCTTTTTAAGATACAATGCTTATTTCAATTTCTCTCTTCACTAGTTAGTCAATTGGTGCTTAAGCTAATGATTTTGTTGGGTTGGTGAACTAATATTGTGCCCATATAATGTTCAATGTGTTCATTTCTTATGCACTGAAAACCTCATAGTTTTTTCCTTTGCCTAATTCATTGATTTGTTGAAGTGTTGTTGTATGGCTCCTTGAACATGTTGATGGTTGACTTACAACACTCTTATTAATGCATTGGAATCAAGGAATCGTAGTTACAGCTATGGCATCGTTGATTTCCAAATCCATTGGTATTGACTCTTGAGCCTTTATGTAGCCATGAATTTCCCTCTATGTATTAAATTTAAACCCCATAGGTTTAGAATCTACTTTGATAAATGTTTTTATTTCACGATAGATATTAGGTTTAATTAGGAGTTTTTTTTTTTATAGGATAGAGCTTCTTGGAACAAGCTGAAATTGATGATTCAATTTTCCTTATTGAAATAATCCTCTTGCATTTAAATTTCATATACCGAGCATTGATACTGATTTAGTGGATCCCATGTATCAATCGAACTGAGAATGAGACATTTTCTTCATAGGTGATAATATTCATCTTAGAAAATACAATGCTGAATGCAGCCTCTAAGATGTTAATTTAAATGTTGTTGGTTCCATTTTCCAATTGGTTGTAGGAGATAGTGGATGAATAAATATGCTATTATTATCCCATAAGATGAATGTAATGATCTCTCTCTTTACATATTTGTGGGCTTGGCTTGCATTTAGGTCCCAGAAGGAAGTTTCACATTTCTTCTGGATAGGCGGTCAATAGTTGAAATCATCTCTGGGAAAATTATCAAAGTGTAGGTCTGAAATGTATGGTGGATTTTCAGAGAAAGATGTTGTTTGTTGGTAGTCAAATGTGCTATGGTATTTCAAGAATTTCGAGGATGTGTCAAATCCACTAGATATTTGGGATGTTCTAATGGAACTTTTGGATCTAAATGTTCTAACATTAATATTGTTTGAAATAATACTCTCCAAATGGCTCTCTAGCTGGTTCTCAGGGAGTCGTCAGGCGTGTGCTTTGGAAAGGTGTCTAATTCATTTACCAAGGTTACTGTCAAAGGAAAGTTTTCATTGCATTCATCTGCTAGTCATTATCTGCAGATGTTTACTACTATCATGCATCAAGAAAGAGTCTCTAAATTTTTGGCTATGTGAGGTTGAGAAGAAAGAAAGCATTGATAAGCATGAGCAGTTGAAGGGCTAGACCAAGTTATTGCATACCAGTGAGCATTATCTTGGAGAAAGGCTTGTATACTTTACTCTGTCAGCTATATCATGCCATGTTTCTTATGTGCAATGAGTTTTTTGTCTAGGAAAAACATCTTGGGTACCACCAAGGGCTCCACAAATATAGAAATTGGTTTTTTTGAATAGTGCAAAAGTACCTGATCCTCTTAAGCAACTTGCAGGAAAAATCTGGGAACTTGGGCGAAAGAGGTAAGGTCTTGAGTGTATATGAACTCCTTTTATGGAGCAAGTTATTATTTTCTTTGTTTTCTTCGAGTGTGGTGTTGGATGCCATGGTTATTTGATCTAGTATCAATGATGCACACAAACTGTGTTCAAGCATCTATCATAAGTCTGAGGCACAAAATATATGTACTTTTTGTGTCCTTGATCATCAGTTTGAACCTTCAATCCCTCCTACTGATTATTCCCAGTTATGAATGTATCATGGATGCTTTTGATGTTTTTGTAACATCACAAATTACTAACTTTTTTCCTCCATGCTTTCTAGAATCTGGCCTCATCTAATAGAAATTATGTTACTGGTGTCATTATATCCACAAAAGGTTTACCTGTCTAAGAAATTGTTGATTATGTGTCTCATCTGGAAAAGATGTCTGCATCAGTGAATATGTTTCCTAAGAGCGTTGTACCTTTTGCAATGCACCTGTGCAGTTTAAATATCCTGAACTTGCCTAATGTCAAGCCGAGAATTGTGTTTCGGGCAACCAAAATCAAAAAATCCAGCGTTGTGCAGTTTCCATGCAGGTTTGTCCTGCTATTTCTCTATGGTTTTGCATTTGTTGTGAGAGATGGGCTCTCAAACAAGCCCTTGATATGTTATTCTATTTGTCATTATTGCAAGATGTTAAATATTTATCTGAGCACTTTCTTCTACGTGGATGTCCAAAACCTTTATCTCTTTTCTGCGACATACTGATGCAAATATTGTTGCTTGAATTTCTACTTAAAAGTTCACCAATATAGGTATGATAGGTTTTTATACATGGCATTGAAGAAAGTAAATTATTTTAGCTCTACAATGGTAAGGAACACCACTTTCTTAGCCACATTCTTCATTTTTTTAGTGGTCACAAGTGAAAAGTCAGCTAATGAAATTGGGATCAAGGAGTGGTGTAAAGTTTGCTGAAATAATCATGAACATTATACTTTCTGTAAGAATATGATGTGATTTATTTCAATATTTTTGGTGCCATTTTATGTAATCCTAAATTTGCATATAGTTGTACAATTATGAGATTTTGGAACCATGTTTTTCAATTTTATTTGCCAGATATTGAAAAGATGTTACCAAAACAAAATCACGGTTCAAGATTGCAGTGATGGTTAAGCAGAGTCACTATTAAAGTTTTACTAGTTACATACAAAGGGACTCATTTAAATAAACCAAATTAATATCTTTAGCTATTGACTCATGGATGTGTGACGAGTAGCTTGAGGAGATGCTTTTCATCATGGGAGCCGGTAGATTTGTGTTGATTTACCAAAATTGCATCCAGATGTATACTATAGAAGTGAGTTGTCTTTGAAAGGGGATATACCTAGACATTAGGCTCTGAGATTCCACCTAACCTTTTTGGAAGAAATCCACGTAGAAAGAGGGGGCCCGAGTCTATAGAGGGAACAAAGGATGTACAAAGAGCTTGCAAAAGGGAGACACAAATGATGTCCAAAGAAAATACTGATTAGATAAACGCTATCTCCTCTCAGTGGTACTATTGTTGGTTGTGAAAGTAGCAAGATAAATCCCTAGGATGTAGACAAGTGGATCATTTTCATAGAAAATGATATATTTAGTGCCATGTTTGGCTTACCTACTTATAAAACTGTGAAATCTTTTTTTTCAGAAGTGAAGTCCCAAATTGATATTGAATTAATAGACAAGAAACACCAGTATCCTGTGGATCTTCACAAAACTATTCAAAATAGTGACATGATAGGCTCTTCTGTTGACCTAACATGAAAGAATCAACATGATATCCAAACTCTTAACAATGTTGGTAGTCTTGAGCCAACTACATAAGCTCAAATTTCTGAGATGTAACCACAGATCCCTGGACATTGCTGCAGAATTGAACCTAGTACATCAAAGGTTGAATTCTTCGTCGCTTTTTATCGCTTTTTTTCGAGCTTCTGGAAACTCAGAGGTGAAGTTATATTGAATTTTTTTTCCAATGTGGATAGATTGGAAATTGTGTGTTTTTCCAAGTAGCTAAGTAATAATGCATGCTCTAGACTACAGGGCAGATGATGCATTATAGTAATGGGAGTTCTATAACAAAGAAAAAAGAAATTACATCAAATGTTATACATGTGCGTAAGCCCTGTGCTGAATGGTATGCAATTAGAAAATGAAGTTCCATTTCTTTTTGAAATTCTTTATTTGTGAGTGTTCAATTCATTCTTACCATTAAATTTTAATAAAGAAAAGAAATTCCAGCATAACCTTTAGAATGATTATTGTTTACATAATCTATGTTGTTTATGTTTAATGCTTGCTTTCAAATTCAGCATGGATTTATATTCTATTAAAATTATCCTTGTCGTTAAATTTTAATATAAATAATCCATTCTAGAATACCCTTTATAATAGTTATTGTTTACATTGTCTATGTTGGTTTTGTTTAATTCATTTAAATTTAGCATGGTTTTATATTCTATTAAAATTTGGATGAATTCAGGGCACTAGATGTCTATTTCAAAGATGATTGTGTAATGAATTTGGAAGCAGAGGTAGCAATAAGTACCAAAAACAAATGCACTCTCTATGGACTTAAGATTGCTGCTCTAGGTTGTTGATTCACAAAGTGTCGTAGGAGCTTTCATGTCCCATGTGCCCTTTCTACTCCAGAATGTGGATGGGATGTCATAAGAGTTTAAAACGTTGTCTCCTAAGTCCTCTTGAAGAAATTTCTTCAGGTATTACAGACAAAAATTGAGAGGGCTTTGTCAATTTTTGTTTACCATGTTTTCTGCAGGATAATTTGTAATTCTCTACCTTGCTCATTCATCACGCATGTTTCCAAATGAAAAGAGATCATCCACAAGCTCAAAGAGCAGCATTTTTCCCTACCAATAAGGGGAAAAATCTTTGCTGATAATGTAATACTGCCTAGGTTATATTGTAAACCTGATTTTAAGTTATGAATTTGATTTTTAAGCCTCAATTCTATATTGGACTTCACTTAATATCTTTTCACCCCTTCAACAATTTTAGAGGAGAAAAAATCCCTTGTATACAGAAAGTAGTCAAGATTGGACATGGCCACTGGGACAACTAAGCAAATGGGTTCATTATGGTTCTGCATTGGATTCTGATTAGAAGGTATTGCATGTGTTCCCCTTTAAAGCATGAATTTTTAACTTCAAATCTACCTAATAATTAAAATTATGTGCTATAGGTACTCATTCTCATTTTTAATGCAAGAGAAACTTAATTGTTTTGCAAGGCTCAATGGGGAAAGAGTATAAAAAACATGGAGTCCTGTTGTGACCAATGTGGTTGCATCTACAAATGCAAACGGTGATTGTAGAGGAACATAGAGTTTTTAATGTCAATCTTGGAAGGGAAGCGGGTTCTTAAGATAGATTGTAAGTTTATCTAATAGTCCTGCAAGATGTCATTGAATGTCCTCATCTATACATTCGTTTTCCTAATATTTTTTGCATGTGTCCTAAAAATTCGTTCACATTACTTAAGTTTCATGTTTAGCTAAAGGTCATACTCATTTACGGAAAGGTACGATTTCAGGGATTTCTGCATGTATGGAAGTAGGGCATCCAGTAAATAAAGAGCCATTTGAAAGAACTCATGATATCCATGGAACCTTTGAGGAACCAAGGCATGGTTGAGCTCGAGTTGAGAAAAAGGTGTGGAAATATACCAAGGAAATACATTTGGCACACTAGATCTTTGAAGTGATACTCGAACTTCAAGCCTCTTCGACCAATCGATCCCCACATCCAGTGAGACGTTAGAAACCATTCTGTTTCAAAATTTATTATCTATATATTCAAAGGGTGCAAATGGTAGTTGAAAATCAATGCCTATATATGTAAGTTCAAGGACTACCATAACTCATAATTCTTTAAAGGGTGATAGCTTAGTGGAAGAGCACCTTCATTATAAGCAGGAGTTCAGTGGTTCAATTCCACTATGTCAAAATGTGAATTAATCAATGATATTGTAGTTTATTTTAATGGTTAGATATTTTTTAGATTCATTATTTTCTATTGTCTCTAAAGAGACAAACGTGTTGTTGTATTATCTTTGAATGCAATTTTTATTGTCTCTAGAGAGACAATAATTAGGATCAAACACATTGTCTCTTTAAATACAATATGTCTTTGATCCCAACTATTGTCTCTAGAGAGACAAAACTAAAATTGTCTCTCGAGAGGCAAAAATGAAATCTTTTCTAAAGAGACAAAAATGTGTGTGTTATATATTGTCTTTATAGAGACAATATTTTAAGACAATTTTATTTTAAGACAATTTAATTTGAGACACCTTCTTAAAGAAAATATTTAAGACAATACACAAAAGTTTTCTTTTGTCTCAAGTTAAGAAAAATTTCAGAGAAATTGTCTTAAAACCCCCCTTTGTGTTGTAGTGTGAAAACCATGGATGGGGTGAACGCACGCTACACAGAAATAGGTAATTATGGAGGTAGTCACTATCAACATTGTCACATAGGAATATAAGGTAGTGATTATCTACATTAATGTAACATTCTCATGAACGCAGTGATTTGGCCTTTCCAAATATCGGTTGCATATATTTAACTTGATTGATCTATTTTTAATGTAACATTCTCATCAACGCAATGATTTGGTCTTTCCAAATATCAGTTTCATATATTGAACTTGATTGATCTATTTTTAAATATTGGTTGCACACATTTAAAGAAATATTTTATTTAAAAATTCATATATTAATTTGGTTATTCTATATTAAAAGTATCTGCAAACTATGTGCAAGTTTGCAGACATTGAAATTATTGATCTCTTTTTAAATATGGGTTGCACACATTTAAAGAAATATGAAATGTTTTGTTTAAAAAATTCATATTTTAATTTAGTTATTTTACATTAAAATTTAATATCAATTGATTTTTTTTAAATATAAAATTTAAGATTAAAAAAGGTTTGATAAACAATATTTTAAAACAAAATTTTATATTTAAGGCAAAAACATTCAATTTGACCAATATGAATTTGTCAACTTTTTTGTTTTTTGATTGACAAAGATATGTCACTTTTTAGGATTTTCAATCCAACTCAATCAACTAGTGTTTGGAATATGTTATGTAAGATTTTTATTTGAGTAATTAATTTTACTTATTAATTGTGATATAAAAATGTCTTTTTAATTGATTGTGTTTCGGAGTATGTAATTAACTGTGATATAAAAATGTGTTTTAACTGATTTTTGTCTCCTTGTTGTTAGGTGTTATCTAATTTTATTATCTTGTGTAGTGTCATCACATTTGATTATCTTGTTTGCTATGTACCATAGAGAGTTGTTCAGTTCTACTTCACTTCTACTCCACAAGTGTAGAGTTTTGATGTTTACAATGTATTTAGCTATTTTGGATATTGAGAAGAAGAATCTCTACTCTACTTCTAGTTTTCATTCATTGTCAATTATGAGTGATTGATATAGAGATGTTTTATTAAGAAACTTTTTTGTATTGGTCCATTCATTAATCCAAGATGTTGTTTTCTTTCTTTGGTATCTATTGAAAATATGCCAATATAGGTACTTATTTGTTTTTTATTATTTCTTTCATTAGTACTAAGATGTTTTTGTTTTTCTTCCTTTGGCACTTTTGAAAATGTGTGAATGTAGGTACTTATTTGATTTTTTAAGTTTTCATTGTAATTAATTTTGACTTGAAAAAAAAGTATTTTTTTTTTAATGTTTAGGATATTATGTCAATTTAGTATGTAGATAAGTTATATTAGTTAATAACAAGATTATATAAATTAAATGGTTGGTAAATAACCATGAAAAAGGTTACTTCATCAATATCAAATTGCTAGTTATGGTTGTTAGTGATAAAAAGAATTAATATATAAGTAGAAAATATACATTTAATGAAAACACTTAAAAAGCTTGTTAACCATGGAGAATCATCCCACTCTTTCATGGAGATTATTAATATGTAAATGAGATTCTTAATATGTAAATAGAATTAGTTAAAATATCATGGGCCAATACTATGTCTTATCAATACCACTTGGCAAAAAACCATAATTCATTTCATATGACAGTTGCTCATATGGATTTTTTTTAATTAATGAGTTTAATTAAAATGAAATAAAAGGCATAACTACTCTAAAAATAAATATTAGCTTTAATTTGTGTATATTACTAAAAATATTCTAGAATATTCAATGGAAATTAAATCCCTACCATCCACCTAGTAATTATTCATAATTAACTTAGAATTCTAATATTCTAAAAACTCAATTATAGAATATACATACCTATCAACATAATAATAGAATCAATTGTTTCATAATAAATATAATGTTTCAAATGTTTGAGGAATAGAACCATTTTTGATAATAGGTTCAAAATATTTTTCATGTGGTGCAAAAATAACAATGAAGGAATTTAGCTAAGAAAGGTAAAGAAGAAGAATAGGATTCTTATTGGGCCCATGATTGATACTTCCAAGGCTTGGGTTTTTCTTCAAAGAGCTAAGAGTCATGTCAAGGATTTTTTGGATTGGCAGTAGCATTTCACTTGAATAATCATCATTCTTTCCTTCTTAGCTTGGAGCTAGGGCTAAGATATAATAATAATGCATAATTAATTCGGCTTTGGCTAGTCCTTGATTTTGTAATATCTCGGCATGTGCCCTTTAAATATTTGGTGATTCTTGGGTGGTTTGTGACTGGTTCTTAGGGATTGTCACATTACATAGTTTGGCCCTAAATCCTTGGAAACAAATAATTTACGAACATGAGGAATTGTTTGAGGAATTGAAGATACAAAATATGCACAGGGAACACAATTTTAATGCAAATAAACGATTTGAAAGGAAACATTTCTCTAGTTTTTTATACATTTAGTGATAACCAAAAAATTCGGTGATGTCCTCAAGCTGAATGCATACAAAATTTTTCTTATTCGAAGATTTTGTAATTGTTGGGATCTTGTCTATTTTTATGTTTTATTGTTTTTCCTCGGATTGATCAAACATTGTATAGAAAGGTTTATTTGAACACTAGTAATATGTATACTTTTATTTTAATGAAATTAAAAATATATGATCCTTTTATGTGTAAAAAATAAAAATAAAATAAAATAAAAATAAATAAGTAATATTGATATTATTTTATGGAAATTATCCCCACCGCGGGTGAACATACAAGGTAATTCTTTGACATTAGTACTCTAAGAGATTCCAAGTAGTAGCTTTGATCCAAGTGGATCTTGGTGGCCACTCGACTATTCCACTTGGGGCCCCACCATTGTCTCTTTCAGTTTTTTTTCACAACTTACTATTTTTAGTAGTTTTTCAGGTCCTGAACTTCTGGAGCCATTTTGAAGCCCCAAACGGAGATAGTATGCCAAAGTTACGTCCCTGGGAAGTTGAAACACCAATTTACCCAAATGGGGCCCATAGTTTTGGCACTTCATCTCCTAGGGTTAGGTTTTTGGATGTTTAGAATTCTCCATTGTTTCGCCATAATAAATAGGCCCTCGAGCCTCATTGTAATACAGTTCAGAGGTCTGTAGTTGCCACATCTCTTCTCAGAGATTCACTACCAGCACCCTAGCTATTTTATTTCCATCATGTTTGTAAGCATATTTTTATGATTTGATATTAATGAAATGAAGCCTTATTTCCACTGTATTTCTATGTTTACGGTTATTTCTGTATTCTGTTGCGTTCCTGCATAAATATGGATAAGTGGTATTATAGCGGACTGCTTTTTCTCGATCCTTCTTTGCATGTCCCTAATGAGGTCGAGATATAAGGAGTTTGGGCTCCATATGGTGGAACCTTTACAAGATCAGCCTCGCAAACCTTGATGGACGCCCAAGGGGGATGAAAAGAAAGATGAGGGAGTAGGAGGTCCTATCAAAATATTGCTCGAGGAGTCCCTAAAAAAACAAAGGAACGCGATGATGGATAACTTTTCCCAGATCCTTCAATGACTGCCCATCGACGACACATGTACATCCAGCAGCCACTCTAGAGGCATGACTCCCTTTAAGGTACAAGTAAACTTTGACGTTCCCATATTTGAGGGTCAAATGGATGCAGATGCCGTAGATAGATGGTTGAATCTATTAGAAGGATATTTCTCAATTCATGATTTTTCCGATGAGGAGAAGATTATTTTTGCACTCCTCAAAGCTACCCCCCATGTCAAGGAATGTTGGCAAACCTACTGTGAGAAAACAGACGAGACATAACCCTCTCTGTTCTCAGCTGTACCCATTTGGAATTCTTTCCGAGATTCCATCAAGGAACAATACTATCCCGTGGGGAGCTATGAGGACAAGTACATACAATGTACCACACTGCGGCATTAAAGGGATCAAGATGTGCACGAGCTAACGAATTTGTTCCATACCTTGCGTACAAAGTTGGGTATCAAAGATTTAGAGAAACATTTGGTGCTAAAGTATCGTGGTTGTCTACATGGATACATTCAAGAGGAAATGGAGTTCCTCGACATCTCCTCACTTGGTACGGAATATTGATATGCTGCCAAGATTGAGAAGAAATTCAAATAGAAGAAGGATATTTCTCAGTTCATGATTTTTCCGACCAGGAGAAGATTATTTTTTCACTTGTCAAAGCTACCCCCCATGTCAAAGACTGGTGGGAAACCTATTGTGAGAAAACGGACGAGACATAACCCTCTCTTTTCTCAGCCATACCCACTTGTAATTCTTTTCGAGATGCCATCAAGGAACAATACTATCCCATGGGGAGCTATGAGGACAAGTACATACAACGGACCACGTTGCGGCAATAAAGGGATCAAGATGTTCATGATCTAACGAATCCGTTCCATACCCTGCGCACAAAGTTGGGTATCAAAGATTCAGAGAAACATTTGGTGCTAAAGTATCGTGTTTGTCTGCATAGATACATTTAGGAGGAAATGGAGTTCCTCGACATCTCCTCGCTTGGTACAACATACCGATATGCTACCAAGATTGAGCAGAAATTAAAATAGAATAAGCGATACTTTGGATCTGCAAATCAAAAGCAAGGGAAAGGTGCCCCCAAACCACAGAACAAGGGACAAAACCAAGGCATGGTGGCCCAAGACAACCTGCCAAAGACACAAGCAAAGAACAACACCACGAAGCCAAACAAGGACACAGGAAAGTGGTGTGAGTTCCATAAGAGCTCCACTCACAACACAAGTGAGTGTCGGGCGAAGTAGTCGTTGGTGGCTGAGATGAGGGCTTCTGAATCAGATGCATGCTCCGACTTTGAATAAGAACCTAGCAAGGTGAATGAAAAAGGGAAGCAAATTATTGATGCGGAGCCGAATGCCACTGTTGCCACTACGAAGATCCAGAAGTAGGAACCAAAAGATCCATAGGAGGCAGAGCATCTCTTCCACTCCCAAATGTTGGTAAGGGGTTCCCCGCTACGGTTCATTTTTGACAATGGGAGCCAAAAGAACCTCATTTCAGCAAATGTCGTGAAGCGGTTTGGCTTGCCGACCACAGCGCACCCACAACCATACACCATCAGGTGGCTTTAGCAAGGACAAGATCTTCGCGTCAGCCAGCAATGCCACCTTCCCTATAGCATCAAGTCCTTCACAGATGAGGTATTGTGTGACATTGCTCCTATTGATGTTTCTGATGTAATATTAGGCCAACCATAATTGTGGAAGCGACATGTTGTGTATGAGTCACGACCTCGCGCTGTTATTGTTACTTTGGGAAATAAATTGTACAGGGTACTAGAGGTACCACCGCCTCCCACTATCTCTTTGGTTATTGCAAAAAAATGCAATAAGCTCATTTCTGAAACCAGGAAATTTGTTCTGCTGATGATTCACCCCCAGGGAAAGAAGAACACTGTGGCCATGACCTCCAGACATGGCTCCTCTACATGACAACAAAAAATGGACGAGTTTGTGGAGGAATACGGGGACATCTTCACCTCACCCACAGGGGTGCCTCTATACTGTCAGGTCAAGCACCCCATTGACCTGACCCCAGGTGTGCCGCTACCCAATGGACTGATATATAGGCGCTCTATTCTGGAGAATGATGAAATCAAGAGGCAGATTCAGGAGTTGCTACAGAAAGGTCACATCTAGCCAAGTTCATCCCCCTGTGGGAGCCCGATCGTGTTGGTACAGAAGAAGGATGGGACTTGGAGGCTCTATATTGATTATCAGGTGTTGAACAAGATTACTATCCAGAATAGGTACCCGATCCCACATATTGATGACCTTTTGGACCAACTCAAAGGGGAAAAATATTTCAGCAAGATCGACATGAAGTCTGGGTATCACCAGGTACCAATTGAACCCTCTGATGTGTGGAAGACTGCCTTCAAAGCCAAGGAGGGCATTTTTGAATGGCTCGTCATGCATTTCGGATTGAAAAATTCTCCCGCAACCTTCATGAGGTTGATGGATGACATCTCGCGTCCATTCACTAACTCATTTTTAGTGGTATACTTGGATGACATTCTTATCTTCAGCCAAACTTGGGAAGAGCAACTCCACCACATCCGAGAACTCCTCCAAAGCCTGCGGCAACACAAGTTGTGTGCCAATTTGGAGAAGTGCACTTTTGGCATGACCAAGGTTCAATATCTCCGATACATTATTGATGAAAGGGGGGTGCGTGTTGATCCAGCCAAGATCCAAGTCATTCGGGATTGGCCAGCCCCAGCCACCTTAACAGAGCTTCGCAAATTTCTGGGTCTTGCTAATTTCTATGGTAGTTTCGTGTTGGGATTCTCTCATATCACTTGGCCCTTGAGTCGAGTCACCAAGGGAGGAGTGAAAGAAAAATTATATTGGTCGGAATCTCAACAGAAGGCATTGGTATAATTGAAACATCGCCTCTGTTCTGCCCCAGTGCTCACATTACCAGAGTTGCAACAACCATTTTAGATTGAGACAGATGCCTATGACCATGCTATTAGGGCAGTTCTTACTCAACAGGGGCATCGAGTGGCATATCATAGTGAGACATTGTCTGACACAGTTCGAAAGTATCCCACTTATAAAAAAGAAATGTATTCCATTGTGTAGGCTTGTCAACAATGGAAGCATTACATTTTGGGGAAGGAGACAATCATCCACACAGACCATCGACCCTTGTAGTTCATACAAACACAAGGGAAGTTGCAGAATGATCGCCATCACAAGTGGTCCACATATCTTCAACAGTTTCATTTGAACATCAAGTATAAGAAGGGTAGCACCAATAATGTTGCAGATTTCCTTAGCTGACCACCGATCATGGTCATAACCACTGTTCTCAACTCTTATGGGCATGAGACTTCTGATTGGCTGCTTCTCTACAAGAGCGATCTAGAATTCAGCTGCACATACAAGGCACTCTTGGGGGGCATGCAAGTTCCAAATTTTCACCTCCAAGATGCACTATAATGTGACCTGGGACACCTATGTGTTCCTTCAAGCGAGTGTGCCAAGATGATATGGGAAGTGCACAACAGTCGAGTCGATGGGCATTTTCGGGTCGAGAAAACAGTGTCAGTACTGCAAAAGTATTTCTGTTGGCCGAACCTTTGGGTCGAGAAGTACATCAGATCCTGCACTTCTTGCACCATTGCCAAAACGACCATCAAGAAGAAAGGGCTCTATACTCCACTACCTACCCCTAATCGACCTTGGGAATCCATCTCCATGGATTACATGTTAGGCCTTCCTTCTAACAAGCATTGAAACGACTGTGTTTTCATGGTCGTCAAGAGATTCTCAAAGATGGCCATTATGGTGGCCTGCAAGAAGAATATCACAACAGAAGACACAGCTAAACTCTTCTTTGAATGAGTGTGGGTGCACTTTGGGATCCCACAGTCTATCATATCAGATCGCGATAGCAGGTTCCTTAGCACATTTTCGTCCAGCCTCTGGTCAATGTTGGACACCAAGATCACCAATTCCACAGCTTTCCATCCCCAAACTGATGGCCAGACAGAGGTTGTCAACAGGATGATTGTACACATTCTACGCATGTACAATTCAAAGCATCCACGCACATGGGATGAGAGCCTTCCCTATGTACAACACAGTTATAACTAGGCTCTCCATAGCTCAACCAGCGACAACCCATTTCAGGTGGGCTTGGGATTCCAACAACTATGTACCATTGACATAGCCATGCCATTTGTAGCTACCCAGGCCAATTCGGCTCTTGTCTAGTTTGAAGCTAACAAATCAAACAACTTCATCGAGCACATTCAACACAGCCACCAACAGGTTCATGACATATTGGACAGAGCCAATGCTAAGTACAAGCAATGACATGATCAACATCGGGTGCCACACAACTTCCAGGTGGGCAAAAAAGTGTGGCTACATCTGCAGAAGGAGCATCTCATTAGACCCCACCACAATATTCTCCCACTCTGATATGGGTCGTACACCATCACCAAGGCTATAGGGAACAATGCCTTCGAGCTTAGTATTCCACCATTCCTTGGTCTGCACCTAGTATTCAATGTAGACCGCCTTCGTCCCTACTTCCCACCTCTATTGGACACCTCTGACATTGCAGAAGAACTCACACCAAAAGAGTTAACCCAGACTGCATGGAACAGGCCACCACAGACTATATCATGGACATGTAAATCAAGAACACTCACCGATAGAAGATCCAACTGTATCGAGTTGTCAAAGCTGGCCAACTCCTGCACTAAGGCAAGTGGTTCACCAAGGACCAAGTTCAACAAAAGTTTCCTAATCTCATGGAGGAACTCAATGCAATGGGGACCATTGCCTTCTAAGGGGGGAGGAATGATCTAGGTGGATCATGGTGGCCACCCGCCTATTCCACTTGGGGCCCCACCATTGTCTCTTTCAAATTTTTTTTCATAACTTACTATTTTTAGCAGTTTTTCGGGTCCTGAACTTCCAGAGCCGTTTTGAAGCCCCAAACAGAGATAGTATGCCGAAGTTACGTCCCTGGGAAGTTGAAACACCAATTTACCCAAACGGGGCCCAAATTTTTGGCACTTCATCTCCTAGGGTTAGGTTTTTGGACGTTCAGAATTCTCCATTGTTTCACCATAATAAATAGGCCCTCGAGCCTCATTGTAATATAGTTCAGAGGTCTGTAGTCGCCACATCTCTTCTCAGAGATTCGCTACCAGCACCCTAGCTATTTTATTTCCATCATGTTTGTAAGCATATTTATGTGATTCGATATTAATGAAATGAAGCCTTATTTCCACTGTATTTCTATGTTTATGGTTATTTCTGTATTCTGTTGCATTCTTGCATAAATCTGGATAAAGCTTGGAAGACATGCATCTTACCTAGACCTAGTGTACCACTACATTTATACCCTCATTCTCTTAACTTTTCGCAACTCGGTTGGAAAGTACATAAGTCTCAGTATTACAATGGATGTATATTATGGTTTTATGATCTTATTTCATTTCAATTCATGGAATATTAATTCAGGAGTATGTGGGGAGAATATAGAAGCTATTACCTACATGGATTCTGGAAAATGACTTCACTCTATAAATATGGTTATGGTAATGGTTAGGAGCCATGTCCTTTATAGCTGTAATTCTATAGAAAATAGTCTCCATCCCGATGTCTGGGATTTTTATTTTCTCTCATGAATGGAGATTAGGCATGTAAATTCACGACTCATGGGGTTTGAGGATTTCAATCGACTTCGAGTGGCACAAGGGTGCAATAAATACTGCAATCATATTTCATTTTTTAATGCGGGGCCTTGGATCAATGATGGGACTCATCATAGTACAAAAATTTCACTGATAACTATATTTCACCATAAATGATCTATTTAGGCTCGCTCCTTTGCTCATGCTCACATGATCTTGGGAAATTGTCATATCTATATGTATGATGAACCTGGGTGTAACACCCTCCTCCCACAAATACCCAAGTAATGGACTAACTAGGGTAAACATGTGATGAGAGGCTACTAATACAAGATTCAACCTGCTAGGTGACCTTACGGAAGTGGAACCGACAGAAACATGACAAACAAACCTTGTACATCATTAATGACACCCCCAAGACCTAACTCAACCTTTAAGGCCTCCTAACCCTAGGTCAGACTCACCTTTTTCTTAGACCAATTTTTGGTCATCTAACCATTTACATTTAGATGGATCGAATTACACGATGTAAGACCAATTTTACCATAGTAAAATTTCCTTCACTATAAGAAATAATTTAATAAACCATAGTTTATTAAGTCATTTATGGTCAAAACAGGAAACCGTATGAGGAATAAATGAATAAATCATTATTTGTTTGATTTTCCTCTAGGAATAATTAATTAAAACTATGTTTAAATAATATTGTTGGTCAGATTTAACCCAATTAATGAGAAATAATTAAATAAATCATTATTTATCTTATTATTCTCTAGGAATAATGAATTAATCCTTATTTAATTATCATTCCTTGTTAAATTTGACTAAGTCTCCTAGAAATAATTAAATAAATAAATAATTATTTAATTATTCCTTAACCCCATTCTTGAAATCATAAATAAATCATTTATTTTATAGATAAAAGTCTTTCGGATTAATCACATCATTAGGATTTGGTCAACGTTTGGTTCGAAACATCAACCAAATCCTAATGATGTGATTAATCTGAAAGACTTCTATCTACATTATGGATCAAAAAAGTCTTAGATCTAAAAAATCATTTATTTGTTTACTATTTCTAAATAAATGGATTTAATGAATTTAAATTCCTTTTCCCTCGAACAAATTATAATAAAATATTCCAAGTAGTCAGATCTAGATCTTGGTTAATAATATTTTATTATGCACCATTATCAAGGATAACTCAATATTTTGCTATAAATAGGAGGGTTTTCCATTCATTATTTACCTTTGATCCTTTTATCATGGCTAGACTTTGATCCTTTACCATTGTCATTCTTTGATCGCTTTTATTAGTTTCTTACTTCATGAGTTCCCATAGAGTTCAACGCGTCTTGAGTTTTCTAAACCATTGAGAGAGAGATACTTTTGGATCTAAAGTGTTGAGGACATCCAAGAACCTGTCTCATTGAGGGGGACTGGTAAAATCATTCCTTGTTCCCTTCCCAAGGGTTAATAATATAAAAATTATTTATAAATGCTGTCTTGTCCATTCGATATTTGCAAAAACTCTTATTTCATTTTGGTATTTAGTTGCTTTTATTACATAGGTCTGGGTCTACTTTTCATTTGTTTCGACCATCTATTTCATATCTAAAGAACTTAGACAACCATATTTTTTGTTAGGGTTGTTTGTCATGTGCAACTAAAGTGATCTCTTTTCGTACAGTTGCATTAAAATTTCATACTAACAATTGGTGACTCCACTGGGTTTTATTCAGTTTTCTTACTTGACCAGCTACTTCAGCACCTATGGTTTTTTCTGTTGTGATTTTTTAGCCTCTTAATGTTGTCTTTTACCTTTTATGCCCTAAAAAAATAAAAATTATAACTTCTAAGTGTTTTTGGGTGTTTTCCGCAGGTAATAGGTACTAGCCATGCCAGAGACAGAAAGTTCTTCCGCAACCTACTGCCTAAGACTCTTGCAACTGAAGCTCACACCTTTCAACCCAGAACCTATGTGTTTAGGATCACGTCACACCTATTGGGCCCAAAAAATACGATTTCAACAACCTACAGTTCAGTTCCTTCGAGCTGCAACTTTTGGCAGAATATTTTGTTTAATTTTCAAGGATTCCCACAGACATTGTTTAGGGTTTTCTAACGTCTGTCTCCACCCATCTTAGGCATGGATATGCTCATATTGTCTTTTTGAAGTAGGAACAAGCCCCTTAGTGTTTCAATATTCTTCCACCTTTTTAAGAACGGTTTAGCTCAGTAGGTAGTGTGTGATTTTGCAGCACTTTCAACCATTGTTTAGGATCTGATCTATCTTTCTTTAAGATCCCTTTAGATCTATTATTATCTCATCCAAAACTCCCTCTTGAGTTTTTTTTTACCTTTCCCTTAGGGTCCCTCTTGTTCCCCTTAGGGTTTTAACATTTCGCCTCCCATTTTGAAGAAATATTCCCTCTGGTTTCTTGTTGTTTTTTGCACCTCATTCCGGTAGATTTGGGTCATTAGATACCCGTCCCTTAAACCTTAGATATTTTTTCCATCTTGTGTGTTTTGAGTCAATTACGACTGCCTCTTAGAACAGTTTCTTCAGAGCCCTTATTTATGGATTTAATCTATGCATATTTAGTTTTCTATTTTAGTGTCATTTCAGTTTATTTACAGTTATACATCATTTTTTCTTTTTTTATATACACAATCGTCTAGCCTTAATTAAAATTAACATACATATTTCACACATGCACACCTAAAGGAAAGAGAGCTTGTTTTACACTGCCAAGCCAAGACATAAACATCATAATTAATTTATCTGCCCCTCTGAGCCTTTATTTATTTCTCTTCCATATTATTTGGGTATCTGTGTCTTCTGATCATTGTGCCCCCAAGGCATTTATCCCAGATGTTAGTGTTGCATGATTTGGCAGATTGGTAAACCAAATGATAGGGTAACATGGGAAAAATATTTGGAGTCCTAGGACCTAGCCTTCTTGGACTAAGAGAGGGCTCTCTTTATTATGCAAAGAATGTGAACTTGTTCGCTTTGGGTGATTGATTTTAGGCTAGTTTTTAAGTGTTGGTTTCTTTGTTTGTTTTGGGTTGGGGTAAGATGATCAAGTAGGATAGGTGGAGTGAGAGGTTATAAAATCAATTGGGCAATGGAATCTATGATGCTATTGATATCTTGGTAGCGAATCGGGGTACATCACAGGAAAATCTAGTGTAGTTGATGGATCTTTTAAGTTTATGTGTGAGGTGAAATGGACAATAATTTTGGGAACCAAGGTAGGGAAAAGGGTAGTTAAGAATCCTTTGTCAAATAACTATGAATAGGGAGGTCTTTAATATTGATAAGAAAAATATACTAATGATGAGATAGGGTGCACCATTTACTTAGTGACAATACTTTTGAACAAATAAACATTGAAGATAAACAATCGAGTAGAAAATAGAAGAAAGACAACTTATCTAACTTCAATGATTCAACATTCAAGGTTTGAAAACATATAAGAAACAAATAGCATCAATAAATGAAGAGGGAACGCCTAAAAATCATTCATTAAACTATAAATAACTTCGAGGAAAACTAATAAGCATATTCAAAGGACAAGATTGAAACAAGACCTCTTTGACTTAACTTAACAATCAATACATCAAAGAGAGAGTTTAAGAGAGAGTTTAGATAGCATTAAAAAAGTAGGGCTTACCATGAATCATGTTTATAAACTAACATATTAATCCAATAATGAAATATACAAGCTTAGATGGGCCTAAGGAGCAGTGAAGAATTCTTTAAGCGAACCCAACAGTAGAAAACATAAAAACAATAGCTATCAGGAGGACTGAGGTGCCTCAAGAAACATTTCTCATCCTATACCTTTCTGAGCTATTGAAAAATATAAATATGGACATATGGAAAAGAAGAGAAAACATGAACATATGAGAGATACATCACCATTAACTAAACTCAGGGATCCTGCAAGCAAGCCTTCATCACCATCAATCAAGGGAATCCATCCACAAGCTCCACAACACTAAATTGTTCTTCAACTTCAAAAAACAATGTATTTATCTTAAACATATCAAGTTCCCAACTGTTTACAACGAATCCTCATGAAATATATAATAAGCATGGAGGAGGAAAACCAAAGAAAGTATCTAGAAGCCTATTGGCCAACAAGAAATATCCTAAGTTTTTCTTGAGGCCTTGCAAGGTCCAAGGCACAAAAATATCTAACGAATATCTTTTCCGGAAAAAAAATAGCAACTAAATTGAATTTTAGGCCCTGAAAAGCATACGAAAACTTGCCAAACGCACATTTTTCCCAGTCATCTATTGGAGCACTGCACACTATGTCAAAAATTGAAATTATGCCACGAGCACAGCGCAAAAATATGCCTTTTTGCAGCAATGTTTTGGAGGCCTTCCTGATGTCGGAAAAGGCTCTGTGATGGCTCATTGGAAAGCCATTGAAGTCTACTTTCCATATATACCTTTATTTATTCAATTTAACCTCTATAAGTTTCCCAAAAAGTGGAAATTCCAATACTTCTAGGAGCGAAGCACATGCTAAAAAATGTGGGCAGAAAGGTGAAAAAATGAGTGTTTTTTACCCTTTTGGGGGATCAAAACAACTCCAACTGAGCTGAAAATGGGTGAGCATACTCCTCTAATGATGGGGAATCCAAAAATTTCAGCCTCTCCTCCTAAATATGCCATGGAAAAAATCACAACACACGGTGTGTTGCGCTCCTAGCCTCAAAATTTGCAAAAAATAAAAACTTGTTCAATTTCTCTCAGAATGGGTAGGTAGGTACCTCATGGGTCCGTGGAGACCTGTAGAGAAGCTTGGGCCAAAATGCCAAGCCTAGCTTGGTATTTTTCATCTTTTGGTTCTGGGCCCTCATTTTGGGCAGTTTTGAGTTTTTTCCTTGCAAAGTGGCTTCTTCGTTCATAGTGCATAGTCATTCTCCTTTGCAAGTTCAAATCTTTGATGGCCTTCTCCAGTTTGGTCTCAAGATGTATGTTGGCCCTTTCAAGCCATGATTCCATGTTATGCTCAATTTCCATGGCAAGGATTTCAGAGAGGGGAAATTGTTTTCCTTGGTCTGATTCTTCTTCTCTCTGTTTTGCGAATGCTTTCCTAAGACCCATAGTCCTAGGTCTCCTTCTAGTTTGTCCCTCTTCATCATTACTTTCCTCATAAGTGCCCATGTATTCCTCCAACTGCAATTGTGACCTTTGAGCCTCTTTCCGGTATTTGAGCGCCCTTGCTTCATAGATGGCTAGCTGGACACTCATTTGTTTCTTCTGCATCTGCAAGAAGTGAATGAGATCCCTAGCTCTCCCTAATTCAACTTCCAAATCTCTGATCTGTGCATTCCTGTCTTGTAGAAGGAAGTTTTCAATTCTTGTTTCATTTTCATCATCATTGTTTATGTTGATGAGTTCAATTTCTCTTTCCTCCTCATGGTTGTCTTCTTCCTCCTTCATTTGTTGTTTACCTTTGTCAATCATTTGAGTTGAGGAGGATGGCATGGCCCCTTGCATTTTGGAGGCAAGGAACACATGCCTCTGTCCTCTTTTATAGGTAATGGTGATAGGTGAAACAATTTTCACTTGAAAATCTTGATCACTAGTGACCTTAGGACTGTTTTTCTCCTTATGGATGATCTCTATGTCTGCATCTTCCTTACCTTGTACTTGGCTTCCCTTTTGATAAGCATCCTCACTATATTTTATGTCATCATCATTGTCAAGACCCTTAGGACTATCATCCTCTGTTTTTGCAATGCTAGAAGTGTCTTCATTACTACTTGGTACATATTTGTCTTCATGGATGTCCTCTTCTTGATACTTTGACCCACTGTTTTCACTGCCAAACTCAGCCTTTGTATCATTGTTTGCACTCCATGTGGGGTCACTGTCTTAGGCAACCTCATTAGTCCCTCTTATACTTTTATGGTCACTTTCTTCCTTACTGGGTGAGTTTTTCTCACTTCTCTGCCCACTTTCTTCTCTGTCTTGCCTATGGTCTTCACCTTCAATTTCAATCTTTGTTTCATAACTTGTATCATTTGCACTTTTTCTATGTTCACTATCCTTGTTGTCAGAATTTGTCCCTTCACCATCATGTATACTGTCCTCTTGGATGTGTTATCCTTCACTGTTTGGTTCATTATTTACTCCTTTTCCTTGACTGTCATTGGTTTGTTGACTATCACTAGGCTCACTGCTTTGGCATTCTTGTAGCTCATTTTTTTTCTCATGATAAGTTGCCTCTAACCCTGCATCCTTGGAGTCATATTCTTCATAATTAGAGTCATTATTTTGGTATTTTTGCTCGTCATTGGGTTGACTGCTCTGATCTCTGTTTTCTTCTTCATCAATACTTCCTTTTCTGTCACTGCCTTTATCAATTCCTTCTTTCACTTTTCATTTATTGCTTTCTTCATTTTTAGCATTTCTTTCTTCATTTGCACCACTGCTTTTTTAATTTTCACCTTATTCTCCTTCACTTCTTTCTTCATTTTCACCTTCCTCTCCTTCAATGCTTTCTTCTTGGCCATCTTTGCTTTCTTCTTGGCCATCTTTTCTTTCTTCTTGACCATCTTCCTCTCCTTCACTGCTTTCTTCTTTTCCATCTTTGCTTTCTTCTTGACCATCTTCCTCTCCTTCAATGCTTTCTTCATTTTCTAATTTCTTAGGGGAAGGTGAATGAGGAAGGTCTATTTGAGGAAATGATTCATGTGAAGAACATGAACCAAGATAAGTGGAGGGTGATGGAGGTGTGTGAGGAGGATTTTGAGAGGATGAAGGCAGAATTTTCAGAGGGATGGGCTGTGGAGTTGTGAAATCATCATGGATGATGAAAAACTCCCAGGGGATGCCTTGTTGTTGTAATTGGTGTGAGACAATTACTTTGATGAGGGAATGATGAAGAAGGCTTGACAGTTGGTGGGATGGAGGCCTCTTTTTCATGATGGAAGACATATTCCCAATACTTTTTCAAAGGTAGTAGGGCATATGTAGCAACTTGGTTTTGGTGAAGTGCATGAGGAGTCTTATATGGTAGGAATAGACTCTAAAGAACCTACCCTCACAGGTGAAGTATTTCATAATGATATTCATTGGGAGAACATATCTATCCAATAGATGAGAGAAGGGGAACATGTTTTTGCAATTAGCTTGACAGCTTGGTTTCAAGAATAGGCGATAGTGGCTTAGGTCCAGATGCTTTTGTTTGAACCACCTTTCTCCTATGCAAGGCATTCCAGTGGCCCTACATATGGCATAGGTGGTCAACTTAAATTTCACCTCGACTAAGTGTACTTGATGATTATGAAGGTCTAGGGCAAAGAGGTTGGTCAATTGAGGGTGACTTTGGACCTTTTGTACTTTTTTACAGAATTCATAGCACCCCAATTCTTGAAAATAGGAAAAAATAGTAGGGGAGGTTATCAGCTCTTCAGTGCTTATAGGTTCAAACCTATTTGGAATCCGTCCCTTCCTTTGCTGCATTTTAGGCCTTTGAATTGCCTCATCAATGCCAACATTCTCTTCTTCAGACATTTTTTTTTACCCCTGCCTCAAAATATCTAAAGAGAATTGGCACTACTTGTAGAATGATTTGACAATGGTGAATGAGATGGTGAGGTTTCTAATTAGGTCAAGGCCCAACAATGTGTAGGCCAAGTGTTTTCTTTAGGATTTCACTACATTCTCTAAACCAACTTTAAATTTTCTTTGTGACCTTATCTTTAGAAAAATATGAACATGAAGGAAAAGTTCAAAATACCTCTCTAAATGCCTCCATAGCAGAAAAACTACCTCAAAAAACGTGCCTGGGCAGCTCGGGTCACCTTCTGAATGAAGATTCGGTCAAAGGCTACACATTGTGACACGAGCGTAGCATAGATTATGTACATAGCTCTAGAATGTGCCTGGGTAGCTTGGTACAGCTCCTAAAAAAATATTCGGGCGAAGGCTACACGCGGAGGCAGGAGCGCAGCACAACTTCTGTCGGGCGGCCCTGAACGGGTTTTTGGGCAGAGGCTGCATGTGGAGGAAGGAGCGCATCACAGCTTCTGTCAGGCAACCCTGAATGGGTTTTCATGCAGAGACTGCACGTGGAGGAAGGAGCACAACACAACTTCTATCGAGCGGCCTTGAATGGGTTTTCGTGCAGAGGCTGCACGCGGAGGCAGGAGCGCAACACAGCTTCTACCAGGCGGCCCTAAATGGGTTTTCGTGCGGAGGCTGTACACAGAGTTTTCTACAGGCATGCAACAACTCCAAATAGGAATACAACACTGAATGTAAAATAGCACAGGGAGATGCTATAGGAGTGCAGCGCCTAGAAAAACTGCCCGAGGACTTTGTTAGAAAATTTAAAAGAAAACCCTCACTCCTTTTGCGAATATGAAAATGGTGAATGGGAGATGCTTTGTTAGAGTTGTTTTATACCCTTTGATAAAAATAAAAAGTGAAAACCCACTTTATAAGGTTTGTTCCCTTTTTATTTTTCTCATTGTCCTTTTGGCTCTTTGTTCCTGTAGGTGGGAAGTTTGATTAAAACATTTTCTTTTCACTGTTGGAGGCCTCGAAAGTTTCTTTTCAAATTGATAACCTTGCTGAAGAAGCCAAGACTATGCCTCTCACCTATATTTGGAAAATGAACCTGTTTTATGACATTTAACACCTATACACAACAAACTTATCATTTTTTCAATTTCTTCCTGTGACTGATATTCTCCCATGTTTTTATCTTTTAGTAATGAAGAAAAATCCTCTTGGTGGGGGAAATGCCCTAGCACTAAGTATAAACAGTAGTTTGGTCTTTTGAGATGTGCCACCTTTATTTGAGACATTGCTTGACTTGACCTTATCAATTTTCCTGTAAGAAAACACTTTTGACAGTCTTGTATAGTGCCATTCATGTTCATCTATCTTTTGCAAAATAGTTATTTGACAAGGAGGCCCTTGTTGGGAGTTCCATTTTTTTGCTGCAAACCAAGGGTATATCTATTTCTCAGGTCACTTGAATATGCATATAATTGTTCTAAGTTAGAAAAAACACCCTTGAACTGACATTTATTGTCTCTTTTGGCTAATAATTTTCATCATTTTTCTACCTTTGGTGTAGTGGACTATTTATTTTCATGTATGTCCTTCTTGATCTTCTTTAAAACCTTTGATTTTACCTTTTGATGAAGTGGAGTTACTGCTTGTCTGCCAAACCCAAGAAGGTAGTTTGAAAACCCTTTGAAACCATCTTCTATGATGAAGGAGGCTTCTTTGTCACTATATTGACCCTCTTTGTCCATCTTCCCAAACTTCTGAGTTTTTAGGGATGCCTAGTAAAAGAAAACAGTGTTGTCTTCTAAGTTCTTTAAATAAAAAATTTATCAAAGTCATTACTTAAGTGTAAAAAAATCTTCAATGATGATTTGAAGGGGTTGAGGTGTCTTTTGCCTTTGTAACCCTAGTATTTCTTTATCTCTTGATCAAAACTGTCACAAATCCTGATTCCCATCAAACCCATACCTTGATGCTTTCTTCTTGTTTGTGAGTGGTTTTCTTGTGATGGTGCCTCTCAGTACTTTACCTCTTGATAGGTTGATAGCCTTTTCACCCTTTTCCAGAAATGTAAGCAAGGGGCAGTTGTCCCCCTACAAAACTTGTGCTTCAGGCCAAATACCTTTTTTTAATGATCTCTTTGATGAGTTTAAGATAAGATCACCAGTCCTTTCCTTCTTTGAATGTAGTTTCTTCATATTGGAAAAGCAGAGTTTGTAGGGCACCAAATCCACCCTATGAATTTGTGAAACTCTAGGTGGCCTAGTGAAGGCTTTCTAGGACTTGGCTTTTGGACTGAAACCTAGAACTTGGGATTTATCAAGTGTGAGATAGACTTCATGATAAACTAATGTATTGAAAACCCAAAACCCAATGTACTTGATTTATTAAAGAGTATACAGAGAGAGTTTGAGACTATCAGTGTTTATGAGTAGTTTGGGGGACACAACAAGCATTATTGATTGGTGATCTTAGGTAGCAATGGGGTTTTTAGGTGAAACAAAAACAAGCGATTTGGGTCAAAGGTGAAAATATATAGACAAAATGGGTGAAATGGGCTCTTAATGGGTATTCTGAGACGGGTGTGCAAAGCTAGATAGGATGAAATGATAAAATAGTGAAAAATTATCTTAAGGATAATGAAGGAAATGAGGTTTATAGAACTCACAATGTTTATGAACTTTGTTTATAGAAATCTTGGGATAATCATTTAGTCATCAACAATGCAAAAATCACTGATGACTAACAGTGGCTGCACTTGGGGAGGTCAACTCCTTTTTAGGAGGAGTCCAAAATTTCATATTTTTGGCTTTATGGAGACCAGTGCCTCATCCATTAGGTAGATTTTTACCTTTCTTTACTTGCTGATGCTTGCTTGAAGCTACGACCTCAAAAATATGAAAGATATGATCAACTTAATTTCATATCTACCTACCCAACCTACTTTCCTACCATTTTTTCTTCTTTAGGTGCATTTAGGCTAGAGACATTGACATCCTTTTATTTTTTAAAGAAAACAACTATCTACTTCTACACTTATTTCTTCTGAGAGTTCAGATTAGGCTAATGAACTCCTTTTCTTATATACCTATACTATTCAACTGTCAAGGTTAAACTGTTTGACAAGATTTATTCACTAATCTAAAAACACGAAATTGGAAACATGACTAAATTAGGATTAGACAATTTGATTTATCATGGGTTTGTGGAATTAAAAAAAGTTGGACACAAATATTATTTTTGTACAAAATAAGACTAGAAAAATCAGGGCTAGGATACAAATTTTTCTATTCGTCCTTATTTTTCTTCTTGGTTTTGTTTTGAGCATGTGGAACCAATATCTTTCTTTCCTAATCTATTTCCTTCGACAAGTCAGGCTTCAATGATTTGACCAACATTCTTTTCACTAACTTATCAACAATAAATTTAAAACATGTTCAGCCATGATTAGGCTAGATAGCTGAACAAGACATTCCTTTTGCACTAGTAGTGGCATTTAAGCTTGCACGCTTTCAGTACTACTATTTTTTGGGTATGGGGTTGTACCTTGTTTTTTGAATTTTCCCTCTTTTCCATTATTTTCTATGTTTTTGTGTTTTTCTCTTCATGGCATTTTCTTCAAACAATGGTATGTACAATGAGTGAAAAACCAAAGCTAAGGAACTTGAAAAAAGTAGTTTTTTAGTGTCCTGCCATTTACAAGACCTCCAAATGCTTCATTCCCATCCGACTCTTGTAAAAAGAAGGCATTGTTTTCTCTATTTGAACTGATAATGAATGGCTCTTTCTAGAAGTTTTCAAACTTACCATGTTTACCTTTGTCTTCTCTCCTTGAGTCCCATTTCAACATTTTCTCTCCAATATGGAAATCATTATCCTTGTTTCCTTTGTCAAATATTTTCTTCATATTTTCTTGTACTAACTGTGTCCTTTTGTATACCTTCTCTCTTGTCTGCTATAAATGGATAGTTTGGTTCAACCTCCTTTGAATTTCATTTTCTTCTGATTGTACTTATTGTAGCAGTTTCATCATGGGGACTCCCAAATATTATGGGAAAATGGCATCCATTCCATACACTAGTTGATAGGGAGACATACCGATTGATTTCTTGGTGGTTATTCTATCAGCCCATAGTGCATGTACTAGCTTTCCATGCCATGTTTTTTTTATTTTGTTCCAAAAGCATCTTAATGATGTTTACTAGGCTTTTATTAGAGGACTCGGCTAACCCATTACCTTGAGGGTAATAATATGATGTGATATTTATAACATAAGTCAACCATTCTTTTGGATGTAAAGGCAACAACATTGTCAGTGATGATATTTCTGGGGCAACCGAATCTAAACAGGATATTAGTCTCAAGAAATTTGATAATGACTGAATCAGTGGCATTCCTAGAGGGGATGGCTTCTATCCATTTGGTGAAGTAATTAGTGGCAGTAAGGATCCACTTGTGTTGGGAAGATGAAGTAGGGTGGATCTCTTCAATGAAGTCTAAACCCCATTGTCGAAAATGAGCTTCAAAAATGATAGGAAGCAAAGGAAAAGGTAAGAGTTTTCTCTTGCCATAAAAAATTTAGCATTTATGACAAGTCATGACTAGTTTGTGGGTGTCAAGAAAAAGGGTGGGCCAATAGTAGCTAGCTTTAAGAATTTTTTTAGCTTTGGTTTTCCAGTAAAGATGTCCCCCACATTCTCCTTCGTGTAGTTCATGCATGATCTTCCCTGCATCATCCTCAAGAAAACACTTAAGAAATATACCAATAGGATTTTTCCAGTATAAAACTCCATCTAAAATACAGAAATTTAGATCCTTTTGTTTCATAAATATTTCTTTTTTATTTGATAAGTTAGGAGGAGCATTGAGATAAAATGGTACATAAAGGATATCAACATACTAAGATGAACTTAAAAATGTTTCTTCAACATGAGGACCTGTGCATTCTTCTTGTTCTTCTAAGGTATCAACAAAATTCATATCTAATGCTTGGATATTTGTTTCAGCCATGAGTTTTGTGAGCCCTTGTTCTTTAACTAGATTGTTGGGTCTGATTTCTAAGTCATATTCTAAAATGATAGCAATCAATTTTCCTCTTTTACCATCTGGATCTTGATTTAAAATGTCTTTGACAACTGTGTGAGGAACAAAAGCTATGACATGAGAATGTAAGATATAAGCTCTAAAACCTTTCAAGGCTTTAATTAATGCAAATGCCTACTTTTCCATGATGTTGTACTTTAGGGGGGCATCTCTAAGGGCTTTACTGAAGAAAGCTATGGTTGTTCTTTCCCTAGTGCATTATTTTGTAATAATATTGTCACCACAGTATGTTCAGAGGAAAATGAGAAAAATATTTGGTAAAATAAGGACTTATTAGGACAGGTGTTTGGGTCAGCGCTTGTTTAACTAGTTCAAAAGATTGCTTGGTTTATAAAGTCCACTTAACTCCTATTTCCTTCTTAAGTATGTTTGTAATATTCTCAAAATTCTGGCCAAATTGGGTATGAATCTCCTTAAGAAGTTGATTTTCCAAATGAAAGACTGAAATTCCTTAATGTTTCTAGGATGACTGATTTGCAATATGCCTTCAATCCTTTTGGGATCTATTTTGATTCCTTCTTCGCAGATGATGTGGCCTAGGAGTTTTTCTTCCAGGAGACCAAAAAGTGTTTTCTTGGGATTCAAAGATAGACCATATTTCCTACATTTTGCAAAAACTTTTCTCAAGTGTATTAAGTGCTCTTCATCAGTTTTAGAGTAAACGGTGATGTTGTTAAGGTAAATGACTATGAAGTAGCCTATATCCTATGAAAAAGCTATGTCCATGGCCCCTTGGAAAGTGGCCCCCGCTTTCATCAACCCAAATGGAATTTTAACATACACGAAAGTACCCCAAGGTGTGGTGAAGGCATTTTTATGCTGATCACTTGGGAATACTAGCACTTGGTTGTACCCGAAAAAACCATCAAGAAGTGAGATTCTCTTAGAGCCAACTACCCTTTGAAGTATGTTGTCCATTTTAGGCAAGGGATAGTTATCTTTCAAGGAGGACCTGTTCATATTTCTAAAGTCAATGAAAAGTTTGACCTCCCCAGTTTTCTTCTTAACTGAAACAAGTTTGGAAACCCACTCAGAATATCTAAGGGAAACTATTATCCCGACATCATACATCTTCTTAATTTATTTTTCGATTAAAGGTAGAAAGACAGGGTTGATTCTCCTTAATTTTTGCTTGAAAGGTTTTTGGTTTTCTTTGAGAGGGATTTTGTGCTGAATAATGCTTGTGTCATAAGATTTCAGATCTTGATATCCCCAAGAAAACGTATATTTAAACTCTTTAAAAAGCTTAATATACTTCTGTTTTATGTGAGGAGGAAGGGCCTTGCAGAGCTTAATCCTTTTGGGCTCCTTTATGTTTCCTATGTTTAATTCTTCAACATCACTCTCGGTAGGTTCTATCTGAGGTTTTTTAGCCACATCATTAAATTTGAATAGTTATTATAATTGTGCAAGCCCTCTTGGTAATGTGTCATTTTTGCATTGTAATACTTCTAGGTCCTTTTGGGTTGGATTTCCAAATATTTTGGCCTCATAAGGGTGTGTGAGAATATTTATATCGGCAAAAGAGGGCAACTCTATTTCATGATTTTTATCCTTGGTAAGGAGACTTTCTTCATGTTCTAAGTTAGATTTAATCAGTGTAGATTTGTTTCTAGATTGAAGAAAATCGCCAATTTGTTCATCACTCTCAAACACTTGCGAATGATTAATGTTGTCGGGCACTATAGGGCGATTTTTGACTTTGATAAGGTATTGTTCATCCGCAGGTGGCATCTAGAAATTGCTAGCAACAAAGACGAGCTCATTGGCAAGGCTATTTTGGGCTCTAGGAATGTAAGTGAGCTCATATTTCTCGAAAGCTTTGAGGAGGTCTAGGGTTGCATTTTTGTATTCCCTTAATCTTGGATTTTTGGCCTAGTATTCACCTTTGATTTTTTTAATGAAAATTTTTGAATTTCCTTGGGGTGATATTTTCTTAGCCCCTAAGTCTTCAAGTAAGTGCAATCCAAGGAGAAGAGCCTCATATTCTGCATTATTATTAGTGCATTGAAAATATAGTCTGTAGGAATGACCCTCATTTTTGTTATGTATCCAGATGACAACTCCCGAACCAAAGCTCATGTTCCAAAGTGTTTCTACTTCATGTTTGTCGCTAGGTTGTGTTTTGGGGTCACTAGAGCCTTGGTCATCATCCTTTTCATTTGAGGGTGAGTGTGAGTGTTATGGAGGGCCTAGTTCTTTATTACATCCTTTCACTTGTCAACTGATATGATCTTCATTATACAAGATAAAAGAATCCAAATCTGAATGAATAGAATAAATCGGGGTGTTGTTTGGCCTCTCTAGGCTATTGACCATGTACTTCATGTGGGATTCTTGGTATAATCTTCTGGTTTGATTGAAGATAGGGATTGTGGCATGGGACATATCCATTTGGAGGTTACCTTGAAGTTTGGCTCCCCAATATCTGGACAAAAGCATGCCATACTTAGGGGGAATATCGACGACCACTGTGTCCATGACTAGACTTTTAGTGGGTATTTGTGCCAAAGTGATGAAAATATCCTTGATTAGAACCAAACATTTGAATATACTTGAATCGAAAGAGTACAAGTCTTTGTAAGGTTTGGTTATTTCTAGGCCTAATATTTCCATAACCACCTTAGGCATGAGGTTGTGCGAGGCACTAGAATCTAGCATGGAATTGTGTAATATTTTGTCATGTACGTTCAATCTAACATACAAAGGAGGAACAACTCCTTCTTGATGTTTTTGCTCTACTTCGGGACCAAACAAAAGCTCAAGTTTATCATCAGTTATGTTTAGAGTATTTGTATCATTTCCTATGTTTAGAACTTTCAAAACTTGATATCTGTACATATCCTAAGCTACTAGTTCAGTGAGAGGGATGGTTATTTCGATTTTAGAAATTTCTCCTTCAAAACTGAAAGGTACTTGGGTTTTGGACATATTTAGATCAGTTTTATCAGCCATAAATTTTTCCACATTTTTAATTTGTTGATTCTGATTCGAGGCTTTGGTCAACAAAGTTTTCTCAGGGCCACTAGCAAAGGTACTAGGACAGCTTGTGCCAGTACTTGGTTGGCTAGTTTTGTCTTTGTTAGGATCATTTTTCTTAGCCATGGTATTGTTATTGTCTACTGTTCTTTTAAGAATGTTTTGGGGAATTTTCGTAACAACAGTGTCTGAGTTGATTTTCCTGGAGTTGTCTTGGTTTTTCTCACTCCTATGATCATATTATCTATGGACTTCCATTATGGAATTTTCTAATCCCAACTCATGGTCTTTGGAATCTTCATAGCTTCTTTCATCTTGGTTCGAGGAGAAAAAACCTTTTTCTTCTTCTGTGAGAAAAACATCACCCTCATTATTAGAGCCTATTAAGTTTAGTTGATTTTCATTTGGTTGTTCAATATCTCTTTCCCCTTCATCAACATAGTTATCTTGGAAGGGTGGCCTGATTTATTGATCATTTTCCCTTGGTCTATTTTGGGGTGGGTCTCTTCTAAAGTTATGATTCTAGTTTCTGTTTTTGGGATTTGGTTGGTTGTCCCTAGGGGGTGCTCTTTCGTTTATGCTTATTCTCTCCATCATTATTTCCATGGTCCTGAGGAGGTTGTCAATATTGGAATCAGATGAGGAGGTGGAGGGCATGGTGTCATCTTTGTAGGTTACCCTCTTTTCTGATCTTAGCCTAGCTCTTTTTTCAATTAATTTGGCCTCTACAGTTATAGCTCCCTTCTGCATGTCTTCTAAGGTTAGGGGCTCTCTTTCTCTTAGTTGATAGGCCATGTTGGGATCAAAACCTTCCGGAAATTTAGTTAAGGCTAAGCCTAATGGGGGTTTCATGTTTGGAGGTAGTGATTTTTACACACTATTGAACCTTGTGTAATAGTCTTGGACACTTTCCCTCATGCTTATTTTAAGATTGCTATATTCCGAGAGGATCGGAAGAGGGTTTTTCTTGATTTCCCATTTGTTTATGAAAGTTTGGTAAAGGGAAGGGAGATCGTGTATGCTGTTAGGAGTTAGGCTCTTGAACCATTTCTTAGCTTCTCCTCCTAGACTTTGGGGAAACATCATCATCTTCATGGTTTCCTCTTCTAATTCCATGTAGTCAAAAGCATCATTCATTCTATCTACATGTTGTTGGGCATTGGTGGATTCAACCTCGATGAAGTGTGGGATTCTGGATTGGTAATCAATTGGAAAAAGGTACTAATGGTTGTGGTAACACAAGGGGTGCATACCATGCTGCCATGATAGGAGCTAATGGTGGATTTACAAGCAGAGGATTTGTGCTATGAGATGGAGTGGTTTTCACAGTGGTAGTGCGAATGGGTGTGGCAGAAGTACTCAGACCAGTAACCTGATTCTGAGTAGACTTGTGGTGAAAAGAGCCAAAGTGGTGGATAAGTTGGAAATAAAGTGGTGTTGAAGGAGAAGCTTCTCCGCTAGGATTCTGATGCAAGTCTGTGGGCTCAAGATTGGTATGGTCGATTCTACTTTGTGACTGGGTTCTTAAAAGGTTTTATGGCGCAAGTCAAACTAGGGATCTTGCAAGGTTGTAAGATGTTCCAGTACAAAGCTTGCTTCATGAATGGTCCTATTAGTAGCTAAGTTTCCAGTTTCAGAAGTTTTCCACAAAATATTTTCTGGTTCATCAACTATAGTAGGAGGGTTTGGGTCCAGGTGAGATATGGTATTGATTCTTCGTCAAGCCAGATTTCAAACTCAAAATTTAAAGAGGCTGAAAGTTTTTTAGATTTTTTCGAAAAGTTTGCCTCTTTTATTTTTGCTAAACTCACATAGTGTGTGACTAGGGTTATATATTTTCTAGGTTTGTTTCAGCACAATCCTTTAGGAGCCTAAGGACATTAGTAAAGTTAGAAGGCCTACTGGAGCCTAGTGGAGTCACCGAGTGGAAATTCTTAATTGTTTTGAATATAAGTGTCTATGGTCCACCACCATTACTGAGAAAAGGCAATATAGAGATTTTTTTGGGTTTTATGAGTTTCTATATGCAGCCCTTAAGGTGTGTAAGAGTGTTTTATAGCCGGGTCATAATTTTTCTAGGATGGTGAAAAAGATAGATTCTACTCTTAGTTTATTAATTAAGTTCTTTATGATTTGCCGAAGGTTTCTGAAGTCCTAAGGGATACTTAGTTTTCTACTGACATCAGAGGTTGCATCATGATCACCATTGTGTTAGCGATAGTGATGAAGTAGCTATAAATCATAGGATACTGTTTGATGAAGAGATTATGGAGTCCTAAGGGGTATTTAGATTGTTATGAACTCAGAAGGTCCCACCATGATCGCCATTATGTTATTGTCTCGTGATTTGGCAGATTGGTAAACCAAATGACAGGGTAACATCAAACCAGTCTTTGGAGTCCTAGGACCTAGCCTTCTTGGACTCAGAGAGGGATCTCTCTATTATGCAAAGGATGTGAACTTGTTCGCTTTGGGTGATTGATTTTAGGCTAGTTGTTAAGTGTCAGTTTGTTTTTTTGTTTTGGGTTAGGGTAAGATGATCAAGTAGGAGGTGGAGTGAGAGGTTATCACATAAATTGGGCAATGGAATCTATGAATTTATTGATATCTTGGTAGCGAATCAGGTTACATCACAAGGAAAATCTAGTTTAGTTAATGGATCTTTTAAGTTTATGTGTGAGGTGAAATGGACAATAAGTTTGGGAACCAAGGTATGGAAAAGGGTGGTTAATAATCATTTATCAAAATACCTATGAACAGGGAGGTCTTTAATCTTGATAAGAAAAATATACTAATCATGACATAGGGCGCACCATTTACTCAGTGACAATACTTTTAAACAAATAAACATTGAATATAAACAATCCAGTAGAACACGGAAGAAAGACAACTTATCTAACTTCAATGATTCAACTTTCAAGATTTGAAAACATATAAGAAACAAACAATATCAATAAATGAAGAGGGAATGCCTAAACATCATTCATTAAACTATAAAGAACTTTGAGGAAAAATTATAAGCATATTGAAAGGGAAAGATCGAAACAAGACCTCTTTGACTTAACCTAACAATCGATACATCAAAGAGATATTTCAAGACAGAGTTTAGATAGCATTAAACAAGCAGGGCTTACCATGATTCATGTTGATAAAATAACATACTAATCCAATAATGAAATTGACAAGCTTAGGTGGGCCTAAGGAGTAGTGAAGAATTCTTTAAGCTAACCCAATAGTAGAAAACATAAAAACAATAGCTAACAGGAGGACTGAGGTGCCTCAGTCAACATTTCTCATCCTATAATTTTCTGAGCTATTGCAAAATAGAAAGATGTAAATATTGAAAAAAAGAGAAAACATGAACATATGAGAGATACATCACCATTAACTAAACTTAGGTATCCTGCAAGCAAGCCTTCATCACCATCAATCAAGGCAATCCATCCATAAGCTCCACAACACTAAATTGTTCTTCAACTTCGAAAAAAATTGTATTGCTCTCAAACACATCAAGTTCCCAACTGTTTAAAATGAATCCTCATGCAATATATAATAAGCATGGAGGAGGAACACCAAAGGGAGTATGTAGAAGCCTATTGGCCAACAAGAAATATCCTAAGTTGTCCTTGAGGCCTTGCAAGGCCCAAGGCACAAAAATATCTAACAAATATCTTTTACGGCCAAAAATACAAATTAAATTGAATTTTAGGTCCTCACAAGCGTATGAAAACTTTCCAAACGAGCATTCTACCCAGTCATCTACAGGTGTGCACACTATCTCAAAAATTGAAATTATGGCACGAGCGCAGTGCAAAAATAGGCCTTTTGCAGTAGTGTTTTGGAGTCCTTCCTGATGTCGAAAAAGGCTCCGTGATGGCTCGTTGGAAATCCACTGAAGTCTAATTTCTAGATATACCTTTATTTATTCAATATTACCTCTACAAGTTTCCCAAAAATTGAATATTCCAAGACTGCCAGGAGCGCAGACATGCTCAAAAAAGTTGGTAGAAAGGTGAAAAAATGAGTGTTTTTGACCCTTTTGGGGGATCAAAACAACTCCACCTAAGCTGGAAATTGGTGAGCATACTCATCTAATGATGGGGAATCAAAAAATTTCAGACTCTCCTCCTGAAGATGCCCTGGGAAAAAGCGCAGCACTGGGTGTGCTGCGCTCCTAGCCTCAAAATTTTCAAAAAACAAAAAACTTGTTCAATTTATCTCAAAATTGGTAGGTAGGTGCCTCATGGGTTCCTGGAGAGTTGTAGGGAAGCTTGGGCCAGAATAAAAATCCTAGCTTTCTCTTTTTCATCTTTTCGTGTAGGGCCTTCATTTTGGGCAGTTTTGAGTTTTTTCCTTGCAAAGTGGTTTCTTCGTTGATAGTGCTCAGTGATTCTCCTTTACAAGTTCAAATATTTGTTGGCCTTCTCTAGTTTGGTCTAAAGATGTATGTTGGCCCTTTCAATCCATGATTCCCTATTATGCTCAATTTCCATGGCAAGGAGTTTAGAGAGGGGAAATTTTTGTGCTTGGGCTGATTCTTGTTCTCTCTGTTTTGCCAATTATTTCCTAAGACCCATAGTCCTAGGTCTCTTTCTAGTTTGTCCCTCTTCATCACTACTTTCCTCATAAGAACCCATGTATTCCTTCAGCTGCTCTTGTGACCTTTGAGCCTCTTTCTAGTATTTGAGTGTCCTTGCTTCATAAATGTCCAGCTAGCCACTCATTTGGCCCCTCATGAGATCCCTATCTCTCCCTAATTCAGCTTCCAAATCCCTGAAATGTGAATTCCTGTCTTGTAGAAGAGATTTTGCAATTCTTCTTTCATTTTCATCATCACTTTTTATGTTGATGAGTTCAAATTCTCTTTCCTCCTCATGGTTGTCTTCTTCCTCCTTCATTTGTTGTTTATGTTTTTCAATCATTTGAGTTGAGAAGGATGGCATGGCCCCTTGCCTTTTGGAGGCAGAAAACACATGCTTATCTCCTCTTTGATAGGTAATGGTGAAAGGTGCAACAAGTTTCACTTGAAAATCTTTATCACTAGTGACCTTAGGACTGTTTTTCTCCTCATGGATGATCTCTGTATGTGAATATTACTTACCTTGTTCTTGGTTACCATTTTGATAAGCATCCTCACTATATTTTATGCCATCATCACTATCAAGACCCTTAGGACTGTCATCCTCTATTTTTGCAATGCTATAAGTGTCTTCATTACTTCTCCGTACATCTTTGTCTTCATGAATTTCCTCCTCTTGATCCTTTGACCCACTGTTTTCAGTACCAAACTCATCCTTTATATCATTGTTTGCACTCCGTGTGGGGTCATTGTCATAGGCAACCTCATTAGTCCCTCTTATACTTTGACGGTCACTTTATTCCTTACTAGGTGAGTTTTCCTCAATTCCCTGCCCACTTTCTTCTCTGTCTTGCCTATGGTCTTCACCTTCAAATTCAACCTTTGTTTCATAACTTGTATCATTTTCACTTTTTCTATGTTCACTGTCCTTGTTTTCAAAATTTCTCCCTTCACCATCATGTATACTGTCCTCTTGGTTGATTTATTATTCACTATTTGATTCATTATTTACTCCTTTTCCTTGACTGTCATTGGTTTGTTGACTGTCACTAGGCTCAGTACTTGGCCTTCTTGTAGCTCACTGTTTTCCTCTTGATAAGCTGCCTCTAACCCTACATCCTTGGAGTCATATTCTTCATCATTAGAGTCACTGTTTTGGTCTTTTTTCTCATCATTGTGCTAACTGCTTTGATCTCTATTTTATTCTTCATTAATACTTCCTTTTCTATCACTGCCTTTATCACTTCCTTCTTTCTCTTTGCCTTTACTGCTTTCTTCATTTTTATCATTGCTTTGTTCATTTGCACCACTGATTTTTTCATTTGCACCTTCTTCTCCTTCACAGCTTTCTTCATTTTCACCTTCCTCTCCTTCACTACTTTCTTCTTGGCCATCTTCCTCTCGTTCACTGCTTTCTTCATTTTCTGATTTCTTAGGGGAAGGTGAATGAGGAAGGTCTATTTGAGGAAATGATTCAAGTGAAGAAGATGAACCAATATCAGTGGAGGGTGATGGAGGTGTGTGAGGAGGATTTTGAGATGATGAAGGCAGACTTTGCAGAGGGATGGGATGTGGAGTTGTGAAATCATCATGGGCGATGAAAACCTCCCAAGGGATGACTTGTTGGTCTAGTTGGTGTGAGACAATTACTTTGATGAGGGAATGATGAAAAAGGCTTGAAATTTGTTGGGATGGAGGCCTCTTTTGCATGATGGGAGACATTTTCTCAATAATTTTGCAGAGGTAGTAGGGCATATGTAGCTGCTTGGTTTTGGTGAAGTGCATGAGCAGTCTTATGTGGTAGGAATAGACTCTAGAAAACTTACCCTCGCAGGTGAAGTATTTCATAATGATCTTCATTAGGAGAACATATCTGTCCAATAGATGAGAGAAGGGGAACATGGTTTTGCATTCAGCTTGACAACTTGGTTTCAAGAATGGGCGATAGTGGCTTAGGTATAGATGATTTTGTTTGAACCACCTTTCTCCTATGCAAGGTATTCCAGTTGCCCTAGAAATGGCATAGGTGATCAACTCAAATTTCACCCCGGCTAGGTGTCCTTGATGACTATGAAGGTTTAACGCAAAGAGCTTGGTCAAGTGAGGGTGACTCTGGACCTTTTGTACTCTTTTACAGAATTCATAGCACCCCAATTCTTCAAAACAAGAAAAAATAGTAGGGGAGGTTATCATCTCTTCAGTGCTTATAGGCTCAAACCTATTTGGAATCCCTCCCTTCCTTTGCTGCTTTTTAGGCCTTTGACTTGCCTGATCAATGTCAACATTCTCTTCTTCAGACATCTTATTTTCTTACCCCTGACTCAAAATATTTAAAGAGAACTGGCATTGCTTGTAGAATGATGTGACAATTGTGAATGAGATGGTGAGGTTTCTAATTAGGTCAAGGCCCAGCAGTGTGCAGGCCAAGTGTTTTCTTTAGGATTTCACTGCCTTCTCTAAACCAACTTTCAATTTTCTTTGTGACTTTATCTTTAGAAAAATATGAACATGAAGGAAAAATTAAAAATACCTCTCTAAATGCTTCCATAGCAGAAAAACTAGCTCAAAAAACGTGCCTGGGTAGCACAACACAGCTTCTGCACGCAACTCTTGAACGTGCCTGGGCAGCTCAAGTCACCTCCTGAACGAAGATTCGAGCAAAAGATACACGCGGAGGCAGGAGTGCAGCACAGCTTCTATCAGGCAGACCTGAAAGGGTTTTCGTGCAGAGGCTGCACACGGAGGAAGGAGCGCATCATAACTTCTATCGAGTAGCCTTGAATGGGTTTTCATGCAGAGGATGTACGCGGAGGAAGGAGCACAGCATAGGTTCTGTCTCGCAGCCCTGAACGGGTTTTCATGCAGAGGCTCCACATGGAGGAAAGAACGCAACACAACTTTTGTCACGCGGCCCTGAATGGGTTTCTGTGTGGAGGCTGTACGCGGATTTTTCTATAGGTGTGCAGCGCCCCCGGAAAAGATTGCAACGCTGAATGGAAAATAGCACCGGGAGACGGTACAGGAGTCTAGTGCAACTCCCAGAAAAACTACCCAAGGAATCAGTCGAAAAAGTCGAAAAAATACCCTCACTCCTGCTGCAAATATCCAAATGGTGAATGGGAGATGATTTGCTGGAGTTGTTTTATACCCTTTGATAAAACTCAAAAGTAAAAACCCACTTTATAGGGTTTGTTCCCTTTTTATTTTTCTCACTATTCTTTTGGCTCTTTGGTCCTATAGGTGGGCAGTTTGATTAAAATTGTTCTTTTCACTGTTGGAGGCCTCTTAAGTTTATTTTCAAATTGATAACCTTGCCAAAGAAACCAAGACTATGCCTCTCACCTATATTTGGAAAATGAACCTGTTTTATGACTTTTAAGACCTATACACAACAAACTTATCATTTTTGCAATTTCTCCTGGGGACTCATATTCTGCCATATTTTTATCTTTAATTAATGAAGAAAAAACCTCTTGGTGGGAGAAATACCCTAGTAGTTATTATAAACAATAGTTTGGTCTTTTGAGATGTGCCACCTTTATTTGAGACATTGCTTGCCTTGACCTTATCAATTTTCTTGTAAGAAAACACTTTTGACAGTCTTGTAAAGTTCCATTCATGTTCATCTATCCTTTGTATAATAGTCATTTGATAAGGAGGCCCTTGTTGGGAGTTCCATTGTTCTGCTACAAACCAGGGGTATATCTGTTTCTCAAGTCACTTGAATATGCCTCTAACTATTCTTTAGTAAAAATACCCTTGAACTAACATTTCTTGCCTCTTTTGGCCGATACTCTTCATCATTTTTCTACCTTTGGTGTAGTGGAGTATTTATTTTCATGTCTACCCTTCTTGATCTTCTTTAAAACGTCTAATTTTACCTTTTGATGAAGTGGAGTTAGTGCTTGTCTGCCAAACCCTAGAAGGTAGTTTGAAAACCCTTTGAAATCGTCTTCTATGATGAAGGAGGCTTCTTTGTCACTATTTTGACCATCTTTGTCCATCTTCCCAAAATTCTGAGTTTTTAGGGATGCCTAGAAAAATCAAACAATGTTGTCTGTTAAGTTCTTTAAAGAAAAACTTTATCAAATTCATTACTTATGTGTAAAAAAGTCTTCAATAATCATTTGAAGGGGTTAAGGTGTATTTTTCCTTTGTAACCCTAGTATTGCTTTATCTCTTGATCAAAACAGACACAATCTTGATTCCCATCAAACCCATACCTTACTTCTTTCTTCTCGTTTGTGAGTGTTTTTCTTGTGATGGTGCCTCTCATTACTTTACCTCTTGCTAGGTTAATAGCCTTTTCACTCTTTTGCAGAAATGTAAGCAATGGGTAGTTGTCCCCCTACAAAACTTGTGCTTCAGGCCAAATATCTTTTTTGAATGATCTCTTTGATGAGTTTAAAACAAGACCACCAGTCCTTTCCTTGTTTGAATGTAGTTTCTTCATATAGGAAAAATGGATTTTGTAGGGCACCAAATCCACCCTATGACTTTGTGAAACTCTAGGTGGTCTAGTGAAGGTTTTCTGGGACTTGGCTTTTGGACTGAAACCTAGAACTTGTGATTTATCAAGTGTAAGACAGAGTTTAGATAAACTAATGTATTGAAAATGAAAAACCCAATGTGTTTGATTTATTAAAGAGTCTACATAGATAGTTTGAGACTATCAGTGTTTAGGAGTAGTTTGGGGGACATAACAAGCATGATTTATTGGTGAGCTTAGGTAGCAGTGGGGTTTCTAGGTGAAACAAAAACATGGGATTTGGGTCAAAGGTGACAAGATATAGATAAAATGGGTGACATGGGCTCTTAATGGGTATTCTGAGACTGGTAGGCAAAGCTATATAGGATGAAATGATAAAATAGTGAAAAATTATCTTAAAGATAATGAAGGTAGTGAGATTTCCAGAACTCACAATGTCTATTAACTTTGTTTCTAGAAATATTTTGATAATAATTTAGTCATAAAAAATGAAACAATTACTGATGACTAACACGAGAGAATCCTAGGCCTTCATCCTCAACTTCTGTTAGGAATACTTACTCCACCTCGTAGACGATAGGTTATTCCTCCACCGAGTCCCCATACCGACTTTGATTTTGGTTCATGAGGTCCTTCCTTTGATTATGAATCTGGTTTCCCTTCATCTCATTCCGTCACCATGTCAGGAACTAATCTAGATGTTGTTCCTCAAGGAGGTGGTAGCCTCGGCATTAATTCTGAAGCTTCTACCACCGAAACCATTCTACCTACTCCTTTGCTACCTTTTATGGCACGTTTAAGCCTTCCTGATTTCATCGAGTTGATTAATGACCCTATACACAATGATCCAGATTGTCTCGTTATGCCAACTAAGCTTCCTTATCATATCCCTAAGTTTGAAGGAAACACTGAAGAGGATCCTACTAATCATGTTCGCTCCTTCCACATGTGGTTTTCGTCCAATTCTATGACTGATGACTCTATCCGTCTTTGGTTATTCCAGCATATTCTCACTAGAGACGCTGCAAAGTGGTATGTTGACCAAGACTCTGCCTCTCATTCCACGTTTATGACTCTTGCTAAAGATATTTTGTCCTACTTTCAGCTACCTATCCGATATGATTCTGGTACCGAGTTGTTAACCACATTCCATCAAACTTTTGCCACCCACATTTCTGACCATGTCCAAGAATGGTGTAAAAGGAGGAGCTTATGTCGAGCTCATACATTCGATGACCATGTTTATATGGATTGGTTTCTGAGGACTCTTTTTCCTTCTATTGGTAAAGATGTCATATCTCACTTTTCTCAGTAAGAGGAAGAAGATATTCAAATTGCATTGAAATATGACTTGATCTACGCTCAATCTAGTTGTGTTTATACCATTTTACTCGATCTTCCTAGACCTAGTGGTTCCAATGCACCAGAGGGATACTCACTTTGCCTACGGTATCATTGGATCTCTTTCACATCCGTATACTCATCCTCCCATGGGTTATGGTTTCCCTCAGGGAGGGGCCAATTCCTCTAAAACTTATCCCCCTCCCAGAAAAATGTATCCAAGACAAAGCACATTTTCCCCATTGCATCTACCAATGTCACGGCTTGCGGTTCCTCAACCTTGTTACCCCAATGTTTCTCAACCTTCTTTCTATCTATATCAACATCCCGTTGCTATAGCCCCTCCAGCACTTGCACCCTAGCCTCCCATGCCTTCTCAATCTCCGTTGCAATAGCCACTTGCCCTTATGAGATAGGTTTATGTGCAATAGAGAACGACCAATCCTCCAAATTCCAAGGAAAGGAGGAAAGGAAACCAAAATCAACCCGCGTAAGGTAATAAAGGGTGCCAACCTAACCAGCCAAACACTAACAACTAGTAACAGGTCAATCAACCCAAGCAGAACAAACTTCTTCAGACGAACAAACCTTGTTCTTGTTATGGTTTCCATGGCCATTATACTCATGATTTCCCTCATTTTACCCCAAATTCCCCAGTTGTGGCAGGCACAAGTAGCATCTAGAGGACAACAAGACATGGTTTTAACTCCTCCAAATACTACACCTGTTCAACCAATTGTTTTTACTGATACTTTCCCTCAGCAAGTTTAGGTGGTTGCCCAACCCCCTTAAGGTTAGGCCGCCCCTCAACCATTACAGTCTGGTACATCTAATTACCAGATTCTCATGATCAATTATGAATTGGTTAATACCATTTAAATTAACCTCCAAAATCGATCGTGGCAATATGGCAACCCACTTGCTTCATCCGCAACGAAGCCTCAAACCATCATTTCCATAGAGTCTAGTTCGACACCGAATGTCCCTTTACAGATCCCTCAGCCATGGGCAAAGGTCATTCCCAAGATCCCTAAAGGGCCATTATGCCAAACTGCTGCTTTTTCCAAAGCCACCCATAACTACAACATAATATATGACTTGGCACAATATCCTGCTGCCATGTCAATGCTAGAAGTCCTCCAGTCATTCCCTTCACAATGTAAAGCTATATTATCTACTCTGGGAATTATGGATCTTTTATATTATTGTTTGATCATCTTTGATGTTCACAAATCAGAACATCCCCCTTACCTTCATTTGTTGCCTTCCAAATACCAGTGCAGGTTCGTAATTCCCATGACTCACGATGTATCATTGACGAGGGCGCATCCACCTGTGTGATGTTCACCTCTGTTTGGAATGAAAGCATATCATGTGACTTAGCCCCATCCACTATCATTTTGCATGCTTGGGACAATCACTCTTCTCAACCCCTTGGTATCTACTGCAATTGTCCTGTCACTCTTTCGAGAAAGACTTTTTGTATTGACATTAAATTCATTAATGCTCCCTTGGATTAAAATATCCTTTTGGGTCGTAGCTACACTTATGTGATGTCTTTTGTCGCATATTTAGTTTACCATAATATTTTATTTCCTCAAAATGGAAATATCATTACCATTTTAGTTGACATATTACGAACCAAAGTATCAGACATATCCCGAGTCTATCATCTCTTCAGTGGTCGATAAATAATAAACCGCACCTGTCACCAGTGTCTCACCTAGAGTCTATAAATATTCCACATTACTTGGTCCATTCCCTAGTCCCCCCCTTTTTCACAAATCCCATCTTGTCGAATGTTTTCATGATGCAATCGTCTCAGACTAGCCATAAGTGGTTTGGTTCAACCACCCAATAGGCTAGGTCTCCGTGATGGGTTGGTGGTCATGCGATGGAGCCTGCATGGACTTCTTTTCAAGGACCTTCCTCCTCTACTGGTGTCTCTTCTACTCCTTTTCAACCAAGAACAGTTCCCCCTAGCCTTAACCAGCTCAGATCCATTCTGCCAAGCCATTACCCCTCCGGTCAGATATTGTTTCTCGCTCCCCCCTTTGGAGTATTTTCAGTGCCTGCTATGGCTATGTTGAGCCTTCCCAATTTGACCCTCAGGATCCTAGTTTGGTACATTGATTCCCTAGCTGAAACCTTGCCTAGTCAGCTCAAACCCTATAGAGCTTTGACCCTAGTCAAACCAGTAGTCACGACTCCTCCCTTTGCTTAAGTGCCTCATCCACCTCAATATAAATCCACTACCATTGCGAAAGCATCTGGTCAGGGGGGAAAAAACAAAAAGAGATAACCTAAGGATAGAGCTACCAAAAAAACTCTTGCTCCTCCTATGTCACCAAAGCAGTCACCTCCATGCGCTTTGCGTGATGTTGTTGGGCATGCTACCCAAAATTGTCCTGACCTTCCTCTTCTCAAACCTATGGTCAACGTAACGTTTCTTGAATCCGATATCCTAGAGGTCCATGTTACCTTACCCGATATAGCTAAGAAAATAAAAATGTTGCACATGAATCACCCTTGTGCTTTGTGTGACCTTTATGGCCATTAGTCACCATTGTCCCTGTCTCAACGATTTCTGCGACACCCTTGAGGTTGTCCATTGAATCAAGGGCGAACGTCGTGTATCTTGTACTCCTCTACTCTGGAGTTTGGTTGAGGCTGAATCGAAGGACATTTCTCCACCTCTTGTAATACCTCCACCTGATGTCGAGATGACAGAACCTTCAGCCACTATCCTCTATCTGTCATCATCCATGAGATCCTTGGTAGAAATCCCCACTGAGAATTACCTTTTGTTTTGACTGAACCTCGTTCATCGATCACCTTAGGCTCAACATCGGTAGATATTTTATCTACTAGATCATCATCTACCCTTTGTAGCAATGCGTATGTGAAACATATCTCTCATGATGATGTTTCAGGTAGCCCTGCCGCATCATGTGGTCTTTCTTCTACCAATCCCCCCATATTTCATTTTGATGAATACATTATGGAAGCAATGACCACCCCTGAATTTCCTTGGGATGATATGCACCACTGTGCGTACTTCCTTCCGTAGTAGTCCCATGACCAGTATGTTGTTGAGTCTAAAGACTTCATCTCCAATGAGGTTGATTGGTTTAGAAATCCCATTCCTACACCCGATGCTTTTGAAGAAAAAAACATTATCTTTGGGGCACATTGTCCCCCAGAAGACATTGAGGCTTACACCAAGTTATTTTAATAATTCTGTAATATTGCCACCAGGTCCTATTAAGAGATGTCTTGAATTCATCCATCCATTATCGAACACCATATAGACACATGGCCTAATGCCTCTGCTACTCATCAAAATTTGAGACACATTCATCCTTCTCGCTGAAATGCTCTCAAAACAAAAATCGATAATCCCAAGAAGGCTGGCCATTCTTATCCCCTTCTCAAAATGGGCACTAGTTGTGTCTATATGGACATTCGCGACCTGAATAAAGTTTGTCCCCATAACAACTTCCATGCACCATGTATTGACCATATCTTTAACAAATGTAAGGGGGATATAAATTTTACCCATACCATCCCCCATGCGTGTTTTATTTCTGCCATGCATTTAGGTTTCTTGAATTTCCATCATCTTCTCCTTTGTCATCTTGTGATGCCTTTCATATGGATCTTTCATCCACATCGTACACTGGCTATTCCAACGGTGCAAGTTGCTACTGGCGAAATCTAGCCTCGACAACTTGGGCTAGTTTTACGCCCATACTTTCGTTAGTACTTTACAATGGCATATGTATTGAATCTGCCACCAATAATCAGGCCGAATATGATGTGGTGGTAGTTTTGTTAGTTAATTCCCTTGAACATCTCATCCTTCATCTTAATGTTCATTTAGATTCACTGCTGCTTGTTAATAAATTGAATGGCATTTATTGTGGCCATAACCATGTCCTTTTCAAAAGATATCTACAAGTGAATATTTTAATGCGTGAATTTGAAACCATTACTTTCAGTCATGTACCAAGAGCCCAAATCACTATATAGATAACATTGTGAATAATATTCTAGGTTGGCATGTATCACATGAATTTAACACAAGACAATAGCCATAAAAAAATGGCGAGCCATATACTCGTCATATATAAAAATATGCATATCCATAATATGTGTCCACAAAATCATAAATGTTTTGGATTCCTCTACTCTAATACATCTAACATACCCATAGCTTGTTTCAAAAATCAAAACTAGGGGCATATCATGCCCCTGCATCTAATCACTATCTGGAGGGTCCCAAGCCAATGGCTTGGCTCCTGCAGCTCACAGATCCCGCATACCCTTCCTGGCCATCGCCATGCACTGCATGACCCCTCGCCACTCCAAGGGTAGGCCGAGACATGCCTCAATGTAGCAGTCATAAAGATCCTAGAAGCCGTGCTCTGATACAATGGTCATCAATAGCTCACATCTACAAAGAAAATCCTCCAATAGGGCCTCTAGGTCCACTCTATAAGCTCCTTTAGTTGTGCTAGACTCTGTAGCCCCTCACATTGTAGGTCGTCCCATATACCCAATTGGTTTCACCGGTGCTATGCCTGCATACCAAAAGTTAAAAATCAGTACCACATACATAATTCTAAAACTTTAAAATGCATTGTAAAAATAACAACTTGTCACTTACCATTAGGTCCCCATGTTCGATCGGGCAGAAGTGGAAATTTTGGGTCCCCCTGATAGTTCATCCCACTGTATGGATAATCGTCCATATACAACGACATTTGATCCCAATGTGAAAATAATTCAGGCTGGAACACCCACTCAACTCCCTTGCCTCCTCCTCTCTACAAAAGCTTCCCTGAGCGGTGCATCCTATGCTCCCGTGGGCCCCCATCCTACATTTTTTCATGAGGTCATAGCATGGGGATCTTCTCAAAGAAGAATGAGCACAACATTGTCCGAAAGGCACAATTATGTTTCACTTGTCGTTGGCATAGGGATAAATATCGTTTCATAGACAACAACATCATCTAGGCCCACCCATAGTAGGTCACACTCAAAACACTCTCAACCAACATCATCTGCCCTCTAATGATGTGGTTGAAGGCCTAGTTGCCCAAAATCTACAGCACTATTGTGGCGACAGCCCGAGTCTTTAGTCTCTCTAGATCTCTGATTGGTATAATCTTGCCCTTGACACAAACATGTCATCAACAATGGCATTCCACAAACTCATAAATATTATGCCCCTTAGGTAATACTGGCTGAATGTTCCCCATCCTCCCTAATGGCGAGAGACTGGTCAGGAAATAAATGTCATGAAAAATCAACTCGATTAGTGCCCCTACAATATAAATACCTCCAGGTCCGGATCCCAATAGTTGACTATCTTAGCTAGCAATTTCTCATCTGCCCTCATCAATCGGTTCTCAATGAACTTGAGAACCCCACATCTTTCTAGTGTGCCTAAAAAAAGGTGATCCCCATGGATCTCACAATGAAGTGCCTTAAGATCTCTCTCTCTCCAATTTATCTTTAACTCTACCATCCCTGCACAAAACCAACAATTTTTCATTCAAAGGAAGGAAAAATTGTATAAAAAACATAAAGACCTAGTTCCCAGCCAGAGACATGACAAAACCTAACTTTTGGAAGCTCACACTTTTTTCAGCCTTGACCTACTAGGTCGTAGTTTTTCCTTTGAAACATGCTACCCAGCTCGCAGAACAGACCCTAGAAAGTGCAAGTCAACCATGAGGAGGGGTAGACTATTTTTCCCAGGCTCTGGACACCTAATCTGAAATTCTAAACCACTAAAATTGAAGAGTAGGGTTAGGCCACCTACCTGCAACTGACAGATATCGATTCCAATGGTCGGTTTGTCCACTACGGACACCTCAATATTTGGGGATTTCTCCTCATCTCCACATTCACCAAATCTACACTTGCAAATGAATCAAACTGGATGGAAATCACCCTATTAAAAGAGAAACCCTAGTTTTTCCTTAGCCAATTTCGACCGAACAGTAGCTCCATTTGATGAACCATCAACACCATTGGAAATATCTCACTAAGCTCTAAAATGGGTATCCCTTAGTTTTTTGTGGTTTGATACTTCACTTGGAAGCCATTTTTTCCAATAAGGGTCACTTTGTTGCATCTCAAAGTCTAATTTATGCACTTGTGCCACTTGTAATTATGGCACAAATTAGCCTTCATACTTATTGACGCATGTGTCGATTTTCGTCATGGGTAAGCATCTTCTACTCATGGTTTCATGGTCCCCACTGGGCCTATTCTGTGTGGCAGCATCATCAAGTCGCCCTTGTTCAGAGCATGCAAGTTGAGTCATCATGGAATTCATGGAGTCTACCCTGAGTTACTTTTCCTCCTGTTACACTGTCCCATCCATTCATGCATTGTCCCTCTCTCGTGTAGCCCATTTTGGCCTCTGTTCATATAGTCCCCCATCCCCTCCGAAATCGAGCCAGTCACTTCTAGGTCATCCATGTTTTTTATGCTCTAACAAGGGAATTCGTCTATTTTCTACTCAGTATCCCCCATTCCATCATCATCCATGGTGTTATTCCATCTGTCACTCTACTATTATTTCTCGTGCCTTGGTTGAGGACCCTCATTGCCTCACCTATGGCGGACCTCCTTCTATCGACAACAACACATTCATTCTAGAAGATAGGTCTACATGATGGTATATATTGGTTCTAGCTTCCACTCTTATTTCGTGCCTCATATCCAGCAAAAGGACCTCATTTCCCTTTCAATTGACTATTTCTCATTCGGATCCTTATTGCATGATCAAGATTCATATGCTTGATAGGTCCGTGATCTAGCATATTCGTGCAGTGATTCCTGAGTGCGTGTGAGATGTTTCAGACCTCATGAGGGGGTGGCCCTTCATGTAGCCCACAACATGCCCGGATGGCCTCATTCTATGCTACAGCCTCAGATGCAGCTCAAAATATTTTGATGGATTCAGTTCTAGCCGCTTGCAGCACCTACAACATCAATGTATCACTTAGATGATCCATTCATATTTTCATAGCCCTTTCCTGTTTATCAGGGTTTCTCTAGTTGTTATTATATCTCATGTACTCAGATATTATTGTATTCGATCCTGGATGTTGCCCCAGTCATAGTATGTATGTGGGATCCATTATATTTTTGACTGACTCATTTTATGTGAGCATTGCATGTACCATTTATCATATACTCTTTAGCTTATTATTATTTTGTTGGACGCATTATTATTCTTTATACATTTTCATCTCGATTGGCATAGGTATGCCTCCCCGCCTCACTGAGAACAGGTACCCAAAAATTAAAGGATACTTCTATCATCTGTAGGCCTTGCCCCCTAAGGGTTATTATCCTCTCCTGCTTCACTCCATCTATGTATCTCTCTCTCTCTCTCTGAATCCCCTTCGATTTCAAGTGATTGTGTTCTTACAATGTACTTCACCCATACTTACCTCCTAATGCTCGTACGTTGGGGGGGAATATATTACACCAATTTTTGGTCATCTAACCATTTACATTTAGATGGATCGAATTACACCATGTAAGGCCAATTTTACCATAGTAAAATTGTTTTCACCGTAAGAAATAATTTAATAAACCATAGTATATTAAGTTATTTCTGGTCAAAATAGGAAGCCCTATGAGGAATAATTAAATAAACCATTATTTATTTGATTTTCCTCTAGGAATAATTAATTAAACCTTTGTTTAAATAATATTCCTGATCAAATTTAACCCAATTCATGATAAATAATTATTTATCTTATTATTCTCTAGGAAGAATTAATTAATCCTTATTTAATTATTATTCCTTGTTAATTTTAACTAAATATCCTAGAAATAGTTAAATAAATCACTATTTGTTAAATTATTCCTTAACCCCATTCTTAAAATGATAGATAAATCATTTATTTGTTTATTATTTCTCAATAAAGGGATTTAACCAATTTAAATTCCTTTTCCCTCCAATAAAATATAACAAAATATTTGAATTAGTTAGATCTAGATCTTGGTTAATAATATTTTATTATGCACCATTATCAAGGATAGTTCAATATTTTGATATAAATAGCAGGTTTTTCCATTCATTATTTACCTTTTATCCTTTCATCATGTTCATACTTTGATCATTTATCATTTTCATACTTTGATCACTTTTAAGATCATGAGCTCCCATAGAGTTCAACAAGTCTCAGGTTTTCTACACCATTGAGAGAGAGAGACTTTTGGATCTGAAGCATTGAGGATAGCCAAGAACCCATCCCATTGAGGGGGACTCGCAACATCATTCCTTGTTCGCCTCCTAGGGGTTAATAATATAAATTTTTTTTATAAACCTTGTCTTGTCCATTGGATATTTGGAGAAACTTTTATTTCATTTTTTTGTTTAACAGACTTTATTGCATAGATATCAGTTTATTTTGAATTTGTTTCGACCATCTATTGCAGATCTAAAGAATTTATATAGCCATATTTGTTTTTAGGTCTCTTAGTAATGTGCAACTAAAGTTATCTATTTCCGTACACTTGCATTAAGATTTCATACTAACATTGTTGGTCTCTTTGAGCAATAGACACAGGAATAACAATGCACTCAAACAGATAGGAGGCTATAGTCATAGGCATAACAATGGATTCCAATGGCTTCAACCACAAATGCTTAGTTTGGTGCTCACAACTTCGGGTTTTGAGCAACCTTTTTGTACCCAGAGCCTAGGTCACTCCCAAGAACTTCATGAAAATTTCAAAATAACAATAGGACAATTATGTAGAAGCAGACATGTAATTAAGGACTCATCGAGACCTCTCTGAGTCATGAGAGATATTTTGTCAAACATGTCACAAATAATGAATCTACAAGTATAAACAACATATTTAAGCATAGGGGTCTCATACTTATCTGAGATTCACCAAGGAGAATTTCTCCCTTACACCATTAGTTGCAATAAAACATATTTGATGATAGGTACACTATGAACTCATTTACATGTAAAAAAATGGATAGAGAAATACATAATAATTTATCAAATACATCCTTATAAACATCATATTAACCACAAAAATACAAGGGATACAACAACAATAAAATACATACATAAACTAGTACAGTTGCATACCAAATACCAAAGGAATGAACTCTTCATTACGGAATGTAAAAACCAACTAGAGATGGGACCTCCAAATTCCACCCCACCATATATTAGTTGAGAAAAGTTTCACTTCAGCCAATCACGCCCATGTCATATTCCAAGCATGAATGTGGGATCTCATCAAACACATAAATCACAATCAATTCAGGGCTTCCATAGGCCAAACCACCTCAACTCTCAACTAGTGATTCCACCTCATGGTCAGACATCATAACCATCATGGATTGGTATCTATTCAAGTTTCCCCAGGGCTCGAGAGTGTTTTTTCCAACGAGGGCTTCGAGGAATAGTAACTCAACCCACATAGTGTTGCCAAAGCGTTTGTCCAACCAAGGCTCCTAGGACTAGTAGCTCAACCCACAATTGTCTTTTAGGCTTCCATATTATTTTTCCAACCAAGGCTTCTAGGAACTAATAACTCAACCCAAAACTAAAGGAATCATGAGAACCAACTATAAAATATCAATGGAAGTAAACCCACAACACCATGGCTATCGAGGAAATGGAAAGGCTAGGAAAATCCACATGCATACATCATGCATGCCCAAACAAGTGAGTAAAATGTGCATGAAATTCAATACCATAAATGAAAATCCATTGTGGATGTGGATCCCAATGTATGCTTGCACATTACTTCTCTTCATTCTCCTTCTTGCTCCAAATCACCATGTATCCACTCTCTACAAGATTGCTCCAAGAAAACTCTAAGTATCCAAGAGTATGATAGAAAGAGAGAGAGAATAATGAGAGAGCTCCAAAAATTCACTGACAAAAAGTATAAACCGATCCTCATAAGAATTTTTACATAAGAGGCCTCTATTTTACTTCATTTTCCATTATTTTCCCTCATTTTTCTCCTCACATGCAACATGTGACCTTTCATCTCCATTTTCTCCTAATTTCCATTATTTTCATAAATAAATGTGCCAAAATTATTTTTGCCTCTTTAATGCCTCAACCATAGCCTTTGCCAATTTTCTTAGCGATAATAAACCATGTCAACACCTACACTAAGATGTTTTTCCAAACATTCAGCTTGGAATAAGTGCCCCATCAAACATGATTATTATTTTAACTTTATTACATGGAAATTTTCATTAGGGTTGTAACAGAACCCTCCCCCTTGGGGGATACCTTCCTTGGTGTTCAATCACACATATACTTCAGCTACAATACCCAAAAGGAAACATACTTCCCATGGATATCTATAACATAGCTCGATGCAATATTTACAATGATCACCCTGCTAAAAAACAATCCAACATCGCTTCACAATAACATGACAAATATAATGACATGAAAATCATATTGCTTATTGGAGCTTTATAACATAGCTCATGGTAGTATTTACATCCATATACATATGTACATATAACTGAGCATCATATCAAACATATATCAAAACATCGATAAAACAAATACCAATAATATACCAACATAACACCAAAACTACTTTTCCTCAGTTGGAAAATAAGGAAGGATACATAGCCCACATCTGATATGCCATATCCCGTGTAGCTTGATCGAGCCCAAAGTGCTTCAAATTCTCTTTAGCTTGCTCGATTTCTCAATTCTGGAGCACGAGCATATTTTTCTGCAAAATTCACTATGGTTCCGACTGGAACTCTCCTTTAGGCTCCACCTGCAATACAGACTAGTCAATCACATGAAAAAAATATTTAGAATATTTCTTAAGTAATTATATATGAAAAACATCATGAAATTTCACTATGGAAGCAAATTCAAGTGAATGTACTACTGGCCCAATCCTCCCAATGATCCTGAAGGTTCCGCAAAACCTTGGTGCCAGCTTGGCACACGATATAATCCGCAAGGAGCTCTTCTTGGGCTTCATATGCAAGTACACCTAATCCCAGAATTGAAACTTAAACTTTACATAACTCTTCTGCCTATCCTAAGCTACTTCCAAGTTCTTCTTGATTGCATGCATTTCTTGTTCTATTTCTACAACATCTTTGTTCGAATCGATACCCTGTTAACGAGGTCACTCCAAATGATAGGAGTGTTGCAACTTCGCTCATAAAACATCGCAAATTTACTCATCCTCAATGACTCCTAATACTCATTTTTTTAGCTGAACTCTACTAATGGAATCTAATTTTGCCACTTACCCTAGTGATGCATCACATACATCATCAACATATCCACCAATATTATGTTGACCCTCGCAGTCTGTCCATCTATTTTTCGATCATAGGTTGTGTTGAAGGCAAACTCAATGCCAAAAACTACAAAAAACTCCTTCCAAAACTTGGAAGTGAAATTTTCATCCTTGTCAGACAAAATTTATTCGGAACACCATGCAATCTCACTATATCTCTCATAAACGCTTGTGCTACATCACTAGCTAAGTATGTAGTCCTCACTGGAATGAAATGTGCAAAATTTGTTAACCTTTCCACCACAACCATGATGGAATCATGTTGTCTAACTGTCCTCGGAGAACCTATGAAGAAGTCCATCCAAATGACCTCTCATTTCTACTCTCGAATCACAATTAGTTGTAGCAGTACCCCTCGCTGCTTACACTCTACCTTAACCATCTAAAAATCCAAACATTTGGCTATAAAACCCGCCACATCCTTCTTTAGATTCAACCAATAATATAATATCTTCACTGCAGTCAAAGTATTTTGGTAGCTCGGGTGACTCGAATATGGTTTCACATGAAACTCCCTCGAGATCACCTTCTTGAGGTCACTGTTGTCTGTTACATATATCCTATCTCTAATTCTAACCAATCCATCTGTTGTGAGATGGTAGTCCAAAGTCTGTACACCCACACCTGTACAACTACCTGTAATTGTACCTGTAACAACACCTATACTTGTACATGTGCCAAAACCTATACATATACTTGATCCAGGAGCATCTTCTCTAAGTCAAAAGTCCAAGTAGAAATTAGACCTTAAGTTCTTGATATTTGTCTAAGGAGGAACTATTATAAAGAGACATTGTAAAAATCATGTTAAAAGTATTTTATTTCTTAGTAAGCATAGGTAGGGAATATGCTTAGTTGGTAGGTGTCAATGAGTGTTGAGTTAATGTAACAAATCCCCTTAATAAATGGGATATTAGAGAGGATATTTGTTGTTTATGCTAAGAAGATAGAAAATTCATAAATTAGGATTTCCTTAAAATAGAAGTGGCTACAGGTTTGTAGGAGTTGAGTGAGGGTGGATAACCTCTGAATTATATTAGAAATTAAATTTTAAGCTTCTAAGGAGGGGGACCAAATTAAACAAAGAATATTAGGCTAAGAGATAGGATAGAGAGGCGAGAGCCTAGAGACATAGAGGGTTCTGTGTAGAGGAGAGAAGGCCATGAAATAGAAATTGGGTCAAATCTAGATTGTAAGAAGGTATTTATTGTATCTGTAAATTTATTTATTAATGAGGAAACAAACTCATGACTACTGTGTTTTGTTTATTTTACGTGCTGAGTGATCCGTAACTAAAAAAATTCGATATCGGTGAAGTAATTAACTAATTTCATGAATTCTCATGAATGAATAAGTATTTGTGAGTGATAAATGGAATTAATGGTTGGGTACAATATGTATGATTCCAGTCCGCGTATTAAACGGTTATGTGTGAAGCTGATGAGAACAATTAAGTGTAGATAAGATTTGTGTGCAGGCAGAGAATGAGGAGTAAATCTTAATTTTGAATTCGGAGAAGTAATATGTAGTAGCATTCTGGATTGGATTGGAAACAATGTGCAGTGACCATGATCATAAAATATCCGAGGAATGAAAACAAGTAAGTTTAGGAGGAATTATCGAGTAGAGAAGACGAAGTTACAGAGTAGCGATAGTCGAAAATAGAGAAAAGATTAAGGTAGTGAACCCATAGAATATTTCCAAAGGAAGGAAATGGAGAGAAAGAAGTAAATTGCAAAGATTGTTTTCGAAGATGAACGACTAAGATTACATCGCAAAGTTAAAATTGTGAAAGTGAAAAGTGGACACAAGTGCACATCGCAATCGGCGATCGTTGTATTTACTTGTTCAGCCATCACAAGTTAAATGGTATAAGTTATGCACCAGTCATGTGTACAGCGGAGGTCCAAGCGCATATCACATAACTCATGTGATATGGTATAAAGGTTAACTGATGGAGTTAAAAGACGCAACATGAGAAATGTTATATTCACCGAGATGCGAAGGGATATAAGCTATGATGCGATAAATATTGCATCACATACAATAAAACCTTTTGGTGATTGTGAAATGTTGTGTTAAGTTTTCTGATGTGCAAAATGAGTAAATACGCAAGTTTACGCTATAGTTCAGGTATTGCGCTATGGAAACAAAATATGTTGAAGGATATATGCAATATGGGAGTTGTGATATGAAAATAAAGGCTATGCGGTGCCACACTACAAAGGGTATTGGTAAGGGTGGAGAGTCACATAAGGTAATAAGGTTTAAAGGTTTAAGCGCAATAGTGAAGGATTGGTTTTGGTTGCCACAAAGTTTGTTTCCACGTGTAGATAGGAGTGTATACTCTTTTACGAGTATTAAAACCATGGGAACTGGCCGACAGTTTGAGTTTCTGAGTATGTGGGTATTTGTGGCCTTAAGTTTAAGCTCCACTCGTGCTTGTTTAGTTTTCATGACTTATAGCATACCACCTTTCCATCCTTGATAAGGAGCCCACCAAGTCCTCTCTTGCATAACCACGCCATATAAATTACAAAGGAGAATATTAACCTAATTTGCATAGCCTCGTAATAGTTACGAGAAAGATAGTGGAGATAAATAATAAGAACAATAATTTTTTAATGATAATTTGGTAAAAAAATAAGTTTAGTAGGGTTTAAACACTTGATTTAGACATGCAAGGACATTGTGGCTTTTAATTTCATTCATTGATGGAGTGGGCATCTTTCAATTCACACCATGTGATGAAAAATATTAATTAAGAGAAGGATTAAGGTGGCCAATTCCAACAGGGGGACACCTATCACCCTAATTATATATTGTTTAATTTTTTTTGTAGATACGATATAAAACAAAATAAAAAATTTAAGCTATGGTTAAAATGTTTGAAGTAGTCTAACTATTTTATAATTTGGTTTTTTTGAGTTATATTTTTATTCTCAATTTTCTTTCAGACCCAACAAAGAACTTACAAGACTAATTTATGTGCTCTATATAGTACTCAAAAATACAATTTAAACATAGACTAAATACAAATTCATTTGGATCTATAAGACGTGAGAGAGATGATAAAAACTGGATTGAATAGAAATTGCAGCTCACATGTCAGTAATGCACTTGGAGACTGCACACAAATGGAGAGTAAACTGTACATTCATTAATCAAAAATGATACAACTATAAATAAATAAGAAATAAGTAGGAAGTTGAAAACAAACTCCTATATCCTAGGAACTAATCCTAACTTAAGGGAGCTACGTTACAACAATGTAACCATTTCTCCTTTAATATACAAAAAATATTAATTATTTCCAACTCTCCCCCTTAATGGAGAAAGGATTATCCTGAATTCCTAACATCCTTGTAAACAATTCAAACTTTATTCTCCCGAGAGGCTTAGTAGAAATGTCTGCCATGTTGTCACAAAATTTACAATATTTAACAAATATTTCCTTTGACTAAAGTTTTTCTCGAACAAAATGGAACTAAGTATCGATATGTTTGGTGATTTTGTGAAATACTGGATTGTATGCTAGGTTGATGGTAGTCTCGTTGTCAATTTTAATGGTATTTTCTTCTTTTAGTTCTTCTCCTGCATCATTGAGAAGTCTTCTCAACCAAATAGATTCACATGTGGCTGCACACAATGCTTGGTACTCATCTTCAGCTGAAGATAAAGCTACAATACTTTGATTTTTGTTGCTCCATGATATCACCCTAGATCCAATACTGAATGCATAACCTGTGATAGATCTTCGATCATCCAGGTTGCCTGCCCAATCGGAATCTGAAAAACTTGCTAAAGTAACATCAAATGTGTCAGTGTATAAAATACCATAATCACTAGTACCACAAAGATACCTCAACACACTCTTTGCTGCAACGAAATGACTTTTGAGAGGTTTAGACATGAACTGTCTCGGAACACTAACATAGTATTCCAAGTCTCGTCTAGTTGTAGTAAGATATATAAGACTCCCAACTAGTTGTCTATACACAGTGGCAGCTCCTTAGTTCCATCATCACTACACAACTTTAGATTTTGCTGCAATGGTGTTGCTGTTGACTTACATTGCTCCATCCTGAATCTCTCTAGCAAACTTCTAGCATACTTCCCTTGAGTAAGAAAAGTCTGTCCAAAATCTCTCCATACTTCCAGGCCCAAGCAATAATGGATATTTTCAAGATCTTTCATTTCAAATACTTGCAACATCTGCCATTTGATTTCTTTGATCAGAGTATCTACATTACCTGTTATAATCATGTCATCCACATACAAAAAAATCAAAATGATTTGCCTCTCTTTATTATCCTTGGTATACAGATTTGGATCATTCACGCTCCTATGAAAACCATGTTGTAAGAAGAACGAATCGATCTTCTCATACCACGACCTGGGTGCTTGTTTTAAACCATATAATGCCTTTTTCAATCTACAAACTAGATGTTCCTACCCCTTTTTAACAAACCCTTCAGGCTGAAATAAATAAATCTCTTCTTTCAATTCACCATTCAAAAATGCAGACTTAACATCTAACTGGTGTAGCTTCCACTTATATTTTGTTGCTAAAGAAACTAACATTCTAATGGTATTTAATTTCGCTACACGGGAAATTTTTCATCAAAATCTATTCCCTCTAGTTGTGAATAACCCTTTGCTACGAGTCAAGCTTTAAACTTTTCCATACTCCCATCTGCATTCACTTTAGGTTTGTACAACCAATTATAACCTATGGGTGTTTTTCCTTCAGGCAGTTCAGCTAGATCCCAGGTATGGTTTTTAGTAATTGATTCAATTTCTTCATTCATCGCAACCCTCCGTTCATCAGATTGACTTGCTTCTTTATAGTTTATGGGTTCTACAATGTTTAAAATAATTGTCGTTAAAGCATAGTCTTTCAATCTGGCTGGTAATTGAGTTTGCCTACCTGATCTCCTTGGTAGAGGACTTACCTCAAATATGTCTGCTTCAGACTTGTACGGGCTTGCCTTATTGAATACGTCACCTGTTTCTTCTTCTTCAAGCTCTGGCTCCTGATTATCCCTGTTGTTTTCTTCCATCAATAATGGAATGTGCCATTCATTACTATTGTCATCCTTTCCTTCCTCAACCTATTCAAGAAATACCACATCTCGACTTGCAAATATTTTACAAGTCACGAGATTAAATTACTTGTATGCTTTAAACTCAGTGCCATATCCTACAAAGATACATTTCATGGCTTTAGGATCTAACTTATTTCTATCCACCTTGGGTATATGGGCAAAGGATTTTGACCCAAATAATCTCAAATGACTCACTGCTGGTTTGAATCCATGTAATTCTTTAAAGGGAGTTTTGAATTCAAGGCATTTAGAAGGACTCCTATTCTTTAAATAAACAACAGTGTTGATGGCTTTCGCCCAGAAACCATATGATAGACTCTTCCCTTGAAGCATACTCCTTGCGCACTCCACAAGGGTTCTGTTCTTTCGTTCTGCCACTCCATTTTGTTGTGGTGTGTGAGGCACTATAAACTGTTGAACAACCCCATGATTTCTACAAAAATTCATGAACTCTCTCGACCTCTATTCTCCCCCTTGATCTGAGCGGAGAATTTTTATGCATTTTCCTGTCTACTTCTCTACCAAAGTTTTAAATTATTTGAAACACTTAAAATTCCGACTCTTTTCACTTAAAAAATATATCTAAGAGAATCTAGTGCAATCATCAGTAAACAGAAGAAAATAATATGCACCACCTAGCGACCTGGTCTGCATAGGTCTTCATATGTCTGTATGCACCAGCTCTAGATATCTCTTCTCTTTCTATCAATATGCAAAGGAAATTCCTCTCTATGCATTTTCCCTAATGCACATCCATCACAATCCAACTAAACACTATGAAAAACAGGGAGTCCATCGACCATACCTTTTCTTTGAAGTAACATGAGGTCTTGTAAATTAAGGTGACCGAACCTCTGGTGCCAGCGATTTTTGGCTGTCAATCTGGTTGCAACCATGGCTTGTTGTGGTATTCCTTTGACATTTAGTCTGTAGAGGCTCCCCACATGCACTCCTGATGCAACTGTTTCCATCCTCATATCCTTTATGACACAACGTGTCTTGAAGAATTCAACTAGTAGATCCTGATATGGTATCATTGATACAGAGATCAATTTTTTCCTAATCCCAGGCACATACAGTACATTCTTAAGATGTCTAATGTCACCATTAGGCAGTCTTACTGGAATATCACCATACCCTTTTATCTCATATCCTCTGTGATCTCCTAGAAAATTTTTAGATCCACATGAATTTTCTTCAAGAAATTCAAACCATTCTTTCTTACCTGTCATATGTGAGGATGCACGAGAACCGACATACCATATGTCGTCCTCATCTTCCTTAGAAGCTGAAAGCACACAATCACATACAAATAGTCGAGTTTCATGAATATAGTCTTTATTTTCATTAAGAAAATATCCTTTGTGCCTACTCTGATTATTCCTTACTTCGTCTGTTTGCCTCTTAAAACAATCCCTAATTTCGTGGCCAACTTTCCCGCAATAAAAACATTTCTTGTTTGAATTTTTTTTTGCAGACATACCTCTAAATGGTCTCTTTTAAAATGTGCTACCTCCTCTTTGTTGCTGTTATTGTTGCCACTGCTGCTATTGCTGCTTCCCTCTAAACTGTCGCATCTTGGCCATCAGAGCAAGATCATCACTCTACAGTCTTAAGTTATGTCGACGCTCTTCTTCTTGTAGCAAAATTCTTGTCAATTATTCAAATGCAGGCACTTTATCCCTCACTGCCAATCCCGTGATGAACATCTCATATTCGTCCTTCATTCCATTCAATGTAATTGTGACTAGATCAGAATCGGACACCTTTTCTCCGATGTCTCCCAATCTGTCCTTCAGGTCTTTAACCCTTACAATGAATCCAACAGCAGATTCATTTTCCTCCATCCTCATCGAAAACAACATGTCTTTGAGTGACAAGATGCGATTTGTATTTTGTGCCTCATCTAGATTCTTGAGTGTCGTCCAAATTTCAGTGGATGATTTGCCATCTCTAATGTGTGGGATAATATTATCCTTGACGGACATTTGTAATATGAATTTTTCTTTGTTCTCCCTTTTATCCCAGTCTTGTATAAGTGCGGTTGTTCCTTTTACAATATTTGGTTTTCGCTCCCCGCTTGTGACAATCGACCATGCATTTTCTCCCTCAAGCAACGTTTGTAGCTTGAATTTCCAATTGGTGAAATTGGACCCATCGAGTTTGCTAGACTCGTTGAGATATGTAACTATGGTATTATTCATACTGGACTTATATGATTCTAGACCCTCCGATGATTCTAACCAGTTGAATAATTACAAGCTACACTAACAAAAAATTCAATACATACTAGATTCTGATCACCGATTTGCCTCCAATCTGGCCCGATCTTGTGACTATAACTAAGATCCTCCATTGATATGATGATTACTCTGTCTGCAACTTGAATTTACCACCAATAGGAAAATCCCCTTTGCAAAACCGCCAACCAATGTATCTGCGACTTAGATCTACCACCACCAGGCAAATCCCATGTGCAGAACCACCAAAAATGTGTCTGTGACTCAAATCTACTACCACGGGGAAAATCCCATGTGCAGAGTTGGCAATAACATCTTCAACTCACACTTTCAGCAAAAAAATCGTGCCAACACTCCTATGCTCACAGATTTGAAAAAATCATCCAAGACCTTGATTCAGGTGTTTTGCTGCAGACCACCTGCTCCTGCGAACACTAAGCTCCTGTGTGCACCGCCACTAAGGCTTTATAGCCACTAAGGCTTTGTAGCCACTAAGGCTATCAAAATCAAATCAGGATCACCGAGTGTTAGCTCTGATACCAAGATAAAAACTGGATTGAATAGAAACTGCGACTCACATGTGAGTACTGCACGTCGATACTGCACACAAATGGAGAGTACACTATACATTCATTAATCAAAATGATACAACTATAAGTAAATCAAAAAGAAGTATGAAGTTGTAAACAAACTCCTATATCCTAGGAACTAATCCTAACTTAAGGAGCTACTTTACAACAATGTAACCATTTCTCCATTAATATAAAAATAATATTAATTATTTCCAACTTTATATATTGTTTAATTTTATTTATAGATACAATATAAAACAAAATAAAAAATGTAAGCTATGGTTAAAATGTTTGAAGTAGTCTAACTATTTTATATTTTGGTTTTTTTAGGTATATATATTTTTTTCTCAATTTTCTTTCAGACCCAACAAAGAACTTACAAGACTAAGTTATGTGCTCTATATAGTACTCAAAAATACAATTTAAACATAGACTAGCCACAAATTCATTTGGATCTATAAGACATGAGAGAGATGCAATTTTTTTTTCAAATTTTACAATCTAGAAGAGATTTACACCCAAAGAAATTTCATCCCTCTGAAAATATGCTAAACTTTAGCTGAAGATGAATCTAAATTGGTTATCTAGTTTAATCTATTGTATAAAGAATTAACATGTCCATAAAGCCATGACATGTAACATTTATAATTTTCTCTCTTTTCTTTTTAACCAGTACAATCCCTTATCTTTGACAAGTAAATTAAAATAAATACATTTGAACCTAAAAACATTAAAACTTAAAAAAAAAAGTCAATACCTTCCCTCTTTTATTTTTAATGAAATAAAAATTAATATAATAAAACTTCATATATCTTGTGATAATTATTAATACTTTAGATTTAAACTCTATCTAAAAATTAAATATCTCATATAAAACTCAAAATAAATATAATAGCTATTATATAAAAACCTTAAAAACTTGCAATCAACTTGAACCAAAGCAACTATGTAAAAAAAAAATAACTAGAACCAAAGCAAGTATGTCAAATAACCAGAAACATAAACTTGACACTATAGCATTATATTAAATTTAGGCAGCAAAATTAGTTTCTAAAGGTGGAAATAAATTTAGCAGGATAAAAAACCCACAACATTAAATTTAAGCAGTAAATTTAGTTTTTAATGGTGGAAATAGATTTAACACAATCAAAAACCCTGCTACACCCAAAATATTGAAATTTAACACCTATAACCTAGATTTACAAGCATTGCTACCAAATTTACAAGAAAAATTACAAATTGTATATATATAGGTAGACTAACTACAAACTCATTTGGATCTATAAGACATGAGAGAGATGCATTTTTTTTTTCAAATTTTACAATCTAGAAGAGATTTACACCCAAAGAAATTTGATCCCTCTGAAAATATGCTAAACTTTAGCTTAAGATGAATCTAATTTGGTTATCTAGTTTAATCTATTGTATAAAGAATTAACACATCCATAAAGCCATGACATGTAACATTTATAATTTTCTCTCTTTTCTTTTCAACCAATACAATCCCTTATCTTTGACAAGTAAAATAAAATAAATACATTTTAACCTAAAAACATTAAAACTTAAAAAAAAAAAAGTACCTTCCCTCTTTTATTTTTAATAAAATAAAAATTAATATATTATGTGATAATTATTAATACTTTAGGTTTAAACTCTATCTAAAAATTAAATATAAAACTGAAAATAAATATAATAGCTATTAGGTTAATATTAAAAACTTAAAAAGTTGCAATAACTAGAAACATAAACTTGACACTATAGCATTATATTAAATTTAGGCAGTAAAATTATTTTTTAATGGTGGAAATAAATTTATCAGGATAAAAAACCCATAACATTACATTTAAGTAGTAAATTTAGTTTTTAATGGTGGAAATAGATTTAAGACAATCAAAAACCCTGCTACACCCAAAATATTGAAATTTAACACCTATAACCTAGATTTACAAGCATTTCTACCAAATTTTATCAAAATCTTAAGAGAATTTCCATAATTTTCTAAGCAATTTTAAAAAATGTAAGCTATGGTTAAAATGTTTGAAGTAGTCTAACTATTATTTTTTTTGGTTTTTTTTTATGTATATTTTTTTTCTCAATTTTCTTTCAAACCTTACAAAGAACTTACAAGAGTAAGTTATGTACTGTGTATAGTACTCAAAAATACAATTTAAAGATATATATAGATAGAATAACTACAAATTCATTTTGATCTATAAGACATGAGAGAGATGCAATTTTTTTTTTTCAAATGTTATGATCTAGAAGATATTTACACCCAAAGAAATTTGATCCCTCTTAAAATATGCTAAACTTAAGCTTAAGATGAATCTAAATGGTTATCTAGTTTAATCTATTGTATAAAGAATTAACACATCCATAAAGCCATGACATGTAGCCTTTATAATTTTCTCTCTTTCCTTTTTAACTAGTACAATCTCTTATCTTTGACAAGTAAAATAACATAAATACATTTGAACATAAAAACATTAAAACTTAAAAAAAAAAATCAATACCTTCGTGGCCAACTTTCCCACATTAAAAACATTTCTTGTTTGAAATTTTGTTTGCAGACATACCTCTAAATGGTCTCTTTTGAAATGTGCTACCTCCTCTCTGTTGCTGTTTTTGCTGCCACTCCTGCTGTGGCTGCTTGCCTCTAAAATGTCACATCTTCGCCATCAGAGAAAGATCATCACTCTGCAGTCTTAAGTTATGTCGATGGTCTTCTTCTTGTAGCAAAATTCCTGTCAATTCTTCAAAAGTAGGCACTTTATCCCTCACTGCCATTCCTGTGATGAGCATCTCATATTCATCCTTCATTCCATTCAATGTAATTGTGACTAGATCAGAATCAGACACCTTTTCTCCGATGTCTCCCAATGTGTCCTTTAGGTCTTCAACCCTTACAATGAATCCAGCAGTAGATTCATTTTCCTCCATCCTCATCGAAAACAACATGTCTTTGAGTGACAAGATGCGATTTGTATTTTGTGTCTCATCTAGATTCTTGAGCGTCGTCCAAATTTCAGTGGATGATTTTCCATGTCTAATGTAATATGACTTTTTCTTTGTTCTCCCTTTTATCCCAGTCTTGTATAAGTGCGGTTGTTCCTTTTACAATATTTGGTTTCCGCTCCTCGCTTGTGACAATCCACCATGCATTTGCTCCCTCAAGCAACGTTTGTAGCTTGAATTTCCAATTGGTGAAATTGGACCCATCGAGTTTGCTAGACTCGTTGAGATATGTAACTGTGGTATTACTCATACTGGACTAATATGATTCTAGACCTTCCGATGATTCTAACCAGTTGAATAATTACAAGCTACACTAACAAAAAATTCAATACATACCAGATTCTAATCACCGATTTGCCTCCAATCTCTCCCAATCTTGTGACTGTAACTAAGATCCTCCACTAATCTGATGATTACTCTGTCTGCAACTTGAATTTACCACCAATAGGAAAATCCCCTTTGCAAAACCGCCAACCAATGTATCTGCGACTCAGATCTACCACCACCAGGCAAATCCCATGTGCAGAACCGCGAACAAATGTGTCTGTGACTCACATCTACCACCACGGGGCAAATCCCATGTGCAGAGTCGGCAATAACATCTACGACTCACACTTTCAGCAAAATAACCGTGCCAACCCTCCTATGCTCACAGATTCGAAAAAATCAGCCAAGACGTTGATTCAGGTGTTTGCTGCAGACCACCTGCTCCTGTGAACACTAAGCTCCTGTGTGCACTGCCACTAAGGCTTTATAGCCACTAAGGCTCTATAGCCACTAAGGCTCTCAAAATCAAATCACGCTCACTGAGTGTTAGCTTGATACGAAGATAAAAACTGGATTGAATAGAAACTACGACTCACATGTGACTACTGCACGTGGATACTACACACAAATGGAGAGTACACTCTACATTCATTAATCAAAATGATACAACTATAAGTAAATCACAAAGAAGTAGGAAGTTGTAAACAAACTCCTATATCCTAGGAACTAATCGTAACTTAAGGAGCTACTTTACAACAATGTAACCATTTCTCCATTAATATACAAATAATATTAATTATTTCCAACTTTATATATTGTTTAATTTTTTTCGTAGATATAGTATAAAACAAAATAAAAAATGTAAGCTATGTTAAAATGTTTGAAGTAGTCTAACTATTTTATATTTTGGTTTTTTTAGGTATATATTTTTTTTTCTCAATTTTCTTTCAGACCCAACAAAGAACTTACAAGACTAAGTTATGTGCTCTATATAGTACTCAAAAATACAATTTAAACATAGACTAGCTTACAAATTCATTTGGATCTATAAGACATGAGAGAGATGCAATTTTTTTTTCAAATTTTACAATCTACAAGAGATTTACACCCAAAGAAATTTGATCCCTCTGAAAATATGCTAAACTTTAGCTTAAGATGAATCTAAATTGGTTATCTAGTTTAATCTATTGTAGAAGGAATTAACACATCCATAAAGCCATGACATGTAAAATTTATAATTTTCTCCCTTTTCTTTTTAACCAACACAATCCCTTATCTTTGACAAGTAAAATAAAATAAATACATTTGAACCTAAAAACATTAAAACTTAAAAAAAAAAGTCAGTACCTTCCCTCTTTTATTTTTAATGAAGTAAAAATTAATATAATAAAAATTCATATATAGTGTGATAATTATTAATACTTTAGATTTAAACTCTATCTAAAAATTAAATATCTCATATAAAACTCAAAATAAATATAATTGCTATTATATAAAAACCTTAAAAACTTGCAATCAACTTGAACCAAAGCAACTATGAAAAAAAAATAACTAGAACCAAAGCAAGTATGTCAAATAACGAGAAACATAAACTTGACACTATAGCATTATATTAAATTTAGGCAGCAAAATTAGTTTTTAAAGGTGGAAATAAATTTAACACGATAAAAAACCCATAACATTAAATTTAAGCAGTAAATTTAGTTTTTAATGGTGGAAATAGATTTAACACAATCAAAAACCCTGCTACACCCAAAATATTGAAATTTAACACCTATAACCTAGATTTACAAGCATTCCTACCAAATTTACAAGAAAAATTACAAATTGTATATATATATAGGTAGACTAACTACAAATTCATTTGGATCTATAAGACATGAGAGAGATACATTTTTTTTTTCAAATTTTACAATCTAGAAGAGATTTACACCCAAAGAAATTTGATCCCTCTGAAAATATGCTAAAATTTAGCTTAAGATCAATCTAATTTGGTTATCTAGTTTAATCTATTGTATAAAGAATTAACACATCCATAAAGCCATGACATCTAACATTTATAATTTTCTCTCTTTTCTTTTCAACCAATACAATCCCTTATCTTTGACAAGTAAAATAAAATAAATACATTTTAACCTAAAAACATTAAAACTTAAAAAAAAATATAAGTACCTTGCCTCTTTTATTTTTAATAAAATAAAAATTAATATATTATGTAATAATTATTAATACTTTAGGTTTAAACTCTATCTAAAAATTAAATATCTCATATAAAACTCAAAATAAATATAATAGCTATTAGGTTAATATTAAAAACTTAAAAAGTTGCAATAACTAGAAACATAAACTTGACACTATAGCATTATATTAAATTTAGGCAGTAAAATTATTTTTTAATGGTGGAAATAAATTTAACAGGATAAAAAACCCATAACATTAAATTTAAGCAGTAAATTTAGTTCTTAATGGTGGAAATAGATTTAACGCAATCAAAAACCATGCTACACCAAAAATATTGAAATTTAACACCTATAAACTAGATTTACAAGCATTCCTACCAAATTTTATCAAAATCTTAAGAGAATTTCCATAATTTTCTAAGCAATTTTAAAAAATGTAAGCTATGGTTAAAATGTTTGAAGTAGTCTAACTATTTTATTTTTTGGTTTATTTTTTTTATGTATATTTTTTTTTCCAATTTTCTTTGAGACCCAACAAAGAACTTACAAGAGTAAGTTATGTACTCTGTATAGTACTCAAAAATACAATTTAAACATATATATAGATAGAATAACTGCAAATTCATTTTGATCTATAAGACATGAGAGAGATGCATTTTTTTTTCTTTCAAATTTTACAATTTCGAAGAGATTTACACCCAAAAAAAATTTATCCCTCTTAAAATATGCTAAACTTAAGGTTAAGATGAATCTAAATGGTTATCTAGTTTAATCTATTGTATACAGAATTAACACATCTATAAAGCCATGACATGTAACATTTATAATTTTCACTCTTTCCTTTTTAACTAGTACAATCCCTTATCTTTGACAAGTAAAATAACATAAATACATTTGAACCTAAAAACATTAAAACTTAATTTTCTGAATTTTCTTTCAGACCAAACAAAGAACTTACAAGACTAAGTTATGTGCTCTATATAGTACTCAAAAATACAATTTAAACATAGAAAAATTACAAATTGTATATATATAGATAGACTAACTACAAATTCATTTGGATCTATAAGACATGAGAGAGATTCAAATTTTTTTTTTTAATTTTACAATCTAGAAGAGATTTACACCCGAAGAAATTTGATCCCTCTTAAGATGAATCTAATTTGGTTATCTAGTTTAATCTATTGTATAAAGAATTAACACATCCATAAAGCCATGACATGTAACATTTATAATTTTCTCTCTTTTCTTTTTAAAAAGTACAATCCCTTATCTTTGACAAGTAAAATAAAATAAATACATTTTAACCTAAAAACATTAAAACTTAAAAAAAAAAAATGAGTACCTTCCCTCTTTTATTTTTAATAAAATAAAAATAAAAATAATAAAAACTCATATATTATGTGGTAATTATTAATACTTTAGGTTTAAACTCTACCTAAAAATTAAATATCTCATATAAAACTCAAAATAAATATAATAGCTATTAGGTTAATATAAAAACCTTAAAAAGTTGCAATAACCAGAAACATAAACTTGACACTATAGCATTATATTAAATTTAGATAGTAAAATTAGTTTTTAATGGTGGAAATAAATTTAACATGATAAAAAACCCATAACATTAAATTTCAGCAGTAAATTTAGTTTTTAATGGTGGAAATAGATTTAACATCGTCAAAAACCCTGCTACACACAAAATATTGAAATTTAAAAACCAAAAAAAACCACACCAACCCTCTTGTGCTCACAGATTCCAAAAAATCATGACTGAGGTGTTTGTTGCAGACCACCTGCAACTGTGAGCACTAAGCTCTTGTCTGCACAGCCACTAAAGCTTTATAGCCACTAACCCTTTGTAGCCACTAAGGCTCTCAAAATCAAATCAAGGTCACTCGGTGTGGGGTGTGATACCAAGATAAAAACTAGATTGAATAGAAACTGCAGCTTACTGCACTTGGATACTCCACACAAATGGAGAGTACACTCTACATTCATTAATCAAAATTATACAACTATAAGTACAAAACTAGATTGAATAGAAACTGCAGCTTACTGCACTTGTATACTCCACACAAATGGAGAGTACACTCTACATTCATTAATCAAAATTATACAACTATAAGTACATCACGAATAAGTAGGAAGTTGTAAACAAACTCCTATATCCTAGGAAATAATACTAAATTAAGAGGTACATTACAACAATGTAACCATTTCTCCATTAATATACAAATAATATTAATTATTTCCAATTTTATATATTGTTTAATTTTTTATTTTTTGTAGATACGATATAAAACAAAATAAAAAATGTAAGGTATGGTTAAAATGTTTGAAGTAGTCTAACTATTTTATATTTGGTTTTTTTGAAGTATATTTTTTTTTTAACAAACAACTTACAAGACTAAGTTATGTGCTCTATATAGTACTGGAAAATACAATTTAAACATAGAAAAATTACAAATTGTATATATATAGATAGACTAACTACAAATTCATTTGGATCTATAAGACATGAGAGAGATGCAATTTTTTTTTTCAAATTTTACAATCTAGAAGAGATTTACACCCAAAGAAATTTGATCCCTCTGAAAATATGCTAAACTTTAGCTTAAGATGAATCTAATTTGGTTATCTAGTTTAATCTATTGTATAAAGAATTAACACATCCATAAAGCCGTGACATGTAACATTTATAATTTTCTCTCTTTTCTTTTCAACCAATACAATCCCTTATCTTTGGCAAGTAAAATAAAATAAATACATTTTAACCTAAAAACATTAAAACTTTAAAAAAAAAAATACCTTCCCTCTTTTATTTTTAATAAAATAAAAATTAATATAATAAAAATTTATATATTATGTGATAATTATTAATACTTTAGGTTTAAACTCTATCTGAAAATTAAATATCTCATATAAAACTCAAAATAAATATAATAGCTATTAGGTTAATATTAAAACCTTAAAAAGTTGCAATAACTAGAAACATAAACTTGACACTATAGCATTATATTAAATTTAGGCAGTAAAATTAGTCTTTAATGGTGCAAATAAATTTAACAGGATAAAAAACCCATAACATTAAATTTCAGCAGTAAATTTACTTTTTAATGGTGGAAATAGATTTAACACCGTCAAAAACCCTGCTACACCCAAAATATTGAAATTTAACACCTATAACCTAGATTTACAAGAGTTCCTACCAAATTTTATCAAAATATTAAGAGAAATTCCATAATTTTCTAAGCATTTTTAAAAAATGTAAGCTATGGTTAAAATGTTTGAAGTAGTCTAACTATTTTATTTTTTGGTTTTTTTTATGTGTATTTTTTTTCTGAATTTTCTTTCAGACCCAACAAAGAACTTACAAGAGTAAGTTATGTACTCTGTATAGTACTCAAAAATAGAATTTAAATATATATATAGGTAGAATAACTACAAATTCATTTTGATCTATAAGACATGAGAGAGATGCAAATTTTTTTTTTTCAAATTTTACAACTTAGAAGAGATTTACACCCAAAGAAATTTGATCCCACTAAAAATATGCTAAACTTAAGCTTAAGATGAATCTAAATTGGTTTCTAGTTTAATCTATTGTATAAAGAACTAACACATCCATAAAGCCATGACATGTAACATTTATAATTTTCTCTCTTTCCTTTTTAACTAGTACAATCCCTTATCTTTGACAAGTAAAATAACATAAATACTTAAAACTTGGAGAGTGCACACAAACGGAGAGTACATTCTACATTCATTAATCAAAATGATACAACTAAAGTACATATAAAGAAAGAAGTAGGATGTTGTAAACAAGCTCCTATATCCTAGGAGCTAATGGTAACTTAAAAGCTACCTTACAACAATCTAACCATTTCTTGATTAATATACAAATAATATTAATTATTTCCAACTTTATATATTTAATTTTTCTTTTGTACATACCATATAAAACAAAATAAAAAATGTAAGGTATGGTTAAAATGTTTGAAGTAGTCTAAGTATTTTATATTTTGATTTTTTTTAGGTATATTTTTTTTCTCAATTTTCTTTCAGACCAAACAAAGAACTTACAAGACTAAGTTATGTGCTCTATATAGTACTCAAAAATACAATTTAAACATAGAAAAATTACAAATTGTATATATATAGATAGACTAACTACAAATTCATTTGGATCTATAAGACATGAGAGAGATGCAAATTTTTTTTTAAAATTTAACAATCTAGAAGAGATTTACACCCAAAGAAATTTGATCCCTCTGAAAATATGCTAAACTTTAGCTTAAGATGAATCTAATTTGGTTATCTAGTTTAATCTATTGTATAAAGAATTAACACATACATAAAGCCATGACATGTAACATTTATAATTTTCTCTCTTTTCTTTTTAACAAGTACAATCCCTTATCTTTGACAAGTAAAATAAAATAAATACATTTTAACCTAAAAACATTAAAACTTAAAAAAAAAAAAAAAAAAATCAGTACCTTCCCTCTTTTATTTTTAATAAGATAAAAATAAAAATAATAAAAACTCATATATTATGTGATAATTATTAATACTTTAGGTTTAAACTCTACCTAAACATTAAATATCTCATATAAAACTCAAAATAAATATAATAGCTATTAGGTTAATATAAAAACCTTAAAAAGTTGCAATAACGAGAAACATAAACTTGACACTATAGCATTATATTAAATTTAGACAGTAAAATTAGTTTTTAATGGTGGAAATAAATTTAACAGGATAAAAAACCCATAACATTAAATTTCAGCACTAAATTTAGTTTTTAATGGTGGAAATAGATTTAACACCGTCAAAAACCCTGCTACACCCAAAATATTGAAATTTAACACCTATAACCTAGATTTACAAGAGTTCCTACCAAATTTTATCAAAATCTTAAGAGAATTTCCATAATTTTGTAAGCAATTTTGAAAAATGTAAGCTATGGTTAAAATGTCTGAAGTAGTCTAACTATTTTATTTTTTGGTTTTTTTTTTTATGTGTATTTTTTTTCTCAATTTTCTCTCAGACCCAACAAAGAGCTTACAAGAGTAAGTTATGTACTATGTATAGTACTCAAAAATACAATTTAAACATATATATAGGTAGAATAACTACAAATTCATTTTGATCTATAAGACATGAGAGAGAGGCAATTTTTTTTTTCAAATTTTACAATCTAGAAGAGATTTACACCCAAAGAAATTTGATCCCTCTGAAAATATGCTAAACTTAAGCTTAAGATGAATCTAAATTGGTTATCTAGTTTAATCTATTGTAGAAAGAATTAACACATCCATAAAGCCATGACATGTAACATTTATAATTTTCTCTCTTTCCTTTTTAACTAGTACAATCCCTTATCTTTGACAAGTAAAATAACATAAATACATTTGAACCTAAAAACATTAAAACTTAAAAAAAAAAATCAATACCTTCCCTCTTTTATTTTTAATAAAGTAAAAATTAATATAATAAAAATTCATATATTATGTGATAATTATTAATATATTTGATTTAAACTCTATCCAAAAATTCAATATCTCAGATAAAACTCAAAATAAATATAGTAGCTATTAGGTTAATTTAAAAACCTTAAAAACTTGCAATCTAATTGATCCAAAACAACTATGTAAAAAGAAAACCAACTAGAACCAAAGCAAGTATGTCATATAACCAGAAACATAAACATCACACTATAGCATTACATTAAATTTAGGCAGTAAAATTAGTTTTTAATGGTGGAAATAAATTTAATAGGATAAAAAACCCATAATATTAAATTTAAGCAGTAAATTTAGTTTTTAATGGTGGAAATAGATTTAACACCATCAAAAACCCTGCTACACCCAAAATATTAAAATAGTTTTTAATTTCCATAATTTTCTAACATGAAAATGCTAGACACAGGCTAGTGTACCTTATTCAAAAACAGTTTCCACTCAAGATGTCAAAGGCAGATCATAGAAATGCAAATCAACGACTACAGATTGACTTGCTTTGCGTGTTCTGTAAGTAAAGCATGTGGAGGACCTTTTCCTCCGTTATTCGGCTTAATATACACAATCCTATATTCACCAGCTTTGACGGTTTTGTACAGACTGGGATGAGCTGCATCGATCAGTTGGGGAGCAGGACCGAGCAACACATCCTCTTGTGGAGTCACAAACATGACGATCGACGTTCGTTTCTTCTTTTCATTCGTTACTGCACGGTGCTCGACACTGGTGTATTTCCCATTGCTTACTATCTGCAATAACACAATCCGCGTATCATTTTACAAAAAGCCCTGCTAAAGTTTAATCGAAGCTGTAACTTGAACAAAACAAACTTACCTGCAACAAATCTCCGATCATGATAATAAGTGCTCCAGGAACAGAGGGCAGAGTTAACCAGTAGTTGTCTTTCCGAATCTGCAGGCCGTCGACCCCATCATCATTGAGCAGAAGAGTCAACATATCTCTATCTGAATGGGGTTTAGCCCCATTCACCATTTCTGGGTGAGGGCAAGGAGGGTAACAATTGATTCTCAGTCGGAGCATGGGTTCCTTGTTGAGGATTCGGATATAATTTGGATCCAGCCCCAAACCCTCAGAAAGAAAACCCAACAACTTCTCCATAAGCCTCAATACCTCTTCTCCATATTTTTCATATGTTTCCCTTCATAGTGCGTACAGTAATGTATCAGAATGCAAGCATGCTCATTATCATTATCAAGGTTTTGAAATATTTCACACAATGTGTATAGTGATGTACCTGTATGTGGACGGCGTTTTGGGCCAGTGCTCAACTGCTTTGGCTCGTTCTGGAGAAATAAAATGAACAAGAGCATCACGCCAATCCATGACTGTGTTATCAGAGCTGTCAAAGAACCGGCCATAGCCTTCAACCATTAGAGTACCAGGCCTCATAGGGCACTGTTTCAGTTTCTCTTCCACAGAAAGATCAAAGAACTCCTGTGAAACCCGTTTCACACTCTCTAGCAGTGACAAAGGTATGCCATGATTCGTAATCTTCAAAACAATTGAAAAACCCATGCAAACATAATCCCAAACGTTCAGGAAGTTGGTTGGATAACCGGTAAATAAATGATAAAAGAAAAGGAAAAACTGTGATAGCTATAAAACCTGAAAGAAACCCCATTCTTGAGATGCGTGGGCTATTTGACTGACAATGTTGGAACGTTGATCGATGTGTTCCATGCCTGCTAGATCGATGACAGGAAGAGACTGCTGGACTTGAACGGGAGGGGATGGCCTCTCATCAGAAGGAAGGATGTACCGTGCAGGGACTTCTTTCACTTGCCTTTCATGCAGTGTTTGTACTTGATCAATTGGCCTCTGAGGCCTTTCAAGCCGTTTGCGAAGAGCTGATGAACAATCCATATTCGTAGCAGTGACTGGAATTGGACACCCTTTATAAATGAGACAATGTATAAATATTTGGAAACCCTGGATGGTGGTGGAATTGGAGTTGATGAGACAATTTATAAATATTTGGATGGGGTGAAGGCACGCTGCACAGAAACCATGGATGGGGTGAAGGCACGCTGCACGGAAATAGGTAGTCACTATTTATGTGACATACTCAGGAACGCAGTGATTTGGCCTTTCTACATTAATGTGACATACTCAGGAACGCAGTGATTTGGCCTTTCTGCATTGAAGTTGATTGATCTCTTTTTAAATATCGGTTGCACACATTTAAAGAAATATGAACTCTTTGTTTAAATTGTCATATCTTAAATTAATTATTTTACAAAATAATATCAATTAAATTTTATTAAATATAAAATTTAAGATAAAAAAGTTTGAGATGAAAATATTTTAAAATAAAATTTTTTATTTAAGAAAAAAATATGAAACTTCACACATATGAAATTGTCAACTCCTTTTTGTTTTTTAGGCTTGACAAAAATATGCCATGTTTTTTTATGGGTGATTGAGATAGAGATATTTTTTTTAGAAAGTTTTTTGTATTGGTCCATTCATTCATAGCAAGATGTTTTTTTCTTTCTTTGGTAGCTATTGAAAATATGTCAATATATGTACTTATTTGTTTTTTATTTTTTCTTTCATTAGTACTAAGATATATATTTTTTTTTTCCTTTGACGCTTTTGAAAATGTGTGAATATAGGTACTTATTTGATTTGTTAAGTTTTGATTGTAATTAATTTTGACTAAAAAAAATTATTTATTTATAAATTTTTCTTTGTAATTAATTTGTAATTAATTTTGAGTAGAAAAAATTTATTTATTTTGAATGTTTAAGATATTATGTCAATTTGGTATTTAGAGAAGTTATATTAGTTAATAACACCATTATATAAATTAAATGGTTGGTAAATAACCATAAAAAATATAACTTCATCATACATTTAAAATTGCTAAAATTAAAATTATTGTAAGAATTAGCTAAATTAAAGTTTTATTTTAAATAATTATTATTGTTGTTAATGATAAAAAAAACTAATATATAAGTAGAAAATATAAATTTAAAGAAAACATGTAACAAGATTGTTAACTATGGAGAATCATCCCACTCTTTCATGGAGATTCTTAGTATGTAAATATACTTAGTTATACTATCATGGGCCAATAATCTGGGTTATCAATACCACTTGGCAAAAGACCATAATTCATTTCATATGGCACTTGCTCATATGCCATTTTTTTAATTAATGAATTTAATTAAAATGAAATAAAAGGCATAACTACTTTAAAAATAAATCTTATTTTTAATTTCTGTATATTACTAAAAATATTCTAGAATATTCAATGGAAATTAAATCCCTACCATCCACCTAGTAATTATTCATAATTAACTTAAAATTATGATATTCTAAAAACTCAATTCTATAATAGACATACCTATCAACATAATAGTGGAATCAATTGTTTCATAATAAAGATAATGTTTCAAATGTTTGAGGAATAAAACTATTATCGATAATAGGTTCAAAATATTTAGCATGTGGTGCAAAAAATGAAAGAACTTAGCACAGAAAGGGTAAAGAAGAAGAATATGATTCTTATTGGGCCCATGATTCATACTTCCAAGGCTTGGGTTTTTCTTAATAGAGCTAGGAGTCATGTCAGGGATCTTTGGGAGTGGTTGTAACATTTCAATTAAATAATCATCATTATTTCCTTTTTAGCTCGGAGCTAGGGCCAAGATCTAAGAATAATGCATAATTAATTGGGCTTTGGCTAGTCCTCCATTTTGCAATATTTAAGCATGTGAAAGACCTTTAAATCTTTGGTGATTCTTCGGTGGTAATTGATTGGTTCTTAGGGATTGTGAAATTACATACTTTGGCCCTAAATCCTTGGCAACAAAGAATTTACCAACATGAGTAATTTTTCGAGCCATTGAAGATAGCACATATGCACATAAAACACAATCTTGATGTGAACAAACTATCAAAGGAAACATTACTCTATTTTTTTATACATTTAGTGATAATAGAAAAAGTGGGTGATGTCCTCAAGGTGAATGCATGCAACATTTTTCTTATTTGAAGCTTTTTTAATCGTTGGGACCTTCCCTATTTTTATGCTTTATTGTTTTTTCTCTAATTGAGAAAACATGTATAGAAAGATGTATTTGAACAATAGTAATATGTAGACTTTGATTTGAATGAAATAAAAAATATGTGATCCTTTTATGTGCGGAAAAATAAAATAAAATAAAATAAAAATAAATAAATAATATTGATATAATTTTATGGGAATTATCCCCACCACGGGTGATCATACAAGGTAATTCTTTGACATGACTACTCTACGAGCTTCCAAGCACTAGCTTGGAAGACATGCGTCATACCTAGACCTACTCTACCACTACATTTATACCCTCATGCTCTTAACTTTCCTCAACTCGGTCGGAAAGTACATAAATCTCAGTATCATAATGGATTTCTATTATGGTTTTATGGTCCTATTTATTTCAATTCATGGAAGATTAATTTGGGAGTATGTGGGGAAAATATAGAAGTTATCGCCTACATGGTGTTGGAAATATGATGCAGTATGTTGTCCTTGATGGCAACCTACTTGGTGATGTTGTACTTGATGGAAACCTCTTGATGAGTTGCCTTTTGATAGCAACCTATTTGTTAAAGATGTAAAAATGATGTATCTACAGATCAGTTTAGATGTGACAAAGAAAGGAATTCTAGTAAGTGCGAGAAAAATGATAAATATAATATGTCACAATGTATACAAAGGTTTGATAAAGGCAACCTGCATATGGATGCAATGTATACGCTACTTTTATGAAGGCAATCTGCGTATACATTCAGGATAAGTATATAAGCAATTTTTATGATGGAAGTCACGTATACACGCAGATACACGCGGATAAGAACGATCCAAGACACGTATGCCTTTTGCGCTCTAAAATTATGATACCAAGGAGTATTACCATGGTTTTAGCCCACAATATTGACCGTTGTATTGTCTATTTGATTCCATCCAAGAATACCATCAACAATTGTGTAGTTTTTGACTCATGGTATTGGTAAAGGCTAAATCTATATAAGGAGAATAAAATCATAGTGCAAGGTGTGCATGAGTAAGGGTTGTTACTGAATAATTTTCTTTGAGGTATATCTGGATGGGATGAACTCTGTTTTAATTGATAGATCTAAATCTATGATTCACCCATGGATATAGTGATGTTTTAGTGTCTCTAGATTTGAAATGACTATGCTCTTGTGTGATCCATTGAAGAGATGATTAGATCTATGAGCTGGAGCAAGTTTGCTGAAGTCAAATGAAGAAATCTTGGTAAGTTCTATGGATCTAGTTCATTTTTCAAATTTTACATTTACAGATATATACGCTTGTTCGTTTGAGCAAAAGCGTGAATATACGCGAGTTTTCTTTAAAAAAAAACGTGTATGGAAGTTAGGGTTTTCTCAAGATTATTGCAAATGTTTTTCTATGATTCTTGCTATTTGTTTGCTTTCTATCAATGAAGTCATCTTGAAGATCTGGGTTGTTTGAATACTATATACGCTGCTAAGTTGATTATGTACAAATCTGATTAATGAGAAAATAAACATGGTTGATGGCGACTAACTCATGAGGGGTTTTGCATTTCTAAAGATATCTGACTAAAAACCTTAGATTTGGATCTGAGACTGATTACATTCTGAAAGACAATATTCATAGAAGTATACACAGGTTGGTGTGAAGGAAAGCGTGTATACACACGGGTTCAGTGAAGCGAAGAAGCGTATGCGTTTTAAGTTGATGAATGTTCAGGGTTGAGTTTGTATCTGCATATTTATTCTGAAGTATGGGTTATTTTTGAGTTTTCGTTATAGTGGTCTCACTGTTCTAATTGAAGTATTGGGTAAAGTATATGGTTGTCGATGTTTATGAAGAGTTGTGTTGATTCTGCTTGATCCATTATGAAAACTGATGAAAGGTGGTCTGCAGTGATTCTGAGGGTTGAAGCCTTCAATGTGGAAGTAGAAGCTTCCTTCCAGTAGAAGCTGGTATTCTATTGAGGGGGTTGAAACTCCCTTCCAGGAGAAGCTGGTAAAAAAGAAGAAAGGGGGTTGTATCTCCCTTCCAGTAGTAGATGGAGAACGAGAGAAGGTGGCAACCTTCTGCAGTTATTTTCCTGCGTACTGATATAAGTCCACATGAGTACAATATTATAAGTAGTTTTCCATATAATAAATATTGAAGACATAGATGACAGCAACAGTGGTTTTCTCCCGAATTAGGTTTCCACCTAAAATCTTGGTGTTCATGTGTGATGCTCTTGTGATTTTTTATCTTGTTGTTACTTCTCAACTAACAGATACATAACTAATAATCTCAGTTAAATACTGTTTTTGATAGTTTTCTAACAATTCACTCATATCAGTATACGAAAGTTTATTTTTGCATATTCGCGTGTATACGCGAGTTGGGTTCATTAAAGTCGCATATGGTATTCTGCAAAGAAAAGTTTAAATTATCAAGAACATTATAAATATTGATTAACCCCCCCTCTCAGTATTTTTCCCAACAATTGGTATCAGAGGAGGTCCTTCTGAAGAAGCTTAGCTGCTAGAAGGAAGATCAGCTAAGATGAGAAATCAATATGGGACAGCATCTATCAGGCCTCCTCTCTTCAACAGAAAAAATTTAATCTTCCGGAAGACAAGGACAAGATCCTATCTTCAGTCTCTTAGAGTAGATATATGGGCTATAGTTAAAGGTGCTTATCAATATCCAGCCTCAGTTCCAACATATGCAACGACAAGAAAGAACTATGAAACTAATGCTAAGGTGGTCAATGCATTATTGGGAAGTATGACTGCATCAAAATTTGTCAAAGTCATGCAATTAAATAGAGCAAAGGAGATTTGGGACAAAATCATTCTAAGCTACGAAGGTGATACAAAAGTAAAAAGCGTTAAACTCCAAACTCTCAAAATTCAATATGAAAATCTCAGGATCCATAATGAGGAAATAATTACCAGTTTATTTTTACATCTAGATGATATTGTAAATTGTATGATACATCTAGGTGAAACCATAACTGACACTACTCTGGTAGAAAAGGTTTTAAGATCTCTAACTTCCAAATATGAGTCAAAAGTGTGTGCTATTGAAGAGAAGCAAGGTCTAAAAACTCTTACTATTGTTCAACTTCATGGTATTCTGACTGCTTGTGAAATGAGAAAATGAGGTCCATTTGAAGTCAAATAAGTTGTATTTAAAGTTGTTGCAAAAGGAAAAGAAGTACAAGAAACAAAAGGATCAGGGTATGTTTCAGAAGAAGATGAGGTAAATTTTGTAAAGAAGCTACATCTTGGCACTGGAAGGTTCAGAGGTAAGCTTCCTTTTAAATTTTTTTCTTGTGGAAGAGTTGGTCATTATGCTACAAAGTGTCCTCATAATGAAATTCATGAAAAATGAAAGGAAGTAGTAAAAGTAAATAAGAATTGGTTTATCAATAGAAAAAATTATTATACTCATGAAGATAGTGATGGGTTATCAAATAGTGAAGAAGGAGAATTCGATTAAGATTTTAGACTTCTCATGGCTTTTGAAAATGATTCTAGTGAGGCTAAGGATACTGTTATGGATGCTTTAGAAGATAATGATTTTCTTGAAGAAATAAATCAGCTCAAAATAGTTTAGGAAGAAAACAGAATATCCATAGAAACTCTAAAGAATCAGCTTGTAGAAAAGGAGAAACACACTCAAAAATTAGAATGTGAAATAGTAAGTCTAAGAAAAGAAATAGAGAAAGTGAAAACTTTGAATCTTAGATTTGTTAAAGAATCTGAAACCTTAGATGAAATTATCAAGGTACAATGTTCTCCTCTTTTAAAGACAGGTCTTGGATATGTCAGAGAATCCTCTCAGTCTTCAACACCAAACTATCTAAAGGTAGCTAAAGACAAGCTATAACATTCTATCACTCACCAAGGGAACAAAGAAACTTCACAGGTAAAGCATGACCACTTTAATACAAAGAAAAATAACAGAAATATCATTCAAAGAAATACCAATGAGCAGGTAAACACAAATAGAAGGTTTCATGATCGCAAAAATTTCTTCTTTAATGGGAAATGTTTCTCATGTCATAATTTTGGTCATAAAGTTGTTTAATGTATTGCATACAAAACCATCATGACAAAAGAAGCAAGAAAGAAAAGAAATGAGACTGGAATAAAGAATAATACTTATAACAACTTTTCTCCTCTTTAAAATGAAATTGAATGTGCTTATTGCAATAACTTTGGTCATGAAGAATTTGAATGCAGGATAAAACTTTAGCCAAAAGAACATATACCTTAAAGTTCCAAGGTATGGAGAAAGAGGGACTTACAAGTTGAGAACTAGGGCATAGCTTTATTTGAAGAAGGAGAATTAAATCAATGGTACAATGATAGAGGATGCTCAAAACACATGACAGGTGACAGAAATAAACTCCTTTCATACAATGCTCTAGAAAGAGAAAAAAATCTTGCCTTTGGAAATGATACTGCTGCTATCATTAAAGGAAAAGGTTTTTCCTTTTTAAAAGAAAAGGTGAAAGCTAACAATGTTATGTATGTGGATCGATTAAAACATAACTTCTTAAGTGTGAGTCAAATGTGTGATCAAGAAACTGAAGTTGTCTTTAGCTAAAAAGAATGTGTGGTACGTGAGCTTGACATAGGAAAAACAATAATAAAAGGAACTAGAACACCAAGCAATTTGTATGTATTGAAAAGTTGTAAAGAAAAATGTTACTTGTGTAAATATTCAGAATATTGGTTATGGCACAGAAGATTGGGGCATTTGAGCTTCTCGCAAATAAACAAATCTAGCAGACTCAAAACTGTTCGCGATCTTCCTAGCATCACTCTTCCTGAAAGTACCATATGAAAAATTATTTATTTTGAATGTTTAAGATATTATGTCAATTTAGTATTTAGAGAAGTTATATTAGTTAATAACACCATTATATAAATTAAATGGTTGGTAAATAACCATAAAAAATATTACTTCATCATACATTTAAAATTGCTAATATTAAAATTATTGTAAGAATTAGCTAAATTAAAGTTTTATTTTAAATAATTATTATTGTTGTTAATGATAAAAAAAACTAATATATAAGTAGAAAATATACATTTAAAGAAAACATGTAACAAGATTGTTGACCATGGAGAATCCTCCCACTCTTTCATGGAGATTCTTAGTATGTAAATATACTTAGTTATACTATCATGGGCCAATAATCTCGGTTATCAATACCACTTGGCAAAAAGCCATAATTCATTTCATATGGCACTTGCTCATATGCCATTTTTTTAATTAATGAATTTAATTAAAATGAAATGGAAGGCATAACTACTTTAAAAATAAATCTTATTTTTTAATTTCTATATATTACTAAAAATAATCTAGAATATTCAATGGAAATTAAATCCCTACCATCCACCTAGTAATTATTCATAATTAACCTAAAATTACGATATTCTAAAAACTCAATTCTATAATAGACATACCTATCAACATAATAATGGAATCATTTGTTTCATAATAAAGATAATGTTTCAAATGTTTGAGGAATAAAACTATTATCGATAATAGGTTCAAAATATTTAGCCTGTGGTGCAAAAAATGAAGGAACTTAGCACAGAAAGGGTAAAGAAGAAGAATAGGATTCTTATTAGGCCCATGATTCATACTTCCAAGGCTTGGGTTTTTCTTAATAGAGCTAGGAGTCATGTCAGGGATCTTTGGGAGTGGTAGTAACATTTCAATTAAATAATCATCATTATTTCCTTTTTAGCTCGGAGCTAGGGCCAAGATCTAAGAATAAAGCATAATTAATTGGGCTTTGGCTAGTCCTCCATTTTGCAATATTTAAGCATGCAAAAGACCTTTAAATCTTTGGTGATTCTTCGGTGGTAATTGATTGGTTCTTGGGGATTTTTAAATTACATACTTTGGCCCTAAATCCTTGGCAACAAAGAATTTACCAACATGAGTAATTTTTCGAGCCATTGAAGATAGCACATATGGACATAAAACACGATTTTGATGGGAACAAACTATCAAAGGAAACATTACTCTATTTTTTTATACATTTAGTGATAATAGAAAAAGTGGGTGATGTCCTCAAGGTGAATGCATGCAACATTTTTCTTATTTGAAGCTTTCGTAATCGTTGGGACCTTCCCTATTTTTATGCTTTATTGTTTTTTCTCTAATTGAGAAAACATGTATAGAAAGATGTATTTGAACAATAGTAATATGTAGACTTTCATTTGAATGAAATAAAAAATATGTGATCCTTTTATGTGCGGAAAAATAAAATAAAATAAAATAAAAATAAATAAATAATATTGATATAATTTTATGGGAATTATCCCCACCGCGCGTGATCATACAAGGTAATTCTTTGACATGACTACTCTAAGAGCTTCCAAGCACTAGCTTGGAAGACATGCGTCATACCTAGACCTACTGTACCACTACATTTATACCCTAATGCTCTTAAATTTCCTCGAATTGGTCGGAAAGTACATAAATCTCAGTATCATAATGGATTTCTATTATGGTTTTATGGTCCTATTTAGTTTCAATTCATGGAAGATTAATTTGGGAGTATGTGGGGAAAATATAGAAGTTATCGCCTACATGGTGTTGGAAATATGATGCAGTATGTTGTCCTTGATGGCAACCTACTTGATGATGTTGTACTTGATCGAAACCTCTTGATGAGTTTCCTTTTGATAGCAACCTATTTGTTAAAGATGTAAAAATGATGTATCAACATATCAGTTCAGATGTGACAAAGAAAGGAATTCTAGTAAGTGCCAGAAAAATGATAAATATAATATGTCATAATGTATACAAAGGTTTGATAAAGGCAACCTACATATGGATGCAATGTATACGCTACTTTTATGAAGGCAACCCGCGTATACATTCAGGATAATTATATACGCGATTTTTATGACGGAAGTCACGTATGCACGCAGATACATGTGGAGAAGAATGATCCAAGACATGTATGCCTTTTGCACTCTAAAATTATGATACCAAGGGGTATTACCATGGTTTTAGCCCACAATATTGACAGTTGTATTGTCTATTTGATTCCGTCCAACAATGCCATCAACAGTTGTGTAGTTTTGACTCATGGTATTGGTAAAGGCTAAATCTATATAAGGAGAAGAAAATCATAGTGCAAGGCGTGCATGAGTAAGGGTTGTTACTGAATAATTTTCTCTGAGGTATATCTGGATGGGATGAACTCTATTTAAATTGATAGATCTAAATCTATGATTCACCCATGGATATAGTGATGTTTTAGTGTCTCTAGATTTGAAATGACTATGCTCTTGTGTGATCCATTGAAGAGATGATTAGATCTATGAGCTGGAGCAAGTTTGCTGAAGTCAAATGAAGAAATCTTGGTAAGTTCTATGGATCTTGTTCATTTTTCAAATTTTACATTTATAGATCTATACGCTTGTTTGTCTCAGTAAAAGCGCGTATATACGCAAGTTTTCTTTAAAAAAAACGCGTATGGAAGTTAGGGTTTTCTGAAGATTATTGCAAATGTTTTTCTATGATTCTTGCTATTTGTCTTATTTCTATCAATGAAGTCGTCCTGAAGATCTGGGTTGTTTGAATAATATATACGCTGCTAAGTTGATTATGTACAAATCTGATTAATGAGAAAATAAACATGGTTGATGGTGACTAACTCATGAGGGGTTTTGCATTTCTAAAGATATCTGGCTAAAAGCCTTAGATTTGGATCTCAGACTGATTACATTCTGAAAAACAGTATTCATAGATGTATACGTAGGTTGGTGTGAAGGAAAGCATGTATACACGCGGGTTCAGTGAAGCGAAGTAGCGTATGTGTTTTAAGTTGATGAATGTTCAGGGTTGAGTTTGTATCTGCATATTTATTCTGAAGTCTGGGTTATTTCTGAGTTCTGGTAATAGTGGTCTCACTGTTCTGATTGAAGTATTGGGTAAAGTATATGGTTGTTAATGTTTATGAAGAGTTCTGTTGATTCTGTTTGATCCATTATGAAAACTAATGAAAGGTGGTCTGTAGTGATTTTGAGGGTTGAAGCCTTCAATGTGGAAGTAGAAGCTTCCTGCCAGTAGAAGCTGGTATTTCATTTATGGTGTTGAATCTCCCTTCTAGAAGAAGCTAGTAAACAAGAAGAAAGAGGGTTGTAGCTCCCTTCCAGTAGTAGATGGAGAACGAGAGAAGGCAATAACCTTCTGCAGTTAGTTTCCTACGTATTGATATAAGTCCACATCAGTACAATATTATAAGAAGTTTTCCATATAATAAATATTGGAGACAGAGACGACAGCAACAGGGGTTTTCTCCCGAATTAGGTTTCCACCTAAAATCTTGGTGTTCATGTGTGATGCTCTTGTGATTCTTTATCTTGTTGTTACTGCTCAACTAACAGATACATAACTGATAAGCTCAGTTAAATACTGTTTTTGACAGTTTTCTAACAATTCACTCATATCAGTATATGAAAGTTTATTTTAGCATATTCGCGTGTATATGCGAGTTGGGTTCATTAAAGTCGCGTATGGTATTCTGCAAAGAAAATTTTAAATTATCAAGAACATTATAAATATTGATTAACCCCTCTTAGTATTTTTCCTAACAATTGGTATCAGAGGAGGTCCTTCTGAAGAAGCTTAGCCGCTAGAAGGAAGATCAGCTGAGATGAGAAATCAATATGGGACAGCATCTATTAGGCCTCCTCTCTTCAACGAAAACAATTTAATCTTCTGGAAGACAAGGACAAGATCCTATCTTCAGTCTCTTAGAGTAGATGTATGGGCTATAGTTAAAGGAGGTTATCAATATCCAGCCTCAGTTCCAACAGATGCAACGGCAAGAAAGAACTATGAAACTAATGCTAAGGTGGTCAATGCATTATTGGGAAGTATGACTGAATCAAAATTTGTCAAAGTCATGCAATTGAATAGAGCAAAGGAGATTTGGGACAAAATCATTCTAAGCTACGAAGGTGATACAAAGGTAAAAAGCGTTAAACTCCAAACTCTCAAAATTCAATATGAAAATCTCAGGATCCATAATGAGGAAATAATTACCAGTTTATTTTTACATCTAGATGATATTGTAAATCGTATGAGACATCTCAGTGAAACCATAACTGATACTAGTCTAGTAGAAAAGGTTTTAAGATCTCTAACTTCCAAATATGACTCAAAAGTGTGTGCTATTGAAGAGAAGCAAGGTCTACAAACTCTTACTATTGTTAAACTTCATGGTATTCTGACTGCTTGTGAAATGAGAAAATGAGGTCCATATGAAGTCAAATAACTTGTATTTAAAGCTGCTGCAAAAGGAAAAGAAGTACAAGAAACAAAAGGATCAGGGTATGTTTCAGAAGAAGATGAGGTAAATTTTGTAAAGAAGCTACAACTTGGCACTGGAAGGTGTTGGCATTCCCATGTTTTGGCCAGATTGGCAAGACCAAAAGATGAGACAACATCAGAATCGCTTTGGGGCCCTAGGATCTAGCCCTCCTGGACTCGGAGAGGGATCTCTCCAATAAAAGAAAGAATGATGTATCTTTGAAGCTCTAGATGAGATGTTAGGCTAGTTATGAAACACGAAGGGGGGTTTTAAATGATTTGGTTGGTGGGTTGTTGAGTTGGTAATGAGATCATGGACTGAGAAAGTAATGGGAGAAAAGGAAAAAATCAATAGGATGTTTCAGCAAAGGGGATAGGTCAAGAAAGTGCCATCCATTGGGCTATGGAGTCATGAAAGGTAATGCAACAACTAGCCAAAGCTTTGAAAGGGAAAGTCATCTATACTAAAGGATCTTTTTATATAGATGATGGAATGGAACATTAAGGGAAGAAGGTGAAAGAAGGAAAGCAACCCAAATTCTTTCTATAGATCAGGCTAGAGGTCATTTAACTCCAGACCTGCTTGGACATACTCAAAGGCAGCTCTCAAAAGAGGGACAAAGGGGCAGCTTATAGATCAGACCAGAGGTCATTTAACTCCAGGTTAGCTTTAGCATGCTCCAAGGAAAAACAAAGATAAATTTAACAAAGAGATCTTAGAGGGGCTAGCTGGTTGCATAAGGATCTTAGTGGACAGGGCTAAATCTAATCCCCAGTGTTCCCAAATATTTCAGCTTAAACCCAACAAAAACATCTAAGAACACATTCAAATAATTCATACATCAGCTAGCAGCATAAGGAACCACTACACTAGTTAAATCAATTGAAATCAATACTCAGATACACATATAGTAGAAAACATTAAGGCAAGGAGAGCAGAAACATAGGGTGCCTAACAAGGACAAATCCTATGCCAGATTTCTGATGCAAGCCAGTAGACAAATGAACAACATGAAAGTTTAAATAACAATAAGATAAGAGAAACATCACCAATAGTAATAGACCAGGATCCTGTGAATTCTGTTTGATTAATGATGCAAAACCAGTCAGATACTTTGAGCTCAATGGCTGAATGCAATCCAAAATTCTCCTCCCAGCATACTACATAGCAACTACTCTGCTAATCCCTCCCATGAATTTTCTAATAGTCAGAACTAAATCCCTTCTAACTACAATGGCAGTAGCCGAACAACAACCAACAACATCGCTCTTGGGAATTCTGATAGGGGAAGAGAAAAGCAAAGGTAGATGAACATTAATTTGATTCATTAAGATAGAGTGGGGGAAGTGCTCAAGCCCACTCTGCTTAATGGCACCTGCAATCGCTGTAAGTACTTTGTAGACTATTTGGAAACCATTGTCAGGTCGATATTGACCTCTACTGTTTTCTTTGGAGTCTTTCAGGTGTCTGGAACTCTGGGTTTCCTTCTAGAATAAGTGAACTGGACGGAAGGATCCGCAGGCCACTCCATACTCCATAACTGCGACCTGACAGTTTTTTATGAAGCTCCTGTCAGCGTGCTTAATTTTCCTGTGCTCAAGGGAGCACGGAGGGCACTGTAGGAATGGTGTACTATCTGGAGAAAATGTTCTGCTGACACTGCGCTTGGCTTTCCATTTTCTGTTTTGAAGAAAACTGAATTTTGTTTATAAATATCGTTGAAATAAAATTGAACTGAAATACGCCTACGTGAAGGGAAGAACAGTGAATAGGAAAGAAGGGAGAGGAGGCGGGACCCATATAAATCGCAATTGGGATGGACGGGCAGAGGGGCGCGATTGAAAACACCACATAAAGTTTTGATGCGATGGAGGAAAGGGCCTTTGTAATAATAAAACAAACGGATTTTAAACTTTACAAAAGAAAAAGGGGCTTTTCATATGAACAGTAAAGGAATTTAGTGGTGGGACCAGGGGTTTAATCGCAATCACAAATCGGGAGTGGAGTGGAATGGAATGACACATAGAAAACTTCCGATGCGATTGGGACCAACCCTTTGTAAAACTGAAAATCATACGAATTTCCAATTTACAAAGGAAAGGCCTTATATTTTATGAATGGGGCAGAAGAGTGGTACGGTGTGCCCGGTAGGTCTAATCGCAATCAAAGATCGAGAGCGGGCAGGTAATCACAACGTGGGAGAAAGAACTTGCAATGCGATTAATCAGAGGGGCGGTGCGATTGGAGGATCGGAGGGAAAAGGAGCGATTGGGTCAATCGGAGGAGAGGTGCGATCGGGGGATCGGAGGGATGGCACGATCAAACGCAATCACAGTGTATTGCGATGCGATTAATCACGTCGCAAATACTTGTGATGTGATTAATCGCGTCGCAAACACTTGCGATTAGAGTGATCGGAATGTTCGCCATAAAACATGCCATTGGAATGGATTTGCGATTGCGATTAATATGCGGCGGGGTTTATATATAATAAAATTTATAATAAAGTTTATTGCAACGCACAGCGGGGTATGGAAAGGGGAAGTGGTTTTAACATGAGGGAGTATATATATACAAACCTTTGAAATAAAAGGTTTTAACAAGCATGGAGGGGAAGTGGTTAACACATAGATCACATTGTATGTAAAGTGCTTAAAATGTGAATTTACAATGAGAAAGGGGGAAAAGGGGTTTAAAGGGGAATATTAAAACTTTAAACATAAAGTTAAAAGGAAAACATGGGAAATAGGGGATATATGGGGATATAAGGGCTTTTACTTCACTTAGGCATAAAATTCAATCCAGAAGTCAGTTTTGAGAGTGTAGCATATCGTTGGAAAGCTCTTTTCAGGAAATTTCTGATGGATCTTCTTGGAGGATGATTTGGCACTAAACATGCTACGGAAAACCTCTCTGAAGGCAGGGACATCACTTTGTGGAGATAACAACTTCTGAATAGTGAATGAAGGCAATGACTAGACTGACACTGACAAAAGGCACAAGGAGGCTTCAAGGATGATGTGTTTTCAAAGGAAATGCATTCCTTGAAGGCTCAGAAACATCTTAGCCCCCTGTTTGCTTGTCAAAAATTTATAGCGGGCTAACAGTGGCTCCACATGGGGATGGCTTCTTCTTGGAGGAGTGAAGAATTCAGAAAATAAATCTTTTGTGTAGGCCAGATGCCTGGTGCTTGACTCATTAATTTTTTCTTTGATCAGCTGCCACAAATTATGAAGACATCATATCAGCAGTAAAATTTCTCCCAAACAACTACCTACCCACACTATAGTCCTAACATTCTTCTTCTGGGTGCATTTGGACTTGTAGACCCTTTACATCATCAATTTTTACAAATAGGAAAGTAAACCTATTCTACTTCTACCCTTATTACTCCATGAGACCATATTAGACTGTTGGTATCATATGTTTCTCTACCTAATCTAATATCTGCTGGGATTAGACTGTACAGAAGATTTCTTCTCTACATTCTAAGATAGAAATTGAAAATATTCAAGCCAGGATTAGACTGTCTGACTTGCTGGACTTTGCAAAAATTAAAGCAACTAACTACATGCTCACAGGTTGAGCTTTATTGAGTTTTCCTACCTACCCTACTCTAACTGGAAATATCTAATGCTCTAGGTGATACAATAATGCCAATGCAGCCAGTCAAGTAATAGAAAAAAAGGGAAGAAGAACTGACTGCTCACAGAGACAACCGTAGGATGCTCTGCATGTGGATCTTTAAAACTGAAGCCATGAGCAGTGGTGACCAATTCTGACGTATTTGGCTCTTGCGAAGGATTGGTGCTTGAGAAGCTGAGCCAATCAGGGCCTCCATGTATTCTACCACAGGATCAATGAACACATGATGTATACTTTCTTCTTTTTGGCCTGTCATGACTGGTAGGCTGTCTATGTCCCGGGAAGCTTCGATCACTACATCTGCAGTGAGGCCTTTGTAATCATACTCCTCCTTTTCCTGGTTGGGAGTATTTGGCATATGGGAATCAACCAGGAATACCTCTTATTCCTCTGGATCAAGACAAAGATGTCTGTGAGGAAGAAAATCTTGCTCATCTTCACTGCAGCCTGAGCTAGAGGGCTCATTATATTCGTCAGTGCTGTCCTCTATAAACGCAGGTTGGTTCTACTGGAACTCTGTGAAAAAATTAACATATTCTTGAGCAGGGGTTTCTTTTATTACCTCAATCCCGTTGGGAGAAAGCTCCGGATATTCATTCCGCTCAAGATTTTCTTCACCCCTTTCCTCCTTGTCCTCTGTGCTGAAGAGTTGTTGGCTTCCATCCTCTTGGCAAGTATAACTGATGTTCGGATATAAAGAAGAGAGAAGATTCAATGAATCTTCGTCTGCTATCATGCTTTCAACGCTTTCTCCATCAGTATCATAGATAGCCAGCATTGACTCATCATTTTCTTGAAGTTGATGGTCGTAATCTTCCTCCCATTAATCTACTGATGATCGCCCTGCAAGCTCAGTTTCTCCTTGGAAAAAAATATCATCAGACAGATCAACATCAGAGAAATCATAATTATAAGCATTGTCACCCATTAATTCTTCAGGACTCTTGGCGAGTATTTCTTCAAAATAGTCTGCAAGTTAATTTTCTGATTCAATCTCTCATTAATAATACATGCTTTGCATGTGGCTTCTGTCTTGCAGTGGTCTGGTTTGTCTTTCTTGAGGACAAGGTGTAGGACTTTCCCAATCATTATTTCTGGTTTCAAACTCATATTCTTCCTCTTTTGTGTTCAACAGGGTGTTGGCAGTCTCTATCAGTTTTTCTAGCTGTTCCTCTAAAGAGATCTGCACTATTAACTCTATTTGGCTTCTCTTTAATTCCCTTAATATCTCCTCCCTGCACTATATGTTGTATTCGACAGTGATTGCTATATTCTGCATTTCCTCCAGGCTTGAAGGTTCTCTTTCTCTTATATGGAATTCCACCTCGGGGTCAAAAGAACTTGGATAGTGCAATAAAGCCCATCCCAAAGGTGGTTTTATATCTGAAGGTATTGCATCATATATCTTATTAAACCTGGCTAAAAATTCTTGTACTGTCTCTCCTGGCTGCCTTTTCAAGTTTTGATACTCTCCTAGGATGAGGAGAGCATTCTTTGGGGCTGCCCACCTATCAAGGAAAACTTGAGAAAATTGATGAAAGCTGAAAATGCTTGCCACTGGAAGGCCTTTGAGCCAACCCTTAACATTTCCTTGTAATGACAACGAAAAATTTCTGATGCACACATCATATTCTTCTATTTCATACAATTCAAGTAAATCCTCGAGGTTTTGAACATGTTCTTCAGCAGTGGTCCTTTTATTTTCTCTATCAAAAAGAGGCAGCTGGTTTATAAGTTCTGAAGGAAGGGGTTGGAAGATAAGAGGTAAAACCAGAGGCTTATATTTTTCTATGACCTTCGTAGGTGTAGGTGGTGTAACAATGGGCTCATGGTTGCTTGAAGCTTCTTTAGGGGTGGGAGATACAACATGAGCCTCTTGTTCCACCAGGTTCTTCACAGGAGTACAGGTCTCCTCATGGTCTGAAGACTGAGACTTGAGATCTTTCCCACATTCATTGTGGGTCTCATCTTTGTACACTTGATTAGGCTTAAATTAGGACAGAACATAGTGGTAGGCAAAGACAATGGATTCTTTAAACCAAATCCAACCCATGTGTTCTATCCTTCTATGAGGTCTGGCCATATTTTACGTTCTTCCTCCAGTGGAGTCTTTGAGGATTATGGAGTGTGGAGTCACCAGGTGGATGAATATGAATGTTTGAAGTAGGATTTTGTCCACCATCAGCAATACAATACCAATCTAACCAGATATCTTGGGTTTTTGAGTGCCTAAGAATGTTTAAGGTGAAATGCACTCAAGTCCCCAGCAGAGTCGCCACTGTGTTGGGGTTCCCATGTTTTGGCCAGATTGGCAAGACCAAAAGATGATACAACATCAGAACCGCTTTGGGGCCCTAGGATCTAGCCCTCCTGGACCCGGAGAGGGATCTCTCCAATAAAACAAAGAATGATGTATCTTTGAAGCTCTAGATGAGATGTTAGGCTAGTTATGAAAGATGAAGGGGGGTTTAAAATGATTTGGTTGGTGGGCTACTGAGCTGGTCATGAGATCATGGACTGAGAAAGTAATGGGAGAAAAGGAACAAAGCAGTAGGATGTTTCAGCCAAGGGGATAGGTCAAGAAATTTCCATCTATTGGGCTATGGAGTCATGAAAGGTAATTACATGAAACAACTAGCGAAAGCTTTCAGAGGGCAAGTCATATATACTAAAGGATCCCTTTAGATAGATGATGGAATGGAACATTAAGGGAAGAAGGTGAAAGAAGGAAAGAAACCCAATTTCTGTCTATAGATTAGGCCAGAGGTCATTTAACTCCAGACTTGCTTGGACATACTCAAAGGAAGCTCTCAAAAGAGGGACAAATGGGTAGCTTATAGATCGGACTAGAGGTTGTTTAACTCGAGGTCAGCTTTAGCATGCTCCAAGGAAAAACGGAGATAAGTTTAACAAAAAGATATTAGAGGGGCCAGCTAGTTGCACAAGGATCCTAGTGGAAAGGGCTAACTCTAATCCCCAGTGTTCCCAAATCTTTCAGCTTAAACCCAACAATAACATCTAAGAACATATTCAAATAATTCATACATCAGCTAGAAGCATAAGGAACCACTACACTGGTTAAATCAATTGAAATCAATCATCAGATACACATATAGCAGAAAGCATTAAGGCAAGGAGAGCAGAAACATAGGGTGCCTAACAAGGAAAAATCCTATACCAGATTTCTGATGCAAGCCAGCAGACCAATGAACAACATGAAAGTGTAAATAACAATAAGATAATAGAAACATCACCAATAGTAATCGACTAGGATCCTGTGAAATCTGCTTGATTAATGATGCAAAACCAGTCACATACTTTGAGCTCAATGGCAGAATGCAATCCAAAATTTTCCTCCCAGCCTACTACATAGCAACTACTCTGCTAATCCCTCCCATGATTGTTCTAACAATCAGAACTGAATCCCTTCTAACTGCAATGACAACAACCGAACAACAACCAACAACATCGCTCTTTGGAATTCTAATATGGGAAGAGAAAAAAAGAGGTGGATGAACATTAATTTGATTCATTAAGACAGACTCGTGGGGGAAGTGCTCAAGCCCACTCTACTTAATGGCACCTGCAATCGCTGTAAGTACTTTGTAGACTGTTTGGAAACCACTGTCAGGTCGAGATTGACCTCTACTGTTTTCTTTGGATTCTTTCAGGTGTCTAGAACTCTGGTTTGCCTTCTAGAATAAGTGAACTGGACGGAAGGATCCGCAGGCCACTCCATACTCCATAACTACGACCTGACAGTTTTTTATGAAGCTCCTGTCAGCGTGCTTAATTTTCCTGTGCTCGAGGGAGCATGGAGGGCACTGTAGGAATGGTGTACTATCTGGAGAAAATGTTCTGCTGACACTGCGCTTGGCTTTCCATTTTCCGTTTTGAAGAAAACTGACTTTTGTTTATAAATGTCGCTGAAATAAAATTGAACTAAAATACGCCTACGTGAAGGGAAGAACAGTGAATAGGAAAGAAGGGAGAGGAGGCGGGACCCATATAAATCGCAATCAGGGTGGACAGGCGGAGGGGCACGATTGAAAACACCACACAAAGTTCCGATGTGATGGAGGAAAGGGCCTTTGTAATAATAAAACAAACGGATTTTAAACTTTACAAAGGAAAAAGGGGCTTTTGATATGAACGACGGAGGACTTGAGTGGTGGGATCGGGGATTTAATCGTAATCGCAAATCGGGAGTGGAGCGGAATGGAATGACACATCGAAAACTTCCGATGCAATTGGGACCAACCCTTTGTAAAACTGAAAATCATACCAATTTCCAATTTACAAAGGAAATGCCTTATATTATATGAATGGGGCGGAAGAGTGGTACGGTGGGCCCGGTAGATCTAACTGCAATCGAAGATCGGGAGCAGGCTGGTAATCGCAATGTGGGAGAAAGAACTTGCGATAAGATTAATCGGAGGGGCGGTGCGATTGGAGGATCGGAGGGGAAAGGTGTGCTTGGGTCAATCGGAGGAGAGGTGCGATCGGGGGATCTGAGGGATGGCGCGATCAAACGCAATCGCAGTGTATTGCGATGCGATTAATCGCGTCGCAAATACTTGCGATGTGATTAATCGCATTGCAAACACTTGCGATTGGAGTGATCAGAACGTTCGCCATAAAAAATGTGATTGGAACGGATTTGCGATTGCGATTAATATGCGGTGAGGTTTATATATAATAAACTTTATAATAAATTTTATTGCAACGCACTGCACGGTATGGAAAGGGGAAGTGGTTTTAACACAAGGGAGTATATATATACGAACCTTTGAAATAAAAGGTTTTAACAAGCATGGAGGGGAAGTGGTTAACACATAGATCACATTGTATGTAAAGTGATTAAAATGTGAATTTACAATCAGAAAGGGGGACAAGGGGTTTAAAAGGGAATATTAAAACTTTAAACATAAAGTTAAAAGGAAAACATGGGAAATAGGGGATATATGGGGATATAAGGGCTTTTACTTCACTTAGGCATAAAATTCAATCCAAAAGTCAGTTTTGAGAGTGTAGCATACCGTTGGAAAGCTCTTTTCAGGAACTTTCTGATGGATCTTCTTGGAGGATGATTTGGCGCTGAACATGCTGTGGAAAACCTCTCTGAAGGCAGGGACATCACTTTGTGGAGATAATAGCTTCTGAATAGTGACTGAAGGCAATGACTAGACTGACACTAACAGAAGGCACAAGGAGGCTTCAAGGATGATGTGTTTTCAGAGGAAATGCATTCCTTGAAGGCTCGGAAACATCTTAATCCCCTTTTTGCTTGTTAAAAATTTATAGGGGGCTAACAAAAGGTTCAAAGGTAAGCTTCCTTTTAAATGTTTTTCTTGTGGAAGAGTTGGTCATTATGCTACAAAGTGTCCTCATAACAAAATTCATGAAAAAGGAAAGGAAGTAGTAAAATTAATTAAGAATCGGTTTATCAATAGAAAAAAATTATTATACTCATGAAGATAGTGATGGGTTATCAAATAGTGAAGAAGGAGAATTCGATTAAGATTTTAGACTTCTCATGGATTTTGAAAATGATTCTAGTGAGGCTAAGGATACCTTTATGGATTCTTTAGAAGATGATGATTTTCTTGAAGAAATAAATTAGGTCAAAATATGTTAGGAAGAAAACAAAATATCCATAGAAACTTTAAAGAATCATCTTGTAGAAAATGAGAAACACAATGAGAAATTAGAATGTGAAATAGTAAGTCTAAGAAAAGAAATTGAGAAAGTGAAAAATTTGAATCTTATATTTGTTAAAGGATCTGAAACCTTAGATGAAATTATCAAGGTACAATGTTCTCATATTTTAAATACAGGTCTTGGATATGTCGGAGAATCCTCTCAATCTTCAGCACCAAACTATCTAAAGGCAGCTAAAGACAAGCTACAACATTCTATCACTCACCAAGGGAACAAAGAAAATTTACAGGTAAAGCATGACCAATTTAATACAAAGAAAAATAACAGAAATATCATTCAGAGAAATACCAATGAGCAGGTAAACACAAATAGAAGGTTTCATGATCACAAAAATTTCTTCCTTAATGGGCAATGTTTCTCATGTCATAATTTTGGTCATAAAGTTGTTTAATGTGTTGCATACAAAACCATCATGACCAGAGAAGCAAGAAAGAAAATAAATGAGACTGGAATAAAGAATAATACTTATAACAACTTTTCTCCTCTTTAAAATGAAATTGAATGTTCTTATTGGAATAACTTTGGTCATGAAGAATCTGAATGCATGAGAAAACTTTAGCCAAAAGAACATATACCTTAAAGTTCCAAGGTATGGAGAAAGAAGGACTTACAAGTTGAGAACTAGGGCATAGATTTATTTGAAGAAGGAGAAGAAAATCAATGGTACAATGATAGAGGATGCTAAAAACACATGACAGTTGACAGAAATAAACTCCTTGCATACAATGCTCTAGAAAGAGAAAAAAATCTTGCCTTTGGAAATGATACTCCTGCTATCATTAAAGGAAAAGGTTTTGATTTTTTAAAAGAAAAGGTGAAAGATAACAATGTTATGTAAGTGGATGGATTAAAACATAACTTCTTAAGTGTGAGTCAAATGTGTGATCAAGGAACTGAAGTTGTCTTTAGCTAAAAAGAATGTGTGGTACGTGAGCTTGACATAGGAAAAACAATAATAAAAGGAACTAGAACACCAAGCAATTTGTATGTATTGAAAAGTTGTAAAGAAAAATGTTACTTGTGTAAATATTCAGAATATTGGTTATGGCATAGAAGATTGTGGCATTTGAGCTTCTTGCAAATAAACAAATCTAGTAGACTCAAAATTGTTCGCAATCTTCCCAGCATCACTCTTCCTGAAAGTACCATATGAAAATATTTCCAATTCGGTAAGCAAATGAGAGTGCAAATCAATGCCAAAGAAGGATCAACAAGTAAGCCTCTTGGATTCATTCATACTGACCTATGTGGACCTATGAGGAAAAAGCCACCTCGTGGAGAAAAATACTATATTCTATTTATTGATGACTTCTCTGGAATGTGTAACATTGGATTGCTAAAACACAGAGATGAAGCATTTGAAAAATTTCAGATCTTCAAATCTGTGGTTGAAAATGAATTAGATATAAAAATCAAATGTCTTAGATCTGACAGAGGAGGGGAATATATATAAGATGAATTCTTTGATTTATGTTAACAATATGGCATAAAAAGAAAGTTTTCTGAAGCTGGTACCCCACAACAAAATGGTGTAGCAGAAAGAATGAATAGAACAGTTCAATAGATGGCTTGAGCTATGCTTGATGATTCTCGAACACCTGACACATTTTGGGGAGAAGCAGCCCATACAACCGTAAATATTCTTAACAAGGTTGATGTTCATGTGAATAGTGATAAAACTCCCTATGAGGTCTGGTATGGTAATCTTCCAACTGTAAATAATTTTAGAGTTTTTGGAAGAAAATGTTTTATCAGGATCAATGATGAAAAACTCGGTAAGTTTGAGCCTAGAGAAGATGAAGGAATATATATTGGTTACTCTTCTAGAATTAAAGCATATAAATGTTACAATAAAAGACTTCGGAAGATTGTTGAATGCATTGATGTTGTAATTGATGAGTCTTTCCTAGCTCCAAAAGGGGAAATACAAACAACAAATGAAGATGATGGTGAATTATATCTTCCTGCATCAAATAGAAACAATATAGAAGGTGAACCCAATGAAGCACCGGAAGAAGATCTATTTGAAAAGGCTCCATCTAGGTATGTTCAAAAGAATCATCCAGAATCTCAAATTTTGGGAGAAAAGGGATCAGGTGTCCAAACAAGAAGAACTCTTGTAGGATCTCCTAGCTATCTCGCATTTCTATCCACTATTGTACCACATAATGTTAATCAAGCTAGCAAAGTTTAATGTTGGATTCAAGCCATGAATTAAAAACTTGATCATATTGAAAAGAATCATACTTGGAAATTAGTTCCAAGACCTCATGATCAAAATTTTATTGGAATAAAATGGATATTCAAAAACAAGTTAAATGAAAATGGATATGTTATTAGAAACAAAGCTAGACTTGTTTGTAAAGGGTATGCTCAACAAGAAGGTATAGACTTTGAAGAAACATTTTCTCCTGTAGCTAGACTTGAAGCCATAAGAATTTTCTTTCCTTTTCAAGCTTTCAACAATTCAAAGTTTATCAAATGGTTATTAAATCTGCTTTCCTCAATGGTGATCTAGAAGAAGAAATTTTTATAGAACAACCAGAAGGATTCATTTTGGGCAATGATGAAAAGCTTGCTTGTAAACTTAAAAAGGTTTTATATGGTATCAAACAAGCTCCAAGGGCATGGTACTATCGTCTTGAAAAATATCTTCATCAACAAGGATTTTTAAATGGATCTCGTAATAGAAAATTATACACAAAAACTGAAAATGATAAACTATTGATTATAGTAGTATATGTTGATGACATCATTTTTGGCAGTAATGAAGAGTCCATGAGTCAGAAATTTTATTCTATTATGCAGCAAGAATTTGAAACGTCTTTAGTTGGGGAACTAATGTTTTTTCTTGGCTTACAAGTGCAACAAGCAACAGATGGCATATTTTTATCATAAGCAAATTATCTTAAGCAAATTCTGAGGAAGTATGGGATGGAAGACTGTAAACCTGTAAGTACACCAATGGTAACTGGGTGTAACCTGGGTTCTCATGATGATTCTCCCATGGTGAATCAACCAGAATACATATCCATGATTGGAAGTCTACTTTATCTCACTGGGACAAGACCAGACATTAAGCATGCAGTTGGGATTGTTGGATGATTCCAAGCTAATCCAAAAGAGTCTCATCTTAAGGTTATAAAAAGAATATTCAAATATCTACAAGGGACTCAAGACTTTGGTCTATGGTATCCAAAGTATGTTGATCTCACTCTTCATGCTTACACAGATGCAGATTAGGCTGGAAATGTTGATGATCAAAAGAGCACTAATGGTGGTGCATTATATATGGGGCCCTAATTAGTATCTTGGTTCAGCAAGAAGCAAATTTCTATTCCCTTATCTACAGCAGAAGCAGAATGTGGTTGCCACGTCATGTTGCACACAACTACTTTGGATGATGCAGACTGTACAAGATATTAAAATCAAATGTTCACCTCCCATCTCCATTTTTTCTGATAATACAAGTGCCATTAGTATCTCAAAGTATCTGGTTATGCATTCGAAGACCAAGCACATTCCTATCAAGTATCACTTCTTATGTGAACAAGTGCTTGAACAAAATGTTAAATTGGAGTATGTTCCATCCAAAGAACAAGTTGCTGATATATTTACTAAACCTCTTCCTAGGGAAGCATACGAATATCTCTCGCAGAAGCTGGGAGGTGTCTCTACCTCTCAGATCAGATCTGCTTGATTTCAGAAGATTAAATTTGGTACGCAGGTTTCATAAAGGAAAATCGTGTATATATGCGAGTTTCTATGCATACAACCGCATATAGGTTTTTCTGACATAAATTCTCTGGGTCAACGTTTTAGAAAATTTGTTGTGCTATTGGGTAATCTATGATATTTTTCCAGTATTCATATTTCTGTATCATTCTCTGATATTTTTCTCCTTGATGAATAATCTTCTTGATGCTTTCTTTCTTCTGCAATGCTCTGTTGTAGACCTCCTCTCTAGTTTGCTGGAGATGTATAGTCTGATTAATTCTTCTTTTCATGTCATTTTCTTTAGACTGTACCTCTTGGATTAGCTTCATGACTGGCACACCTAGGCTGGTTGGAAAAATTGCATCTACTCCATAAACAAGCTGGTAGGGTGACATTCCAATTGATTTTTTGAGTGTTAATCTATCAGCCCAAAGAGCATGTACCAGCTTTGTGTGCCAAGACTTCTTATTGTCCTCCAACAACTTCTTGATTATGTTTACCAAACTCTTGTTTGAAGATTATGCCAGCCCATTACCTTGAGGGTAATAAGCAGTAGAATGACCCAATGTAATTTTATATTTGTGACAGAATTCAACCATATTTTTGGATCCAAATGCTGCTGCATTATCAGTGATAATCTTGCTAGGACAGCCAAATCTAGAAACGATATGGTTTTTAAGGAATTTTATGATAACAGAGTCATTGGATTGCCTAGAAGGGATGACTTCTATCCATTTAGTAAAGTAGTCTGTTGCTATGAGAATCCATTTATGTTGGGCAGATGAGGGTGGATGGATTTCTCCTATGAAGTCTAAACCCCACTATTGAAAAGGGGCTTCAACAGTGATTGGATGCAAACATAAGGGAAGAAATTTTATTTTTCCTTCAAAGAGTTGGCATTTATGACAGGAAATTATCATCTTATGTACATCCTGAAAGAGGGTGGGCCAATAATAACCAGCTCTAAGGATTTTGTTGGCTGTAGTCTTCTAGTAGAGGTGGCCTCCACATTCTCCTTCATGGAACTCGTGCTTGACCTTATCTGCATCATTCTCAGGCAAACATTTAAGCAATAACCCACTAGCATTTTTCCAATATAAAAATTTATCTAAAATGCAGTAGTTCACAGCTTTTAACTTCAAAAACCTTGCCTTTGTTTTTGAAAAACCAGGAGGTGTATTCAGATTTAGCAAAACATACACAATATCAGAATACCAAGGGGAATTCATAAAATTATCTTCCACAATGGGAGTTGACAATTCCTCTTGTTCATCTAAGATATTTATCATATTAATATCAAGAGCTTCAAAATTCGACTCAGTCATTAATCTTGCTAGTCCTTGGCCTTTTATGAGTTTATTGGGCTTGATTTCTAAATCATATTCAAGTATCACAACTATCCACTTTCCTCCCTTGCCATCTGGGTCTTGTGTTAGGATGTCTGTTACAACTGAGTTGGGCACAAATCCAATTATATGGGAGTGTAAAATATAAACTCTGAAGTCTTTCAAGGCTTTGACTAAGGAAAAGGCTTGTTTCTCCATGATGTTATACTTCAGAGGTGCATCTCTCAGTGCCTTACTAAAGAATGCAATTGGCTGCTCTTGTCCCTTTGAATTTTTCTGCAATAGGACAACAACCACTGTATGCTATGATGCGAATGAAAAAATGAAAAAACATTTTGCAAAATCAGGACTTATAAGAACTGGTGTTTTGGTTAATTCTTGCTTTACCATTCCAAAGGATTTCTTTGCTTCTAAGGTCCATTTGACTCATTGTTCCTTTTTCAGCATGTTGGTTATGTTTCTAAGGAGTTCAGCCAAGTTGGGTATGAACCTTCTCAAGAAATTTATCTTTCCAATGAATGATTCCTTGATGTTTCTTGGATGGTTGATTTGCAGAATACCATCAATCCTTTTTGGGTCTATCTTTATTCCCTCTTCTGATATGATGTGTCCAAGTAGCTTACCTTCTTGGAGACCAAACATTGTTTTCTTGGGATTTAAAGACAAACCATTCTTTCTGCATTTCTCGAAGACTTTTCTTAAGTGTTATAGGTGCTCTTCATCTGTCTTAGAAAAAACAGTGATATCATCGAGGTAGCTAATGATGAAGTAGCCTAATTCCTCTGAGAATGCTATGTCTGTGGCTCTGTGAAATGTAGCACCAACATTCATTAAACCAAAGGGAATTTTCACATACATGAAAGTGCCCCAAGATTTAGTGAAATTTGTCTTTAGTTGCTCATTAGGATGTACTAAAATCTGATTGTATCGTGAGAAGCCATCTAGCAAAGAAATTCTTTTTGAACCAACTACCTTTTGTAAAATGTGATCCATCTTGGGTAAAGGGTAGTTTTCTTTCAATGAGGCTTTGTTTAAGTTCCTAAAGTCAATACAAAGCCTTATCTCTCCTATATTTTTCCTAACTAACACTAAAATAGACACCCAATCAGAATATCTAATAGGAACAACAATCCCAGCTTCATACATTTTCTTGATTTCCTTCTCAACCAAAGGTAATTGTACAACGTTTATTCTGCACAATTTTTGTTTAAATTGTTTTTGGTTTTCCTTGAGAGGTATCTTGTGCTGAATTATTTCTGTGTCATAGGATTTCAGATCCTCATAACTTCAGGAAAAAACATCAGAAAATTCTTTAAATAGCTCTATGTATTTTAGTTTGATATGAGCTGGTAAAGTTTTAGACAGTTTGATCATCTTTGGTTTTATTTCACTGCCTATATTGCACTCTTCTACCTCAGTTTCCATAGGCTCCAGCTTTGGTTTCTTGGCAACATTGTTGAAATCAAACAACTCTTCTAAAGGGACCAGCCCTTTTGGCAAATTTTCAGTGTCAAATTGCAGCATCTCTTCCTTTCCTAAATCTGCACTAACTTCTACATTATGTTCAAGTTTATTAGTTAACATATTCATAACAACAATTTCTGGGGAGTTTTCTTCTTCATCAAGTAGATTTTATTCATTAGAACAGTCTGTCTCATAGTCTGAATCTGAACTTGGCAGCTCAAATTCATTTCTGGACTGTAAGAAATCTTCTATTTGTTTGTCTCCATCAAACAATTGCTAGTATTTTTCGTTGTCAGGGACAGCTGGTCGAAACTTGATTTGGGTAGTGCATAGTTTGGTTTCATATGGTGTCAAGCATTTCCTAGTAGCAAATGCCAAACCATTAGCAACAATATTTTGATTTCTTGGGACAAAGACAAGCTGAAACTCATCAATTTTTCAATAAATCAAGGGTATCATTCCTATAGGATCTAATTCTAGGATGTTTTGCGCAATATTCCCCATTCACTTTCCCAATTATTAGTTCAGAATCACCATGAACCTTAATCCTTTTGGCCCCTAATTTATTCAATAAGTGTAGGCCAAAAAGTAGGGTTTCATACTCAGTTATGTTGTTGGTGCATTGAAAGTTCAATTTGCAGGAATGCCCTTTAGTGTGATTGTTCATTGTATTGTGAAGCCACACTCCTACACCTGCATCACTCTTAGTACAAGATCCATCAAAGTGCATACTCCAAAGAGGATTAGTTTCAGATTCACTAGTTTGGTTACTATCCTCTTGATCTGGTGTGTTTTTGGATTGTTCTTGAAGATCAACACTATGTTGAATTTGTTTTATTTCCTCATGTTTTTCATTGTGTTGAGGACTTTCCTTTTGACCCTTAGGGTTGAAAAGCAGTGGATGACTAATTTGCAGCTCTAGACCTGTGTTTTGTCTGCTAATATTTTCAGATTCAGCAAATTGTTTTGACATTTCTGTCTTGTCTTCCTCTTTTTCTGTGTTTTCCACTAATTTAGTTAAAGTTTCTTCTTCATCGAATGTTTCCTCATTGAAAAGAATAAACTAATCAAGGCCTGTATGTAAAGAATAAAGAGGAGATTTTTGTGGTCTCTCTTGGCTGGTGACCATGTATTGCATATGAGATTCCCTGTAAAGTCTTCTTGTTTGATTAAAAACAGGGATGATTGCATATGTCATATCCATCTGCATAGTTCCTTGCAACTTAGCTCCCCAAGATCTTGATAACAGCATACCATACTTAGGGGGTACATCAGCCACTACAATATCCATCACTAAACATTTAGCTGGAATTTGTGCTAAGTTTACATAGAGGTCTTTGATTAATCCTAAGCATTTCACTCTGCTTGAGTCAAAGGAGTAAATATATTTGTATGGCTAAGTGATCTCAAGGCCTAGGTTCTCCATTACAGCTTTGGGCATTAAATTGTGGGAGGCCCCTGAATCATGCATGGTGATGTGCAAAATTTTGTCATGAATCTGCAAACTAACATAAAAAGGAGGAACTGGTCCTTCTTGATAACTACCTTCAATCTTTGGACCAAATATGAGCTCTCGCTGGTCATCATTAAGATTGACAGTGTCATTATTCTCTTCTATGTTAAAAGCCTTCAAAATTTGGGATCTGTACACATCTTGGGTAGCTAATTTAGTGAGGGGAACAGAGATTTTGATTTTGGAAATTTCCTGTTCCAAACTAAAAGGAATCTTATTCTTTAAAGTGTTGGTTTCAGCCTTATTAACTGCCACCCTATAAACAACATCAGTTTGCTGATTTTTTCTATTTACATTGGTCAAAATTGTTTTAACAGGAGCACTAGCTGAAGTACTAGCGCTGCTAAAGTCTCCACTCTATTTTTCATTGATTTGAGTGCTTTGCTCTTTGTTTTTATTAGAATTTCCAGCCACCGTTTTTTCTTTCTGTTTGGTGATTTTGGGTTTATTTACAAGGCTGTTTTTAACAGATTTGTCAGAGTTTTTGTTGTTGGGGGTTTCTTGATTGCTTTTACTCCTAAGTGCATATTCCTTTGGAGTCTCTATGATGACATTTTCCAACTCTTGATAGCAATATTCCTCATCTGCTCTTTTATCATCATAGGGAGTGTATAGACCTTTTTTTCTATTGTAATGAACATTAAAATCATCATTGTCTATTCCCAACATATTAATGTCATTTTCCTCTGTTTGGTCTATTATTTCTTCAACCTCACTTATATAGTTTTGATGAAAAGGAGATATGATCTTCTGATCAGGGTCTCTTGGTCTGTTTTGAGGTTGATTTCTTCTGAAATTTTGAGTTTGATTTTGATTTTTGTTTTGAGGAGCTGATTGGTTTTGAATTGCTTGTTCTTTCTCAAGTATGCTCATCTTTTTCATCATTTCCTCCATTATTCTTTCCATCTTTCAGTTGCATGTGGAAGGTGTGGATTCCTCTCTAAATGAAAATTTCTTCTCATTTCTCATTCTATCTCTTTTCTCCATTAAATTTGCTTCCACAGCTAAGGCTCCATTTTGCATATCCTCTAGAGTCTGAGGATCTCTTTCTCTAAGTTGATAAGCCTTTTCAGGATCAAATGCTTCAGGAAAATTGTTTAGGGCTGAGTCTTGTGGAGGTTTTAGATTTGGGGGAAGTGCATTATAGACACTATTGAACCTAGTGCAATAAGCTTGGACACTTTCCCCAGCGTTCCTTTGGAGATTATTGTAGTTTGAGAGTATTTGGAGAGGGTTTTTCTTAACTTCCCATTTGTTTAAGAATAACTGATGGAAGGCTTGAAGATCATTAATACTATGAGGGGTTAAGCCTTTGAACCATTTTCTTACTTCACCCCCTAAACTTTGAGCAAATAATCTAAGTTTGACAGATTCATCATCGATCTCATTTTTTTCAAAGTAGTCATTCATATTATCCACATGTTGTGAGGCAGTAGTAGCACCATTGGCATCATACAATGGTATCTTGGACTGATAGTCCTATGGAATATTGACTAAGGGTAAAGGAAGGACGAGAGGGGCATACCATGCTGCCAAAATAGGAGTTTGTGGGAAAAATGGGGGGTTTACAGGTGGAGGATGTAAAATGGGAGGATTTTGATGGAAAGATGTTGGTTGAACTGTGGGTGTGGGGGCAACATAAATAGATGGACCAACAAAATATTGTTGAGCAGATCTAGGATGAGAGAAACCAAAATTATGAAGGAAATGTAAATCAGGTGGCGTAGTTTCTCTGCTACCAAGATGTTCACCTCTATCTTGGGATGAAGGAGGAGACTCTAAATCTATCTGATCTATATCATCAAGTGACCTAGTTTGGAATGGATTTCTTAAGTCAACTTGTGATTGTTGTAGAGCTGCAAGATTTTCTGGGACAAAATTAGCTCTATGGAAAGGTCTGACAATAGTTGAAGATTTGGCCTTAGGAGACTTCCTAAGTATTCTTTTAGGGTTATCAACTATCTCAGGAGGGTTTGGGTCAGGATGGCTCATAGTATGAATTCTTCTTGGAGCTACTATGCTATGTTTTTCAGACCCAACTTACAAGAAAATTTTAACCAAATATGAAGATCTTTAAGAGGCTAACTGATCTATTTAAACAAGAAAAATTTAATCCTAAAGTATTCTGACTGAGTTTGTATGATATTATGATGAGTAATGGGTTTCCCAGTGGATTCTTAAGGTCTGTTTTGGATTGTGGAGTCGCCAGGTGGAAATTTTTAACTCTTTTGGAGGTAAAATGTTTTATGGTCCACCACCATGTTTATTTTGAACCAATCTGAAATATTTTTGGGTTTTCTGAGTTTTTTTTTTTTTTTTAGTCCTATGGGTTCTAAGAGTGTCTTAAATCTGTTTCAACACTTAGCTATAGTGATGAGACAAAGAAGGTTTACTCTTATGGCTAAGCTAGTTGATTCCTTTAAGGTTTGATAAGTTCTTATGAGAATCCTAATGTTTCCTTAGTTTCTCACTGATTCAAACAAGTTCTATCATGACTACCATTTTCTGTGGTATTGCTTGTAGAGGGCTACTTGTAATAGAGGGGTTTTTAAGGTCTTAAAGGTGCCTAAGATGAAATTTGACTCAGTCCCCAGTATGGTCGCCAGAAATGTTAGCTCCCTATAATTTCAGCAGATTGGCGAGACCAAAACTGCAGAGAGAACACTTGAACCACTTTGGGATTCTAGGATCTAGCCCTCTTGAATCCAGAGAGGGATCTCTCTATAAGTGAAAATATTGATTTATCTTTAAGGTTTGAGATGTGATATTAGGCTAGTTATGAAGAACAAGGTTTTTGTTTGGTTTTGGTTGGGAAAAGATATGTGAAGATGAAGGAAGTCTAAATGAAGGGTGAAGATATGTGCAAGTGAAAGATTGATTCAGTTAACAAGGTAGGCAAGAAACAACTTCAGTCCATTGGGCTATGGCGTCATAGTAGGCTTTAATTGAAACAACAAGGTTCAAGAGTGGTCCATGGGGCAAGTCATCTATGTCAAAGGATCTCTTTAAGTTGATTTATGGAATGAAAACAATAAGAAGTGGAAAAAAAAAAATGAAGAACAAAGAGCAGCCTAAGATCAAGTAAGTACTTTGAAACTATCCTGATTTTAGCATGCACTTAAGGAGAAACATAAAAGTAATCTAAGATCAGGTAATTACTTTGAAACTAGCCTTCTTTCGATGCAATTTCAATAGAAAACACTTTAAACAATAAAATAGCTTAAGATCAAGTAAGGAATTTGAACCTATCCTTCTTTCAGCATATTCAAAGGAAAACTCTTCAAAGTAACTGCTGGAGAAGAAACTAGAGGACAGGGCTAACCATAGACTTCCTTAGCTCTTTATTTACTTGGTAAAATTATCAAGACAACACTTTAAGATAACAAAGAATAGTCAAAGATCAAGTAAGGACTTTGAACCTAGCTTGCTTTTGACATACTCTTAGGGAAACTTTCCGAACAACTCTTGGAGATAAAACCAGAGAACAGGGCAAACCATAGACTTCCCTAGTTCAACTCTACTTAGCATAAAATTAAAATAACATTCAAGAACAATGTTTGAAGTTTAGACAGTAAGACATGGGAACATCAACATTCCTTTACTACTTGGACTATATTAAATCATTCCTAAATACACAATTGGCAGAAAACATGAAGATAAAGCTTATCAGTGAAAGTAGGGTACTGCAGAGAGTAAATCCTAGCTTTATATTTGTTGTTCTTTATCAGAGAAGATGGAAAAAATGGAAACATAAGAAAATAACAATTTACAATAAGAAAAACATCACCATTGACATAGACCAGGATCCCATAAATCAACTTGTATTTGAATGCTTCAAACCAGTTACAATCATCAAGTCCAGTGGGCATCTACAGCTTCAAATTTCTCATATCAACTTTAGGTATATTCAATTACAAACAGAGCTTACAGGAGCTTCATAAAACTATTTACACGCATCAGATATTCAGAGACCAACCTTTGTTTAATCTTCTACAGAAGTATTTATAGAAGAAATGAGGAGGTGGGATAAGAAAAAGATCATTGGGTTAAATTAATCCAATTTAATACTTCTCAGCCTTTGAAGGGCTGAACAGAGAAGATTTTTGATATTTCCTCTGTATTAAGTGATTTTCATTAAGTATTTGGCCTGCTGGGAAAATTTTGTTGACTTAGAAGCTCTTGATTATCTTTGTAATAACTTTGCTGACAGTCATAATAAGTTATTTTGATTTGAAATAACTGCTCAACTTTATTCAGGAAAATTATCTTCTGTTCTGTAATAACTATGCCTCTTTTGATTGCTGCAAGGCTGCAGCTGGCTTTTGGTAGCTGGAAAGGATTTAATTAGCCTCTGATGTGGCAGTGGAGGCTTCCTGGATCGATAGAATTCTTTATCTTTCCATAAAACACCTTTAATTCACTTTAGTTTTGTGTTTTTAGGATAGATTAGGCTTAATCTATGTGTTCTGGTGTTCGTGCTATCTTTAGCTGTGGATTAGGCTTTTGATAGTCGAATTCACGCCTTAATCCTTCGAAAATATTTTTTAAACCTTTAAACATTGATTTCTGCGTTGATTTTATCCCTGGATACTGATACTCTTTGTCTCTCGAATTTGCTGTGTTTTCATTGATTTTAGGGGCGTACAGAGGGTTTTATGTGTTACCAGTGTGTTGTGGCCAGCAACAACCCCCCTTTTTATTTAGTATTAGTAATAATACTAAATAAGTGGGGACCCTTAGTTTAAAAATCCAAAAAATTTATTGGTGTTTGTTTTCTTTTTCAATAAAACTTACTATCATTGACTTAAAGAAATTTCTTTGGAAAATCTTTAAACTAAACTTAAGTTTATGATAGATTAGAATAAAACCTTTCTTTGAATATCACATCCATCGCACGCAATCCAAAAAACTATGCAGAAAAATATTTATCGCAAATCGCATATCGCAGAAAATATAGTAACGAATATTTTTCATATGTTATATTTTGCGATATTGCGATTTCGCGATATTGCGATATCGCGATATTACAATTTCGCGATGTTACTGATTACAATTTGCGAAAATTGCGATTTGCGATATTGCGATGATACGAAAGTTGCGATTCACAATTATTTCGATTTGCGAAAGCTGCGATTTGCGATATTGCAAAGCAAATCGCAGATCGCACTATCACACATTCTGAAAGCTCGTTGTACGAAGAAAATATTCCATAAATTGATATCCTTTATGCGCTTTAATGTCAAGTTAATGAATGGATTGTCAATTATTAATGAAAAAGGATTTTGGTTTGATCAAAAGGTTATTTCATGATTAAATAATATATTTCATACGCCTTCAACATTTAAAACTATCCCGTCACCTTTCTCATATCATTATTCTCACTTAATTTGTAAAACTGCAGGCGTGAAGAACAGGAGACTATACAAAGAAATATTCAGAGAATTATGGGAAAAAAAGAGAAAGCTTCGAGTTCTGGAAAGAAATAGAAAGCTCCAAGTTCTGAAGCTAAAGAGATGGCATCCTTGTACGCAGACACTGCTTGCAACAAAGACATTGGCATCACCACTTGAGAGGGTATGTTTAGTTTTCTTGAAGAAGAGAACCCGAGGGTAATGGATGTTTCAGCTACGGCGGGCTCAAGTAGTTCCTCTAAAGCATCTCTTATAGAGTTGGCTTGTTCATTTTTACACCGAATAGCAGCAAGACCTAGAATTCTTCCGTATACAGATATGATCAAATGGGTGCTGGATAACACCGATATTATGGACAGGAAGTTTAAAACTCCAGATCAAGAGCTCATCGGGTCGTTTACTCTAGAAGGTTTGAGGCTTATGTATCATTTGCCGGAGCCTCAGGCAACTTACAACAAACAATTTATGGAGAAATTTTCCAAGGAAAATGAAAATTTGGCAGAATGCACTAAAGAATGGTCTAGAAGAGATGAACCACTGAAGAAATATAAACACGGTATGTACAGTACCGGTTCACTCACCTCTCCATATTGTTTTGTTGCTGCTATGTTATGCAGGCTTTTTGGAAAGCCTGGCATTAATAAGTTTTTGCCTGAATGGCTTCCCTTATTGAATGTTGTTGTTAACGCTACCATTTTGGATTGGGCTAAAATACTGTCTGATAATTTATCCACGGCTATTTTCAATTACCAGTCTAAACGGACTGTGTCTCAGAGGATTTATCCTCCTTTTTATCTATCTGCTTATGTTATGGATTCAATCTGCTTTGTTTCTAAGTTCCCTCTAATGGGTTGGAAATGGAAAATTCATGATCCCTTGCCCATCCATGTCTATCACAAAGAGTTGTGGGAATAAAATTTTTTTCCTCAATTTTATAAAATTTGCCATGGCATAATGTTGCCTCTGTATAGAGTGTTGTATAACAAGGATGCTCCAAGGTTTTCCCCAGAAGCAGAAGTAGACATTCTCCCTGTCGCAAGATGGTTTGGAGAAGAGTTATTTACTTATGTGAGGGTTTTTGGAAGCTTTTCTTCTCCCCATGTTTTACCCTTGTATGTTCCAGAAAAACTTATAGCTCGAGAAATTGCATATCAAACCTGTGGAGAGGGAGGTTTGAAAAAAGAATTAAAGGATAAAAAGAAGGCCATCTGGCCACAATTTCGTGTTTCCTGTGGAGCATTTTCATTATTTGATATTGGTCATGCGTTTAAGAAAGTAAACAAAATTACATGTTTACAATTGTTTAAGCTTCCGAAAAGGCTATTCGACCCATATGATATTGTCAAGGATTGCACCACTGCAGTCAAAGTAAGAGTATTTTCTGGAGAAGAAGATCTTTTTGATGATATGTTTCAAGAAAAATGTTCATTTAAATAAATTTTGCATTTAGCTCAAGCACGTTTCTCCCCAGAAGAATTTCAAGAGTTTAAAATATATAGAGAAAGAAGATTGACTACTATTCCTTCGGATAATTTCCGCTTGGAACCCGCAAGGGAACCAACTCCTAGTGTCAGTCTCAGTCGCAGCTCAGATTCAGAGAGATCTAAGTCAAAGTCTGACAAAGAAATTTTTGAACATTCTAAAAAATCTGATCAGGATAAAAGTGAAGGCTCAGTGAAGGATACAGCTAAATCAAAAGAGCTCTCACAACAACATACTTCAACTACTCCACAGTTGAATCTTCCACCTCTTAATGTACATCAACCATATATCAGCACTCAGTTAGATAAAGAATGGGAAACATTTAATGATTTGATTAATGTTGAAGGAAAGAACATACAAACTCCTGTACAAACAGCAAAAGGTTTGGTTACAGAAATAAGTTGCAATGTCACAAAAAAAGAACATATACCCATTACTCCCTTTGCCGAGCTTGTACTTAAAATAAAGGAAATTCCTCCTCTGGATATATTCTACAGCCCGCAACATAAAGTAGTAGTAAGGAAGAAAAGAAAGAAGAGAAAATTAGAAAGTGCACTCTCTACTGACGCAGAACAATTGGATGTTTTATGGAAAGATCCTACTACAGATCCCACTGAAAATCTTACTAAATTATCTCAGATAACAAGAGCTTATGCCTCCGTGACTATTGACAAAGAATCTGAGGTAAGACTGTTATTAAATGAAAAAGAGGATCAAATACAAGTTCTGCAACAACAATTGCAACAAGCACATGCCAACAGTGAAGCACAGATATGATTTGAAAAGTTACAGCAAGAGTTTCAGCAAATGAAGATCAGGTATCAGAAAAGCTTCGCCGAAAAAGAAAAACAAATACAGATTATGCAAGAAACGCATAAAGACGACCCCAAGCTTACATAATTTATCTCAGAGTCTATTTATTTTAATAATCAACTGCTGCAACAACAAGATATATTATGCTAAAATATTTCACAGTGGAACTCGTTTTGTCAAGAAAGTGATAAAATCACTAATCATGTCGTAGAATTACGACATGATTATGACTTAACAAATGAAAGAGTTACTAATTATTTGGCATGGAAAAAGACAGAGGAAGGAAAAAGAGTAGGAGCACCAATTATCAATGATAGTCATAAAGAAATGCTCTTCAATAAATGGGATGCACAGATCAGAGAGGCAGAAAAAGCAGCAGAGGAAGCAGCTATAGCGGCAAGCAACATTACTGATTGTGTAAATGAAAATTTACACAAAGTTAATTTAATTTCAGAAACCATTTCGGGATACCTACCACAAGCACATCAATTGCAAACAGAGTGGAAACAGAAAGTTGAAGAGAAGGCAAAATCAATTCAAGGATTGACAAAATTAAACTGGGATTCTTACTGGACCTGTCTAGTAAAACCACACAGTCAATGCAGTACTCTTAATTGCATCATTAATTCTGCTAAGAAGATCGCTCCAACACTTGCTGGCTCCGTCTTTTCGGGACAATTAAAATATGAAGTCAGCTAGCCCCCTCTTCTCAAATCAATGCTGGATGCTTGCAAATTCAAAGACCAAATTCACAAGTAGTTAGTTGTTAATTTTAGTTTTAGATTTAGTATTAGTTTTAATTTATTTTTTCCTAGAAAAAAGACGGTCATTTAAATCGAATCCTAAAATTTTTGTCATAAACTATAATTAGATTTAGTTAGTAGTATTTAAACCCTTCTCATGCATTTAGAGTAGGGTCCAGAAATTTGTCAAAAACTTATCCTCAGAACATGCACTTCTGCACCCTCAGAGGAGGTTTTGATGAATCAATGGAACGAGATTTATTGATATCTGTGTCTAATATCTTCTACTGATGTTGCATTTTTGTACTCTTAGTAGATGTTGGATTGAGAAGAGATAAATCATTATTGCTTCTAGCTCATGAGTAGAACCAGTTATAAATGGTACTTTTATCTCTTAACTTTTTCTGCTTCTGTGTTAAACGTGATATTTATGTTCAGTTATTTATATATTGATGCTTGAATGCTTCAGTTATCATTTGGCACTTTTGTACAGTGATGACTAGTTGTTTATGCTTAATGTATGAATAGCTTATTATGCGATATGTTTTTCACAACTGTTTCATCTAACTTTTTATATGAAGTGGTTTATCTTTATTGAATTATTTTCTTATAGCAGTTGAATGATCTTTATTACCGATTGTTATTCGAAATCATTTTAGATCGCATAAACAAGATTTTATCATGGGTTTAGTTTAGAATTAGATATTTCTGTTTAAATTAGAATAGAATTTGCATATGATTAGATTAGAAATAGAATAAAAGAATTTCACTTAGGAACCTTTTTAGAAAGGAAATATCTATTCTCAACACACACACACAAATTGGGAAACTGGTCCCATTATCCCCAGTCGGACCCACTACACCAAACGGAAAAGGAGCTGCTAACCAAGGTCCGGACCGGGTGGGTATCCCCCTTGTTGTAGACTCGGTTTTCGGGGCTTCAACATATTTGGCGCTAGAAGGAGGGCCACGAACTATGAATGGAAAGTAAATCTAAATCTAAATACCATTCTGAGAGTAAATCACCCTCACCATCTCCCCCGACTTCTCCATCACACTCAGAAATTTTAAATTTAGAGCCAGAAGTCGAGAGAAGAACAGACACTGCTACGAATCCTGACTTTTCAGAAAAATCTGCTATTGAACCTCCTGAAGTTGAATCTTTGATTCATAAACTTCAATGATTTTCAATATCACCTCAAATATCTCATAAATCTCAAGGCAGTGCAACTTCGCAATATAACCCTGCTCATCCTCTTACTAGATTACAAAGTGAAAAAATTGGCATTCAACCAACCGAGTTACCTCTACCTACAAGGAAAAGAGCAAGGAAATCACCTAAAGGGTCTGACAGCAAGACTCTTTCCTCATCATCATCCATCTCAACCTCTTCACCACGAAGTCAACCGTCCACCCCTCCACTTCAGACTATTTTCCCTCATTCCACTGGAACTTTCACATCACCTTGTCAATCATCTATAATTATAATATCTTCATCTTCCCAATCACAGACATCATCTTCTACACTTTCCTCTGTTAGTAGTTCAGTGATGGCCCAAATTCCATGGAATAATCCAGGGGCAGTCTTAATGCCAGCACCCTTGAGTCAATTACCAGCCCATCTTGAAAAATGGCTGCCTAAGTTTAATCCTGAAGCAGGCATGTTAGCAGAAGAACATATAAACAATTTTATGCTGTCTATAAATCTCAATGGATTTATTAATGAAGATGTTGTTATCTGACTTTTCACTTATACTCTACAAGGAGCAGCTGGATCATGGTATTTTTCATTACCATCTGGATCCATCACTAGTTGGGATATCTTTCAAGATCAATTTTTGACTAAATTTGGTGATGACAGGTCTACAACAACATTGATCAATGATCTATCTAATCTTAGAGCTGACTCAAAAGAACTTGTCAAGGATTTTAATTCACATTTCAATAAATTGTTAAAAAAAATTCCTACTGCCTCCAAGCCTAGTGAAGAAGTGCGAAGTGAATGGTACATTTATGCTCTACCATCAAACATAGCAATATTTGTTGATAGGGCTAACAAAACAACATTAGCTGATAACATGAAGGAGGCAATAGCGGTAGAAAAATGTATCATTTCTTTAGACAAGAAAAATGTGATAGAAGAACGAAAATCCAAGAAATTCACTTTTAAGGGATGTCCCAAGAAAAAACAATCAAAAGATCCATTTGATTTAGAAGGACTGCAAAAAGTTTTGAAAACCATGTCTAACTAAATGGTTGACATTAAGAAACAAGTGGCAGAAACATCTTCTAAAAAATATTTCAAGCCTTTTAGAAGAAACCCTTCAACTGATTCAAAGCCACCAAATGCCATTACTAATGCTGAATCGGAAGAAGAAGAAGAGGAAACTGCTACTGACGAAACTACTGATGAAGAAGAAGTTGTAGAAGTACAAGGTATGTGGGATTTCATCCTCCCAGATGAGGAAGATCAAGAATCATACCCGGTTAGCACTCGAAGTAGAAATCAACTTGATCCTCCTCAATCTACTCCAAAGTCAAAGAGCACAAGCTCATTGAATAAAGATAAAGTTGCACCCAAGAAAATGACATCTAAAGCAATTCAAACTAGCCCAGTCCAGAAGGATTCATCAACTCCATTGAGAACACTGATTGTCCCAGATGAAATGGAGTATAATATCATAGAATACATGAAGAAGACTAGGGCTAACATCACTTTTTATGAATTGAGCAAGTTAAAACACCAACAAAAGGTACTTTTGAAAGAATTACATGCTATACCAGAAAAACCTTTGCCCGATCCTGTGATTCCTCAAGCTTCCAACGAGATGGGAAGACCTCCAACTAATCCAATCAGTAAAGTTGATCTAGAAAATATCGCTTTAATTGGAGGAAGGTCAAGATCTCATACTCCTCCATTTCTTCTTACTTATGAAGTTTTCAATAAAAATTTGCATAATTGTTTAGTGGATTTTGGAGCTTCATCTAATATTCTACCAAAATCAATATGTGCAAAATTGAACATTCAACCACAAAAATTTGTTGTGCGAATAGTCCAGTTAGATCGATCGCAATTTGAAGTGATTGGCGAATTAAATCAGGTTACCATAAGATTGTCATCAAATCCAAAGGTATGTCAATTCATTGATATTTTAGTTGCTGATATTCTAGAATTTTATGGCTTAATTCTTAGCAGAGATTGGTCAGAAAAACTTCATGGATATTTCGCAACTGATTGGTCGTATATGTGGCTTCCTTACAATGGTAAACCAAATTAGATAAAGGTTGAACGAGAAAAACATCAAAAATACATAGTAACAGAATTGGAAGGAGAGAATGAACCAGTTGCATACATCAGTAATATCATTGGCAATTTTTCAGTTGATTCTTTCTTAGGAAATTTCAATGCTCATACTTCACCTTATTTAGAACATTTTGTTTTATCCCAAATAGAAATTTTTTCTCAAACAGATAGTTATAAATGTATTAATTTTGTAGATACTCCTGTAAATAAATATTTATTTTGGAAATTATTTTTTGATGGTTCTAAGTCTAATGAAGGAGCAGGAGCAAGATGCGTTTTGGTTAGTCCAGAGGGAAACAAAATTATGTTAACTTGTAGACTTGAGTTTGATTGCACTAATAACACCACAGAATACGAGGCTTTAGTCCAAGGATTATACAAAGCAATCGGATTAGACATCAAATATCTACAAGTTTTCAGAGATTCAGAAATTGTAATTAAACAGGTACGCAATACTATACATTGTTTATCAGGTCATTTAAAGCATTATAAATCTTTAGTCCAAGATCTGACTGAACATTTTATAGCATTTAATATTTCATCAATTCCCAGAATTTAGAATGCTAGTTCAGACCTCCTAGCTAATGTAGCTTCCAAGCTCATTCCTGCAGAAGACTTTAGTCCTGATCGATTTTCAATCGAATTAATCTTTAGACCCTCAATTCCTGATAACATTACCAATTGGAGGATTTTCAATGATGATCCTGATATTGTAAACTTTCTCACATCTGAAGGATCTTACACCAATCAGATAATTGATGAAGACCAACATGACAAACAATTGCTCCAAGATAGCACCAATAATGCTATGCCGAAATCAGTAGTCAAGTTAGAAGACCTTTATGATTTGAAAGATCGATTTAAAAGATCTACCAATTCAAAACTACAAAGTTCAACTTTGAATTATGAATTAGTAAATCTAGGAACTGATGCCAAACCACAGAATATCAACCTAGGCCTTGGCCTAGCTCCTGAAGAAAAGTTAGCATACGTTCATCTTTTGAAACAATATAAAAGTGTCTTTGCTTGGAACTACGATGAACTCAAAACTTATGACACTTCTATCATTCAGCATACTATCCCAATGATAAATGATGAAAAACATGTCCAACAAAAGTTAAGAAAGATCCATCCCAATCTAGAAAATCAAATCAAATCTGAACTTAACAAGTTATTGAAAGCCAAGATTATTTTTCCCGTTCGACATTCTAAATGGGTTTCCGATATGGTTCCTGTTAGAAAGAAGAACAAAGACATTAGAATTTTCATTGACTTTCGAAACCTTAATAAAGCCTGCCAAAAAGATAATTTTCCTTTGCCTCCCATGGAGCAAATATTATAGGCAGTTGTAGGATCAAAATTAATGTCTTTCTTAGATGGTTTCTCTGGATATAATCAAGTGTTAGTCCATCCTGATGATCAATTGAAAACTACATTCAGAACCAAATGGGACACTTATGCATATCAAAAGATGCCTTTTGGTCTGATCAATGCTGGTGCCACATTTCAGAGAGCTATGGACATTGCTTTCAAGGGATTAGTTAATAAATCAGTGGTAATTTATTTTTATGATATAACTGTATATTCCAAAAAACGAAGCAATCATCTTAAAGATTTGAAGCAGATCTTCCAACGTTGTCAAAGGTATGGAATTTCACTTAATCCGAAAAAATCTTTTTTTTCTTTAAGTGAAGGAAAACTTCTTGGATTCATAGTATCAAAATCTGGAATTCATATTGATCCTGATAGAATCAAAGAAATTTCTGAAATACCATTACCTCATAACAAAAAAGCTATGCAATCTTTTCTTGGTCAGATTAATTTTGTAAAAAGATTTGTGCCAGATTTTTCAAGAATTGTATCACCCTTGCAAGCAATTATTAAAAAGAATTCAAACTTCAAATGGGGCAAAGATGAATATGAGGCATTCAATCTTATCAAACAAGCAATTATCAATGCTCCATCTTTGGCAACTCCAAATTTTTCCGATCCTTTTATTTTGTACACATTTGCCTCTGATAAATCTTATGCTGCAATACTCACTCAAGCAAATCAAAACAAGGAAGAAGCTCCAATTGCTTTTTTTAGTTCAACTTTACAGGGAGCTGAATTGAATTATTCAGATGTGGAGAAACAAGCTTATGCTGTTTTCAAAGCAATTAAATATTTCAGACCCTTTTTACTCAAAACCCATACAAAAATCATAGTACCGTTTCTAGCGGTAAGAAATCTTTTAGTTCAAAAAGATGTGGGTGAGAAAAGAGCCAATTGGGTTACTGATTTACAAGAATATGATGTAGAAATCAAACCGGCAAGTATTGTAAGAGGTCAAGGTGTTTGGAAAATACTAGCTGGAGCATCACTTATCTCTGAAAAACCATCTGAAGAAATACAAACATATGAGGTAAGCCTAAACGATGTTGAATCATTATATGCTGATATCATATTTTATCTGAAGAATGGATATGCTCCTCCAAACCTCGATCACACCAAGAAAAGAGCTTTAAGGTTGAAAACTAAAAAATATCAACTTGTGAATGATGTTCTTTTTAAGATGAATTATGATTCTGTTCTTCTGAGAATTCTGGAGAAATCTGAAGCTGAAAAAGTATTGCAGGAACTTCATGATGGGCCAACAGGTGGACATTATGCTGGAGATGCTACTGCACATAAGATCCTCCGTGCAGGATATTACTAGCCTAATTTATTCAAATATTCACACAACTATGAAAGGAAATGTCAAATTTGTCAAACCACAGCCGGAAGACAAAAGAAACCATCATTGCCATTACAACCAGTCAACGTTGAGCAACCTTTTGATCAATGGGGGTTGGACATAATAGGTGAGATCGTTCCTCATTCTTTTAAACAACATTGGTATATCATTACAACAACTGATTATTTTACAAAATGGGTAGAAGCAGTCCCTCTCAAGACTGCTAATGTTGAACATATCATCGAATTTATAGATCAGTTCATAATCACCAGGTTTGGTTTACCTTCTACTTTAATGTTTGATAATGCATCATATTTTTCTGGTAATGCTATGACTGAATTTGCACTCAAGAGAGGTTTCAAACTTAAATATTCTACCAATTATTATCCACAGGGAAATGGGTTAGCTGAATCCACGAATAAAAACTTAATCAGAATCATTAAGCGAACCATTGATCAAAATCATAAAAATTGGCATAAATCTTTAATATATGCTTTATGGGCAGATTGAATAACGCAGAAGGCTTCTATTGGCACTTCTCCCTCTAATTTAGTTTATGGGAGAGAAGTGGTTCTTCCAACTTATCTAACAATCCCTTATTTAGCCTTAGTCCAATATATCGATGAAGAACCAACTTCTTCTTTACAATTAAGGTAGATGGAAATAATTAAGTTAGAAGAACAACGAGAAAAGGCTAAAGTAACTCATGCTCATCATCAAGAATTAGTTAAAGCTTATTTTGATTCAAACATGATAACCAGAAAGGATTTGCAGATAGGAGATTTAGTTCTAAAATGGGACAAGGCTCATGAGGAAAAAGGAAAACATACAAAATTTCAACGAATGTGGCTTGGTCCTTTTCAAATTGCAGAGATCATAGGTCCATATACTTTCATGTTACAGGATTTAACACGGAAAAGAGAGTCTTTACCTGTTAATGGACAGATCCTTAAAAAATATTTTCCATAGGAGATCATTCTTCTATTTTGTAGATTAGTTTCCTTTATTTGTCATAATAAAACCAGTTGTTAATGGTTACATTTGGAATTCATCAAAAATATACTAGTTCTCTTTTTAGATTTTATTTCTTCACTTATATAAATAGAATTATTTTCAGAATATTGATCATTACTATCCAAAGATACTGTTAAAAATTTTTAATCTAGAAATGATATTAATTTCAACTTTGAAAATTTTGATGAAAATCAACTTTTGGTGAAAGATTGTTTTATATCAGTCCAATGAAAGGTATCAATAACAAAACGAAGATTCTCTGTAGAAAATTTATTTTCAAAAAACTCTATTATTGTCGTCCAGAGCTATCTTAAGGAAACAATGACTTCCTCCCCACCTAGAAAATTACAAAGTTCAGGGAATAATCCAATGATACACTTTTAACTTAAAGAGTAAGAGGTCTCATCACGACCCGACTTATCATGATCATAGATATTATAGCTTGCTGACTTTTCCAATCCTGCATACCACAACATGGCAATGACTTAAGATTATTGCAATCAAAAGGCAAGTGGTCTCATCACGAGCCAGCTTGTTCAGCAAATTTATAAATCAAGTGAATGACATTGTCTTAAATTGGCTATCAAACCAAGACATTGTTCTTTAAGGATAAAAAAATAAAAAATAAAAAATAAAAGCAATAAGTGTGAATATGGATTTCTCTTTGAAAATTGTATATTTCTCTAAGTGGGACATAGGATCATTGTTGGGTAACAGGTAACCTTGTCAAGGCTATAAATGCTTGCTGGTAGCAGTGGCTCTACCTACGACAAATGAGCATATTTAAAACTGATTTACAGAGAAGATTTTGTTTTATCTTTTTAAACCAAGTAATGATTGATGTAGATTCAAAGACTAGCTTGAGGAAGTGAATAGTCAAAATCAATCATAGAAGAAATGAAATATCATTCATAGATTGAAGCATAATGTACTTTGTCTTTTTATAATAAAGTTTGATTTTCTGGAAAATTTTCTGCTTTGAAAAGTTTATAAAATTCAAAAGAAAAGATAACTAGTTCTTCCAAGTGAATCACCAATTATTGTGGCCAGCAACAACCCCCCTTCTTATTTAGTATTAGTAATAATACTAAATAAGTGGGGACCCTTAGTTTAAAAATCCAAAAAATTTATTGGTGTTTGTTTTCATTTTCAATAAAACTTACTATCATTGACTTACAGAAATTTCTTTGAAAAATCTTTAAACTAAACTTAAGTTTATGATAGATTAGAATAAAACCTTTCTTTGAATATCACATCCATCGCATGCGATCCAAAAAACTATGCAGAAAAATATTTATCGCAAATTGCATATCACAGAAAATATAGTAATAGATATTTTTCATATGTTATATTTTGCAATATTGCGATTTCGCGATATTGCGATATTGCGATATTATGATCTCACGATGTTACTGATTGCGATTTGTGATATTGCGATTTTGCGATATTGCAAAGAAAATCGCAGATTGCACTATCGCACATTCTGAAAGCTCGTTGTATGAAGAAAATCTTCCATAAATCGATATCCGTTATGCGCTTTAATGTCAAGTTAATGAATGGATTGTCAATTATTAATGAAAAAGGATTTTGTTTTGATCAAAAGGCTATTTTATGATTAAATAATATATTTCATATGCCTTCAGCATTTAAAACTATCCCGTCACCTTTCTCATATCATTATTCTCACTTAATTCATAAAACTGCAGGCGCGAAGAACAGGAGACTATACAAAGCAATATTCAGAGCATTATGGGAAAAAAAGAGAAGGCTCCGAGTTCTGGAAAGAAAGAGAAAGCTCCAAGTTTTGAAGCTAAAGAGATGGCATCCTTGTACGCAGACACTGCTTGCAACAAAGACGCTAGCATCACCACTTGGGAGGGTATGTTTAGTTTGTTTGAAGAAGAGAACCCAAGGGTAATGGATGTTTCAGCTACCGCGGGCTCAAGTAATTCCTCTGAAGCATCTCTTACAGAGCTGGCTTGTTTATTTTTGCACCGAATAGCAGCAAGACCTAGAATTCTTCCATATACAGATATGATCAAATGGGTGCTGGATAGCACCGATATTACGGATAGGCAGTTTAAAACTCCAGATCAAGAGCTCATCGGGTCATTTACTCCAGAAAATTTGAGGCTTATGTATCATTTGTCGGAGTCTCATGAAACTTACAACAAACAATTTATGGAGAAATTTGCCAAGGAAAATGCAAATTTGGCAGAATGCACTAAAGAATGGTCTAGAAGAGATGAACCACTGAAGAAAGATAAAAATGGTATGTACAGTACCGGTTCACTCACCTCTCCATATTGTTTTGCTGCTGCTATGTTATGTAGGCTTTTTGGAAAGCCTGGCATTAATAAGTTTTTACCTGAATGGCTTCCCTTATTGAATGCTGCTCTTAACGCTACCATTGTGGACTGGGCTAAAATACTGTCTGATAATTTAGCCACGGCTATTTTCAATTACCGGTCTAAACGGACGGTGTCTCAGAGGATTTATCCTCCTTTTTATCTATCTGCTTATGTTATGGATTCGATCTGCTTTGTTTCTAAGTTCCCTCTAATGGGTTGGAAATGGACAATTCATGATTCCTTGCCCATCCATGTCTATCACAAAGAGTTGTGGGAATCAAAATTTTTTTCTCATTTTTATAAAATTTTCCATGGCATAATGTTGCCTCTGTACATAGTGTTGTATAACAAGGATGCTCCAAGGTTTTCCCCAGAAGCAGAAGTAGACATTCTCCCTGTCGCAAGATGGTTTGGAGAAGTTTTATTTACTTATGTGAGAGTTTTTGGAAGCTTTGCTTCTCCCTATGTTTTACCCTTGTATGTTCCGGACAAACTTATAGCTCGGGAAATTGCATATCAAACCTGTGGAAAGGGAGGTTTGAAAAAATAATTAAAGAATAAAAAGAAGACCATCTGGCCACAATTTCATGTTTCCTGTGGAGCATTTTCATTATTTGATTTTGGTCATGCGTTTAAGGAAGTAAACAAAATTACATGTTTAGAATTGTTTAAGTTTCCGAAAAGGCTATTCGACCCATATGATATTGTCAAGGATTTCACCACTGCAGTCAAAGTAAGAGTATTTTCTGGAGACGAAGATCTTTCTGATGATATGTTTCAAGAAAAATGTTCATTTAAAGAAATTTTTCATTTAGATCAAGTACGGTTCACCCCGGAAGAATTTCAAGAGTTTAAAATATACAGAGAAAGAAGATTGAATACTATTCATTTGGATAATTTACGCTTGGAACCTGCAAGGTAACCAACTCCTAGTGTCAGTCTCAGTGGTAGCTCAGATTGAGAGAGATCTAAGTCAAAGTCTGACAAAGAAATTTCTGAACATTCTGAAAAATCTGATCAGGATAAAATTGAAGGCTCAGTGAAGGATACAGCTCAATCAAAAGAGCTCTCACAACAACAAACTTCAACTAATCCATAGTTGAATCTTCCACCTCTTAATGTACAGCAACCATCTATCAACACTCAATTAGATAAAGAATGAGAAACATTTAATGATTTTATTAATGTTGAAGGAAAAAACATACAAACTCCTGTACAAACAGCAAAAGGTTTGGTTACAGAAATAAGTGGCAATGTCACAGAAAAAGAACATATACCCATTACTCTCTCTATCAAGATTGTACTTAAAATAGAGGAAATTCCAACTCTGGATATATTCTATAGCCCGCAACATAAAGCAGCAGTATGTTTAACCCTTAGTTAAACTGAGAGGGGGGGGGGGGTGAATAAGTTTAACACATTCATGGACTTTTTAAAGCTTTTATTCAAACTAACATACATCTTCATTTCATGTCCAGCTTTATGTGTGAGTAATCTTAGAATGTGAGCAGCAAATATTAATTTAATATAACAACAGACTTTAATATGAGAGTAGCAGGTATTAAGTAGAAGATATAAATCAGATCAAAACATAAAAATCATGCACAGAGACACCAGATATAAGTGGAAACCCATAAAGGGAGAAAACCACATCTTATTATTGTTGTGATACAAAGGCAAGCTCCAACTCCCTCTCGCCACTATTTTTCTGCAGGCACCAACCTATAGGAGGCTCCAACCTTAGTCAGCTACAACTGACAGCTATCAAGATGCAACTTTATAGGGAAGCTCCAACTTCCTCAATATATCAAACTGAATGTTTGCTGATTTACCTCAGATATCAGCTCTATTTTGTAGCATCTCTTTCTACTCTGCCTCTCTTAATTTTCTCTGTCTCAATATTTTATATTCTGCCTTCTCTATTCTTCACACACACACTCTGCATATTAATGTGATATTATATATAGAGTTCATTACATGACTCTTTACATTCCTCATAGAATTTGAAGTGAACAGCCCTGACCTTTTGACTTCTATCTCCTCATTCCTTTATTAAACTCAATTAAAATTATAATGTGTACAAAATTTCATGCTATAGTGGGATTTTTCTTTTCCTTAGGATACTTGCCTTTGCATCACAAACAATAAAAAATATTTACATTTGCATTTTTTTCAGTTATACATCTCAATTCCATTCAGCTCCTTTTCTGGATTTTGGATTTGCTGGATTTTTATTTTCTTGCTGTTGTAAAGAAACATTTCTGCATACTCTTTGTTCACTGTCATTGGCATATTCCATCTGTTCACTTCATTCCTGTATTTATTCCTGTTCACTGTACTTTGTGTACCTGCTGCATTTATAACTACTTTTTAATATAACAGCTGATTTTAAATCTGGGAAAAATTTCAAGGTTCTAATCTTTTGGGCTGGCACTTTAATCAACTGTGGAGGCTTTTTATACTCACGATTATAAAACCCATACAGTACATAATATGCTCATTTAATAAACCCAATTAATGTTTTAATACAATTTCAGAGCAATATTACAGCCCACTATATTAAATATCAATGTAGTATATATATCAGCATATATATATATATGTTTCCCACTAAATGTTAGGACCCATGTATTCACTTCATCGTATGCCCATCTCCGAGTCAAGCATTAACAATTATTAATACTTCGTGGCTTTATAACATCAAACTATATTACAGTCCCATATATTTCATAGTGTGCTGACTTCACAATCGTAAACATATGGTCTTAGTCTCCGTATGTCCGAGTTGCAATATTTAAATAAAATACCTTGAACTATATCCAAAGTTTTCGGAAATATTAAACCATTCCTTTTTAAATTCCACGGGGGATAATGACTAACCTTTGTCACCATATACGAGGCCTCCGGAATGACATTCTTGACCTTCACGCATGTAATATTATGACCAAAGTTTAATAACCATTTTCCCTTCATTTGTGTACAGTACTCGGGCCCACTCCGCGACGTACCTTGTTAAATTCCCTCGCCTATCCAACGGTCGATATCCCGTTGCCCGATCCAACAGATATCGCTTGATCAAAATGTGCAGACCATAACGCGCAATGGCGTACAATAAAAAGTGGTTTTCCAATTTCACTCAGGGACACGCGTCAGGCATTCTATGGAATCGCTGCCCATTCCTTCAATACCACTTTCCGTATAAGGGTGGTGTGATGAATACCACCATTCCGCTTTACTGTTCCTCCAAACCGTCGTTACTGCTCATCCGTCATGGTTCCACTTCTCCCTACGCTCCAGGTTCTGGTCCTCCACAATTTCAATTATATATATATATATATAAATATTCATCGCATTTCAATTATATATATATTCTTTTTTACGACTATGGTTCCGCTCCATTCATAAGTGGCCTTGGTCTCTGGCATTTCCACACGGTCCTACCATATATATAACGCACAGTTCTTTGGTGTATGCATATATATAAACCATATATATAACCTTCATGTCAATCGAATACAAGTGCTCTATTCAAAACTGGGGATTAATTTCAAACATAATTCAAACAGTGAATGCCAACTAATTCAAAGCATATCCAATCTCATTGCATTCCACTGCACGTTTAAATATAAAGCCCGGAATGTAATTTATGTTATGTGTAACACCCGACTGTGTAAAAGATTCTCGGAATAATAGTTGTTTCTCTGCAATAACAGTCATGGCTCTGCCTCTGCTGCTTCTGTCGCTCTGCCTCTGCCTCTACTGCTGTGATAACGGCTCTGCCTCTGTATTCACTTCCTCTTCCTCTGCCTTTCTCCTTTATATTCCTTTCCTCTTCCTCTGCCTGTCTCCTTTGCTTCATTCATTTGCTTCTTTGCTGCCTCCATTGTCTGTATTTTTCTCCTTGTAATTGTTCCTGTCTCTGCATCTGCTACCTCCTTTTCCATCAATGGAAACATTTCCAACCAGACTTTCTCCTAGATAGAATGCACCTCCACTTGTACTCTTCCTGTCATCCACACAGCTGGCCCAATCTGCATCTGTGTATGCTGATAAAGTGAAGTTTTTGCTTCTAGGATACCAAAGTCCATACTGTGTTGTTCCTTGTATATATTTGAATATTCTTTTGACTGCAAGAAGGTGATTTTGTTTAGGTGCTGCTTGATATCTAGCCACTAGTACTACTGCTAGCATGATGTCTAGTCTTGATGCAGTCAGATACAATAGACTTCCGATCATGGATCTGTAGATTTTTTGATCTATATCAGCAGACCCATCATCAGCACACAGCTTGCAACCTGTGGTCATGGGAGTTGACACAGGTTTGCAGTCCTCCATTTTGAATTTTTTCAGCATTTCTTTTAAGTATTTTTCCTGAGAGATGAAGGTGCCTGTGTTCTTTTGTTGAATTTGCAGTCCCAAGTAGAAACTGAGCTCTCCAATCATAGACATTTCAAACTTTGTTTTCATCTCATCAACAAACCCTTTTGCTAGTTCATCTTTGTTGCTTCCAAACATAATGTCATCAACATATACAACAACAATTAGGAGTTCATTTTCATGCGCTTTTATGTATAGATTGATGTCTACTCCACCTCTCTTAAAACCCTGTTTTTGCAAATATTTGTCCAGTCTTGAGTACCAAGCACGAGGAGCCTGTTTCAGTCCATATAGGGCCTTCTTCAGTCTGCACACATAGTCTTCTTTGTCTGTCAATGAGAAGCCTTCCGGTTGTTCCATGTACACTTCTTCTTCTAGATCTCCATTAAGAAAAGCAGACTTTACATCCATTTGATATACCTTGAAGTCTTGGTAGCATGCAAATGCCAGGAACATTCTGATAGCTTCCATTCTGGCTACAAGGGAAAATGTTTCTTCATAATCAAGTCCTTCAATTTGTGAGTATCCTTTGCAGACCAGCCTGGCTTTATTCCTGATTACTTGTCCTTGCTCATTCATTTTGTTTTTGAATACCCATTTTGAACCAATGATATTCTTCTTAATTGGTCTAGGAACTAGTTCCCAGGTATTGTTCTTCTCAATTTGGTCCAATTCTTCATTCATTTCTTTTACCCAATACTTGTCCTTGCTGGCTTCTTCAAACTTCTTTGGCTCTATTTGTGATAACATTTCTATGTATACTTCTTCTGTTTGTTCAGTTAGTTGCCTTCTTGTTTGCACTCCCACACTCTTGTCTCCTATGATTTGATCTTCTGGATGGTTCTTTTGAGTGTATCTTGAGGGGGTTTTTGAGTTTAGTTCAGCATTTTCTGATGTTTTTCTTGTTTCTTCATCATCTTGGTCCTCTTCTTCATGATTTTCAGGATGGATACTGCAATCTATATCTCTTGTCTTGTTTGGAAGTTCTTCATCAAATATTACATCAATACTTTCTACAATTTTTCGAAGAGTCTTGTTGTAGCATCTGTATCCTTTACTCTTGGATGCATATCCTAAGAGTATTCCTTCATCTGCTCTTGCATCAAACTTCCCCATATTTTCATCATTATTCTTTATGTAGCACTTGCTGCCAAAGACTCTAAAGTGCTTGATTGATGCAGGTTTACCATGCCATAGCTCATAAGGTGTCTTGTCACTGTTAGGTCTTAAATGAGCTTTGTTTAGAATATGTATTGTTGTGTGTATAGCTTCTGCCCAAAAGGTTTGAGTAATGTTACTCTCTTGCATCATAGCTCTGGACATTTGTTGTACAGACCTGTTTTGTCTCTCTGCTACTCCATTCTGCTGAGGTGTCCCTGCAATGGTAAATTGTTGCTTTATTCCATGTTCATTACATAGGTCTGCAAAGTCATAATCTGTGAATTCTCCTCCCCTATCTGATCTAATACATTTTAGCTTGCATCCAGTTTGATTTTCTGCTAATGCTTTGAATGTCTTAAAATTTTCCAGTGCTTCTGATTTGTTCTTGAGAAAAGAAACCCGTGTCATTCTGGAGAAATCATCTATTATCAGGATGAAGTAGGATTCTCCACTTGGTGTCTTAGTTCTACCAGGTCCACACAGGTCCATGTGCACAAGATGGAGTGGTCTTCTTGTTGATAGCTCATATTTAGATCTAAAGGATGTGCGAGTCTGTTTCCCCAATTGACAAGATTTGCATATGGCATTTGACGGCCTTTTTATTTCTGGCATATCTCTGACATCTTTCTTCTTGCTCAGTCTGATGATATGGTCGAAGCTGAGATGTCCCAATATCCTATGCCATAACCATGACTCCTCAAGTTTTCTAAGATGGCAGGCTTCATCCTCCTCTTTTACTATGTAAACATTACTCTCTGTTCGAACACCTTTGAGCAGAGTCTTTCCTGTTGTGCTTGATCTGACTTCACAATCTTGTCCTCTAAAGAGAACTTCACAGCCTTTGTCACACATCTGACTGAGACTCAGTAAATTTTCTTTCATCCCATCTACAAATAGTACATCTTGGGCCTTTCCTCTTCCATTATCTATGCTGACTGAGCCTTTTCCCTTGATCTTACTTTATTTATCATTACCAAAAGTAACATTTCCAGATTTCTTTTCATCAAGAGTTATAAACTTGCTTTTGTCTCCAGCCATATGTTTTGAGCAGCCACTTTCCAGGTACCACTGGCTTTTAAGGTCTTGAGCAGTTAGGGCTAGGTCACATTTATTCTCCTTCTTTATCCACTGGAAGCACCCTTTTTTTTGGTATCTTTTGTGGGATGATGGACTACATTTTCTTAGAGGACATTTGGAAGGTATATGTCCAACTTGATTTCGTACACAACATTTGATCATAATTTTTTCACAGTTATGAGTATGAAAAAAATTTATTTGAATCATAAACCTCCTTGAGGTGTTAAACATCAATCTTTGTCCATACTTTCTATACTCAATGATTTTATGGCCAAATTCCTTACAATAAAAACAATAACCATAGAAACTGTTTGCGTACCTGATGTAAGGTTGTATTTTCCATTTGTTTGCTTGAGTCATTCTCTTTACTGTTTGCATCTTTAGCTGGTTTGAATTACTCCTCCTTGCATGAAAATATGCAGCAATGTGTCCCAGCTTGTGGCAGACATAACAGGTGGCATTCTTCATAGGAGGCAAGAATCTCCTTTGATGGCTTCCAAATTTGATATAATCAGGAGTGTATGATCCTTTCACTGTTGTCTTAGTATTTGTTGCAATCTTTGTTATTAGAGGTTTCTTCTGGTCTCTATCTCTCTCATTACATGTTTCTTCCTTTGTAGGAATTATTTGAGCTGCTTCATCAGCCTTGTTTGCTTTCACAAAAATTATATTTTTGTTATCCTTTTCTTTGCCTTTACTTGATTCTCCTTCATAGCCTATCCCAGTTTTTATTAGAGGAGATATTTGAGCATCCAAGATTTCATTCAACTTACCAGAGCTTGTCATTTGAGAAGGGTATATAGACACTTTCTGTTGAGCACTTTCTAATTTCTTCCTCAGACATACAATTTCTTCTTCCAGCTTCTCTTGTTCTCGAGTTTTATCCTTGATTTTCTAAAGTAATATATCTTCTATCTTCTTGGCTTCTTCAAGCATTACCTTCAGCTACATGAGGACTTCTGAATTTTGTTCTTCTTTCACACATTTAAGGAGAATCTCTTTTTGTTTTCTGCATTTTAGTTTGAGTCTGTCAATCTCCTCTAGAGCACTTCTTAGCTCCCTGTCAAGGTCGACTTCCCCTTCTTCCTCAACTTCTATCAAGAGACCTTCAAGATCTTCTATGGCCATCAATAAAAATTCAGAGGTTCCTTCTTCTCCTAAGGATTCATCTGAGTCTCCAGATGTACTGCTATCTTGTTGAGCATAGAAGGATTTTCTACTGAATTTCTTTCCTTTCTGCCAGTTCTTTGATGTGTTTTTCTCTGATTCTTGAGTCTGATTTCTTACTTTCTTGTGAGGACACTTAGCAGCATAGTTTCTAACTCTTCCATAGTTAAAGCACTTGAAGGGAATTTTACCTTTGTATTTACCTGAGCCTCTATCCAATTTCTTGACAAAATTTGCCTCTTATTCATCCGAGCAAGAGAATATGTCTCCCTCTTCTTCTTTCTTCTTTTCTGTTTTAAAGGATGCTTCCATCGTACTTGGCTTCTTCTATGGGAGCCTCATTTCATAGGCTGTTAGATTTCCAAGTAGCTGGTTCATAGTCAAGGTCTCCCAATCAGCTGTTTCTTCTATTGCAGACACCTTTGGATTAAACCTAGATGGAAGAGATCTTAGAATCTTTTGCACAATTATATTTTCTGGCATTTTTTCTCCAAGAGATTTCATATTGTTAATAATTTCTACAGCTTTTAGGAAGAAACTGGAAATGTCTTCATCATCATTCATTTTTAAGTTTTCAAACTAGGCTCTATATACTTGAAGTTTGGCAGTCTTTACTTTCTTGTCTCCCTCATGTATGTTCTCAAGAGTATCCCATATTTCTTTGGTAGTGTCTTTGTGCATTATTTTAATAAACTCTGCTTCACACTATCCATTCAGGATGGAATTCATGGCTTTTGCGTTAGCCACAAAATCTTGTTTTGTTTCTTTCTCTGTGTCAGTTGCCTTCGGGGCATATCCTAATTCCACAGCAGCCCATACTTCTATTCCTAGAGACATTATGTATGTCCTCATTCTGATTTTCCAGAAATCATAATTTTCACCAGTGAAGAAAGGGGCTTTATTGGTTGAGCATCCTTCTTTACTAGCCATCTTGGGAACCTAGGATCTCCTTTCAGTTGTTAGACTTGTACAAAGGAACCCGCTCTGATACCAATTGTTGAACCCTTAGTTAAACTGGGAGGGGGGGGGGGGGGTGAATCAGTTTAACACATTCATGGACTTTTTAAACCTTTTATTCAAACTAACATACATATTCATTTCATGTCCAACTTAATATGTGAGTAATCTTAGAATGTGAGTAGAAAATATTAATTTAATATAACAGCAGACTTTAATATGAGATTAGCAGGTATTAAGTAGAAGATATAATTCATATCAACACATAAACATCACGCACAGAGACACTAGATATAAGTGGAAACCCATAAAGGGAGAAAACCACATCTTATTATTGTTGTGATGCAAAGGCAAGCTCCAACTCCCTCTCACCACTGATTTTATGTAGGCTCCAACCCACAGGAGGCTCCAACCTTAGTCAGCTACAACTGACAGCTATCAGGCTGCAACTTGATAGGGAAGCTCCAACTTCCTCAATATATCAAATTGAATGTTTGCTGATTTACCTCAGATATCAGCTCTGTTTTGTAGCATCTCTTTCTGCTCTGCCTCTCTTTTCTTTGTCTCAATCTTTTATATTCTGCCTTCTCTATTCTTCACACGCACACTCTGCATATTAATGTGATATTATATATAGAGTTCATTACATGACTCTTTACATTCCTCAGATAATTTGAAGTGAATAACCCTGACCTTTTGACTTCTATCTTCTCATTCCTTTATCAAACTTAATTACAATTATAATGTGTACAAAATTTCATGCTATAGTGGGATTTTTCTTTTCCTTAGGATACTTTCCTTTGCATCACAAACAATAAAAAATATTTACATTTTCATTTTTTTCAGTTATACATCTCAATTCAGCTCCTTTTCTGGATTTTGGATTTTGGATTTTCTGGATTTGTCTTTTCTTGCTGTTGTAAAGAAATAGTTCTGCATACTCTTTGGTCACTGTCATTGGCATATTCCATCTGTTCACTTCATTCCTGTATTTATTCCTGTTCACTGTACTTTGTGCACCTGCTGCATTTATAACTGCTTTTTAATATAACAGCTGATTTTAAATCTGGGCAAACTTTCAAGGTTCTAATCTCTTGGGCTCGCACTTTAATCAACTGTTGAGGCTTTTTATACTCACGATTATAAAACCCATACAATACATAATAAGCTCATGTAATAACCCAATCAATGTTTTAATACAATTTCAGAGCAATATTACAGCCCACTATATTAAATATCAGCTTAGTATATATATCAGGATATATATATGTTTCCCACTAAATGTGAGGACCCATGTATTCACTTCATCGTATGCCCATCTCCGAGTCAAGAATTAACAATTATTAATAGTCCGTGGATTTATAACATCAAACTATATTACATTCCCATATATTTCATAGCGTGTTGGCTTCACAATCGTAAACATATGGTCTTAGTCTCCGTATGTCCGAGTTGCAATATTTAAATAAAATACCTTGAACTATATCCAAATTTTTCGGATATATGAAACCATTCCTTTTTAAATTCCGCGGGGGATAATGACTAACCTTTGTCACCATATACGAGGCCTCCAAAATGACATTCTTGACCTTCGCCCATGTAATATTATGACCAAAGTTTAATAACCATTTTCCCTTCATTTGTGTATAGTACTCAGGCCCACTCCGCGACGTACCTTGTTAAATTCCCTCGCCTATCCAATGGTCGATATCTTGTTGCCCGATCCAACGGATATCACTTGATTAACATGCGCAGACCATAACGCGTGATGGCGCACAATAAAAAGTGGTTTTCCAATTTCACTCGGGGACACGCGTCAGGCATTCTATGGAATCACTGCCCATTCCTTCAATACCACTTTCCGTATAAGGGTGGTGCGATGAATACCACCATTCCGATTTACTGTTCCTCGAAACCGCCGTTACTGCTCATCCGTCATGGTTCCACTTCTCTCTATGCTACAGGTTTTGGTCCTCCACGATTTCAATTATATATATATATATATATATATATATATATATATATATATATATATATATATATATATATATATATATATATATATATATATATATATATATATATATATATATATATAACTATTCATCGCATTTCAATTATATATATATTATTTGTTACGACTATGGTTCCGCTCCATTCATAAGTGGCCTTGGTCTCTGGCATTTCCACACGGTCCTACCATATATATAACGCATAGTTCTTTGGTGTATGCATATATATAAACCATATATATAACCTTCATGTCAATCGAATACAAGTGCTCTGTTCAAAACTAGGGATTAATTTCAAACATAATTCAAACAGTGAATGCCAACTGATTCAAAGCATATTGAATCTCATTGCATTCCACTGCACGTTTGAATATAAAGCACGGAATGTAATTTATGTTATGTGTAACACCCGGCTGTGTAAAATATTCTCGGAATAACAACTGTTTCTATGCAATAACAGCCATGGCTCTGCCTCTGCTGCTTCTGTCGCTCTGCCTCTACCTCTACTGCTGTGATAACAGCTCTACTTCTGTATTCACTTCCTCTGCCTCTGCCTTTCTCCTTTATATTTGTTTTCTCTGCCTCTGCCTGTCTCATTTTCTTCATTCATTTTCTTCTTTTCTGCCTCCATTTTCTGTATTTGTCTCCTTGTAACTGTTCCTATCTCTGCATTTGCTACCTCCTTTGCCATCAATGGCAACATTTCCAACATAGTAAGGAAGCAAATAAAGAAGAGAAAATTAGAAAGTGCACTCTCTACTGATGTAGATCAATTGGATGTTTTATGGAAAGATCCTACTACAGATCCCACTAAAAATCTTACTAAATTATCTCAGATAACAGGAGCTTATGCCTCCGTGACTATTGACAAAGCATCTGAGGTAAGACTGTTATTAAATGAAAAAGAGGATCAAATACAAGTTCTGCAACAAAAATTGCAACAAGCACATGCCAACGGTGAAGCACAGATACGATTTGAAAAGTTACAACAAGAGTTTCAGCAAATGAAGATCGGGTATCAGAAAAGCTTGGCCGAAAAAGAGAAACAAATACAGATTATGCAAGAAATGCATAAAGACGACCCCAAGCTTACATAATTTATCTCAGAGTCTATTTCTTTGAATAATCAACTACTGCAGCAACAAGATATATTATGCCAAAAGATTTCACAGTGGAACTCTTTTTGTCAAGAAAGTGATAAAATCACTAATCATGTCGTAGAATTACGACATGATTATGATTTAAAAAATGAAAGAGTTACTAATTATTTGGCATGGAAAAAGACAGAGGAAGGAAAAAAAGTAGGAGCACCAATTATCAGTGGCATTCATAAAGAAATGATCTTCAATAAATGGGATGCATAGATCAGAGATGTAGAAAAAGCAGCAGAGGAAGCAGCTACAGCGGCAAGCAACATTACTGATTCTGTAAATGAAAATTTACACAAAGTTAATTTAATTTCAGAAACCATTCCGGGATACCTACCACAAGCACAGCAATTGCAAACAGAGTGGAAACAGAAAGCTGAAGAGAAGGAAAAATCAATTCAAGGATTGACAAAATTAAACTGGGATTCTTACTGGACCTGTCTAGTAAAACCACACACTGAATGCAGTACTCTTAATTGCATCATTAATTCTGCTGAGAAGATCGCTCCAACACTTGTTGACTCCGTCTTTTCGGGACAATTAAAATCTTTAGTCGGCCAGCCCCCTCTTCTCAAATCAATGCTGGATGCTTACAAATATAAAGACCAAATTCACAAGTAGTTAGTTGTTAATTTTAGTTTTAGATTTAGTATTAGTTTTACTTTATTTTTGCCTAGAGAAAGGACGGTCATTTAAACCGAATCTTAAAATTTTTGTAATAAAATATAATTAGATTTAGTTAGTAGTATTTAAACCCTTCTCATGCATTTAGACAAGGGTCCAGAAATTTGTCAAAAACTTATCCTCAGAACATGCACTTCTACACCCTCAGAGGAGGTTTTGATGAATGAATGGAACGAGATTTATTGATATCTGTGTCTAATATCTTCTACTGATGTTGCATTTCTGTACTCTTAGTAGATGTTGGATTGAGAAGAGATAAATCATTATTGCTTCTAGCTCATGAGTAGAACCAGTTATAAATGGTACTTTTATCTCTTAACTTTTTCTGCTTCTGTGTTAAAAGTGATATTTATGTTTAGTTATTTATATATTGATGCTTGAATGCTTCAGTTATCATTTGGCACTTTTGTACGGTGATGACTATCTGTTTATGCTTAATGTATGAATAGCTTATTATGCGATATGTTTTTCACAACTGCTTCATCTAACTTTTTATATGAAGTGGATTATCTTTATTGAATTCTTTTCTTATAGCAGTTGAATGATCTCTATTACCGATTGTTATTCGAAATCATTTCAGATTGCATAAACAAGATTTTATCCCGGGTTTAGTTTAGAATTAGATATTTCTGTTTAAGTTAGAATAGAATTTGCATATGATTAGATTAGAAATAGAATAAAAGCATTTCACTTAGGAACCTTTTTAGAAAGGAAATATCTATTCTCAACACACACACACACAAATTGGGAAATTAGTCCCATTATCCCGAGTCAGACCCACTACACAAAACGGAAAAGGAGTTGCTAACCAAGGTCTGGACTGGGTGGGTATCCCCCTTGTTGTAGACCCGATTTTCGAGGCTTCAAGACAGTGCTCATGAGGCATGGATAAATCTTGATTCCAAGCCCTGTAGAGTGATCCCCTCCATGAATAAAGGCATGGAGGATCGTCATCCCTGGCCTTTGAATTCCTTTAAGAAATTGTGTAAAATCTTTAAAACATGCAAAAATACACAAAAAGTTATAAAATCTTGCGTGAATGGGTCAAACTGCTTTGGAGGTTGACGTTAGATTGCCGGCGTTAGATGAAAGCATCCAACGGCCAAGATTGCTTACAGGGGTCAAAAGTAGAGGCGGTTGGATAAACGGTGGTGGAGATTAAGTCTGGGTCGTTGATCTACAAAGGTCAACGACCGAGATCAATCGGGATTATATAATGCAGAGGGGGGGACTTCATAATGAAATGGAGGAATTTACAAAGGAAATGGGCGAAAAACCTTAGGCGGAAGAGAAAAGGGGTTAAATGAAATTTGGGGGACGCAGACGGATCTGGGCTGTTGGATTAGGTTAGCTAATAGAGATCAACGGTGGAAATTAATTTATAAATTCCTTTGGAAGAATGGTGGAGGGCGATGGTCTAAATGGCAAGATTAAACTGGGACCGTTAGATCTCAGAGATCAATGGCAGAGATTTATTTTAAGAAAAAGTATTGGAAATGGGAATGGTGGTTTCAGCCATATAAACCACTAGTGTCGCACTGCTCAGAGGTGGTTTTTAAATTCTTCAAAAAAAACGCGATAAGCTTCGCCGCCCGCCACGTGTCCTTTCAATACTGGCCATATCGTGTAATTTTTTGGGGTTAAATTTCAGACTCAGAATTACGCGATATGGAGTCTTAGTCGTCGGATGAAAGGTGGAGAGATCCAATGGTGGAGATGAGAGTGCGATAAGACAAGTTGCGCAGATGGAAGAAGGTAGGCAGGGTTAAGGGGGTTTTGATCTAGATCATCGGATGAGGGAATGGACGGTCAGGATTTATTGATGGGGAGGTAGGTCCCAAAGGAGTTGGGCCTATCGGGTTGAATATGAACCATTAGATCTCCAAGATTAATGGCTGAGATCAAATCTTGGGGAATTGAAAGCAATATGAGACGGGGGTTCAGGCGGAGATCAGGTAATTGTGGATCGTTGATCTGCAGAAATCAATGGTGGATCTTCACCAAAATAATTACACTGACGGGGCTTTGTAAACTAACAAAGGAAGTCAGGTTAGATCTGGGCCATCGGATCTATGAAATGGACAGCCCAGATCTAATTGCAAGGTAGCAAATCAAGGGGAAGCACAAAGGGAGATCCACGGTCAATATTCAATCGGAGGGGTAAAGGAGGAAGCTTGTGCGCAGAGTTGCGACGAGATCTTAACCATTGGATGGAAGTGAATTAATGGCTAAGATTCAATCGTGGGAATTTGCATCAGAACAGCTAAAAGGGATTTTCGTTTTGGCGCTGAGAAAAACTTGCGAGAGCGATTAGCCGATGGAACGAGAGCCGCCGATCTAAAACCTAGATCGACGGTGGAGATTTAGTCAATAAGGTAAAAGGAAAAATGGTGGCTTTGAAATGAGAAACGATATGAACCACTGGATATGGGGTAGTAGAGCAGATCAATGGTTGACATTCATTTAAACAACGAACTGTCACGTTTAACAAAAAGTCGGGTTTTATTGACAAATGAAGGAAAAAAACTTTCATGAGTTTGGAGAGGAGTTTAGGCCCTTAGCACCCGGTTGCAGGGTTGCGGGTCCCATGAGATGTGGGGATCATGAAATTTAAGCCCTCGGGGGCTAAAAATTCTATGAAATGAAATATAAGTGTTTTTAGGCTAAAAACAAAGTTTTTTTAGGCCAATTGAAGTGTTCCGATAGGGGAATGAAGGATTTTTAAACCAAATGGTAGGAGACCAAATGGTTTTAAAAGGGCGTTGAAGTAATTTTTAAGGTTAAAATGAGGAGAATGGAAGATTTTTATGAGGAAAAAGGGATGAAAAATGGAGGTCAATCATGAGTGAAAGAAGGGGCAAAATGATGAAGCATGGGGCTTTTCAGCAGTCTCTTTCTTCGAGTAAACAACAAATTTATAGGGATTTCATGATGGAAATAGAAGTGAAGATTAATCTGAAGGAATGAAGACATCATAAGACTTCAAGAACTCACAATTTTGGACCATGAATTGTTTCTTGAAAGCTACAAAAAAAATTTAGCCACCATTTGATATGACAAATTTTATAGGTGACTAACAGCTTGTGGTGGTATGCCTTTGACATTTAGTCTGTACAGGCTCCTCACACGCACTTCTGATGCAAATATTTCCATCTTGCTATCCTTTATGACACAACGTGTCTTGAAGAATTCAACTAGCAGATCCTGGTCTGTTATCATTGATACACAGATCAAGTTTTTCCTAATCTTGGGCACATATAGTACATTCTTAAGATGTCTAATGTCACCATTAGAAAATCTTACTAGAATATCACCACACCCTTTTATCTCATATCCTTTGTCACCTCCTAGAAAAATTTTAGATCCACATGAAGTTTCTTCAAGAAATTCAAACCATTCTTCCTTACCTGTCATATGTGAGGATGCACCAGAATCGACATACCATATGTCGTCCTCATCTTCCTTAGAAGCTGAAAGCGCACAATTAGCTACAAATAGTTTAGTTTCATGACTATGGTCTTCATTTTCATTAACAAAATATCCTTTGTGCCTACTTTGATTATTCCTTATTTCGTCTACTTTCCTCTTAAATAAATCCCTAATTTCATGGCCAACTTTCCCACAGTAAAAACATTTCTTGTTTGAAAATTTGTTTGCAGACATACCTCTAAATGGTCTATTTTGAAATGTGCTACCTCCTCTGTGTTGCTATTGTTGCTGCCACTGCTGCTGTGGCTGCTTCCCTCTAAACTGTTGCCTCTTTGCCATCAGAGTAAGATATTCGCTCTGCAGTTTTAAGTTCTACCAACACTCTTATTCTTGTAGCAAAATTCCTATCAATTCGTCAAATGTAGGGGCTTTATCCCTCGCTGCCAATCCTATGATGAACAACTAATATTCATCTCTCATTCCATTTAATGTAATTGTGACTAGATCAAAATCGGACACCTTTTCTCCGATTTCTCACAATTCGTCCTTCAGGTCTTTAACCCTTGCAATGAATCCAACAACAGATTCATTTTTCTCCATCCTCATCGAAAACAACTTGGCTTTGACTGAAAAGATGCGATTTGTATTTTGTGTCTAGTATAGATTCTTGAGCGTCGTCTAGATTTCAGTGGATGATTTGCCATCTCTAATGTGTGGGATAATATTATCCTTGATGGAAATCTTCAATATGAATTTCGCTTTGTTCTCCCTTTTATCCGAGTCTTGTATAAGTGTGGTTGTTGTTGCTATAATATTTGGTTTCTGCTCTTCGCCTGTGACAATCGACCACACATTTTCTTCCTCAAGCAACGTCTGTAGCTTGACTTTCCAATTGGTGAAATTGGACCCATCGAGTTTGCTGGACTCGAGATATGTTTCTATGGTATTATTCATATTGGACTGATCTGATTCGAGACCCTCCAATGATTCTAACCAGTTGAATAATTACAAGTGACACTAACAAAAAATTCAACACATACGAGATTCTCATCACCGATCTGCCTCCAATCTAGCCCGATCTTGTGACTATAACTCATATCCTCCATTGATCTGATGATTACTGTGTTTGCGACTTGAATTTACCACCAACACGCAAATCCCCTTTGCAAAACCACCAACCATTGTATCTGCAACTCAGATCTACCACCACCGGGCAAATCCCATGTGCAGAACCGAAAACAAATGTGTCTGCGACTCACATCTACCACCACCGAGAAAATCCCATGTGCAGAGCCAAGAATAACATCTACAACTCAGAGTGTTAGCAAAAAAACCGCGCCAACACTCTTGTGCTTAGAGATTCCAAAAAGTCATCCGAGCCGTGTGAGTGAGGTGTTTGTTGCAGACCACCTCCTCCTGTGAGCACTAAGCCATTAAGGCTTTATAGCCACTAAGGCTTTGTAGCCACTAAGGCTTTATAGCCACTAAGGCTATCAAAATCAAATTAGGGTGAGCTGTGATACCAAGATAAAAACTAGATTTAATAGAAACTGTAGCTCACACTTGAGTACTCCACTTGGAGACTGCACACAAATGGAGAGTACACTCTACATTCATTAATCAAAATGATACAACTATAAGTACATCATAAAAAAGTAGGAAGTTGTAACCAAACTCCTATATCCTAGGAACTAATCATAACTTAAGAGCTAAGTTACAACAATGTAACCATTTCTCGATTAATATACAAATAATATTAATTATTTCCAACTTTATATATTGTTTAATTTTTTTTTGTAGATACCATATAAAACAAAATAAAAAATGTAAGGTATGGTTAAAATGTTTAAAGTAGTCTAAGTATTTTATATTTTGGTTTTTTTTAGGTATATTTGTTTTTTCTCAATTTTCTTTCAGAACAAACAAATAACTTACAAGACTAATTTATGTGCTCTATATAGTACTCAAAAATACAATTTAAACATAGAAAAATTACAAATTGTATATATATAGATAGACTAACTACAAATTCATTTGGATCTATAAGACATGAGAGAGATGCAATTTTTTTTTTTAATTTTACAATCTAGAAAAGATTTACACCCAAAGAAATTTGATCCCTCTGAAAATATGCTAAACTTTAGCTTAAGATGAATCTAATTTGGTTATCTAGATTAATCTATTGTATAAAGAATTAACGCATCCATAAAGCCATGACATGTAACATTTATAATTTTCTCTCTTTTCTTTTTAACAAGTACAATCCATGATCTTTGACAAGTAAAATAAAATAAATACATTTTAACCTAAAAACATTAAAACTTAAAAAAAAAAAATCAGTACCTTCCCTCTTTTATTTTTAATAAAATAAAAATAAAAATAATAAAAACTCATATATTATGTGATAATTATTAATACTTCAGGTTTAAACTCTACCTAAAAATGAAATATCTCATATAAAACTCTAAATAAATATAATAGCTATTAGGTTAATATAAAAACCTTAAAAAGTTAATAACGAGAAACATAAACTTGACACTATAGCATTATATTAAGTTTAGACAGTAAAATTAGTTTTTAATGGTGGAAATAAATTTAACAGGATAAAAAACCCATAACATTAAATTTCAGCAGTAAATTTAGTTTTTAATGGTGGAAATAGATTTAACACCGTCAAAAACCCTGCTACACCCAAAATATTGAAATTTAAAAACCAAAAAAAACCACACCAACCATCTTGTGCTCAGAGATTCCAAAAAATCATCCTAGCACTGTGACTGAGGTGTTTTTTGCAGACCACGTGCTCATGTGAGCACTAAGCTCCTGTCTGCACCGCCACTAAGGCTTTATAGCCACTAAGGCTTTGTAGCCACTAAGGCTCTCAAAATCAAATGAGGGTCACTCCGTCTGGGATGTGATACCATGGTAAAAACTAGATTGAATAGAAACCCCACCTCATAGGTGAGTAGTGCACTTGGATACTGCACACAAATGGACAGTACACTCTACATTCATTAATCAAAATTATACAACTATAATTACATCACCAATAAGTAGTAAGTTGTAAACAAACTCCTATATCCTAGGAACTAATCCTAAATTAAGAGCTACATTACAACAATGTAACCATTTCTCCATTAATATACAAATAATATTAATTATTTCCAATTTTATATATTTTTTGATATTTTCTTTTTTGTAGATAGATATAAAACAAAATAAAAAATGTAAGGTATGGTTAAAATGTTTGAAGTAGTCTAACTATTTTATATTTGGTTTTTTTGAAGTATATTTTTTTTTTTAACAAACAACTTACAAGACTAAGTTATGTGCTCTATATAGTACTGAAAAATACAATTTAAACATAGAAAAATTACAAATTGTATATATATAGATATACTAACTACAAATTCATTTGGATCTATAAGACATGAGAGACATGCAATTTTTTTTTTCAAATTTTACAATCTAGAAGAGATTTACACCCAAAGAAATTTGATCCCTCTCAAAATATGCTAAACTTTAGCTTAAGATGAATCTAATTTGGTTATCTAGTTTAATCTATTGTATAAAGAATTAACACATCCATAAAGCCATGACATGTAACATTTATAATTTTCTCTCTTTTCTTTTCAGCCAATACAATCCCTTATCTTTGGCAAGTAAAATAAAATAAATACATTTTAACCTAAAAACATTAAAACTTAAAAAAAAAAGAGTACCTTCCCTCTTTTATTTTTAATAAAATAAAAATTCATATATTATGTGATAATTATTAATACTTTAGGTTTAAACTCTATCTAAAAATTAAATATCTCATATAAAACTCAAAATAAATATAATAGCTATTAGGTTAATATTAAAACCTTAAAAAGTTGCAATAACTAGAAACATAAACTTGATACTATAGCATTATATTAAATTTAGGCAGTAAAACTAGTTTTTAGTGGTGGAAATAAATTTAACAGGATAAAAAACCCATAACATTAAATTTCAGCAGTAAATTTAGTTTTTAATGGTGGAAATAGATTTAACACCCTCAAAAACCCTATTACACCCAAAATATTGAAATTTAACACCTATAACCTAGATTTACAAGAGTTCCTACCAAATTTTATCAAAATATTAAGAGAATTTCCATAATTTTCTAAGCAATTTTAAAAAATGTAAGCTATGGTTAAAATGTTTGAAGTAGTCTAACTATTTTATTTTTTGGTTTTTTTTTATGTGTATTTTTTTTCTAAATTTTCTTTTAGACCCAACAAAGAACTTACAAGAGTAAGTTATGTACTCTTTATAGTACTCAAAAATACAATTTAAATATATAGATAGAATAACTACAAATTCATTTTGATCTGTAAGACATAAGAGAGAGGCAAATTTTCTTTTTTCAAATTTTACAATCTAGAAGAGATTTACACCCAAAGAAATTTGACCCCTCTGAAAATATGCTAAACTTAAGCTTAAGATGAGTGTAAATTGGTTATCTAGTTTAATCTATTGTATAAAGAATTAACACATCCATAAATCCATGAGATGTAACATTTATAATTTTCTCTTTCCTTTTTAACTAGTACAATCCCTTAATACATTTGAACCTAAAAACATTAAAACTTGGAGACTGCACACAAATGGAGAGTACACTCAAAATGATACAACTAAAGTAGATATAAAGAAGTAGGAAGTTGTAAACAAACTCCTATATCCTAGGAACTAATGGTAACTTAGTAGCTACCTGAGAACAATGTAACCATTTCTTGATTAATATACAAATAATATTGATTATTTCCAACTTTATATATTTAATTTTTTTTTTGTAGATACCATGTAAAACAAAATAAAAAATGTAAGGTATGGTTAAAATGTTTGAAGTAGTCTAAGTATTTTAGATTTTGGTTTTTTTTAGGTATATTTTTTTTCTCAATTTTCTTTGAGACCAAACAAAGAACTTACAAGACTAAGTTATGTGATCTATATAGTACTCAAAAATACAATTTAAACATAGAAAAATTACAAATTTTATATATATAGATAGACTAACTACAACTTCATTTGGATCAATAAGACATGAGAGAGATGCAATTTTTTTTTTTTAATTTTACAATCTAGAAGAGATTTGCACCCAAAGAAATTTGATCCCTCTGAAAATATGCTAAAATTTAGCTTAAGATGAATCTAATTTGGTTATCTAGATTAATCTATTGTATAAAGAATTAACACATCCATAAAGCCATGACATGTAACATTTATAATTTTCTCTCTTTTCTTTTTAACAAGTACAATCCCTTATCTTTGACAAGTAAAATAAAATAAATACATTTTAACCTAAAAACATTAAAACTTAAAAAAAAAAAAATCGGTACATTCCCTCTTTTATTTTTAATAAAATAAAAATAAAAATAATAAAAACTCATATTTTATGTGATAATTATTAATACTTTAGGTTTAAACTCTACCTATAAATTAAATATCTTATATAAAACTCAAAATAAATATAATAGCTATTAGGTTAATATAAAAACCTTAAAAAGTTGCAATAACTAGAAACATAAACTTGACACTATAGCATTATATTAAATTTAGACAGTAAAATTAGTTTTTAATGGTGGAAATAAATTTAACAGGATAAAAAACCCATAACATTAAATTTCAGCACTAAATTTAGTTTTTAATGGTGGAAATAGATTTAACACCATCAAAAACCCTGCTACACCCAAAATATTGAAATTTAACACCTATAACCTAGATTTACAAGAGTTCCTACCAAATTTTATCAAAATCTTAAGAGAATTTCCATAATTTTCTAAGCAATTTTGAAAAATGTAAGCTATGGTTAAAATGTGTGAAGTAGTCTAACTATTTTTTTTTTTGGTTTTTTTTTTTTATGTGTATTTTTTTCTCAATTTTCTCTCAAACCCAACAAAGAACTTACAAGAGTAAGTTATGTACTTTGTATAGTACTCAAAAATACAATTTAAACATATATATAGATAGAATAACTAAAAATTCATTTTGATCTATAAGACATGAGAGAGATGCAATATTTTTTTTTTTTCAAATTTTACAATTTAGAAGAGATTTACACCCAAAGAAATTTGATCCCTCTTAAAATATGCTAAACTTAAGCTTAAGATGAATCTAAATGGTTATCTAGTTTAATCTATTGTATAAAGAATTAACACATCCATAAAGCCATGACATGTAAATATCTCATACAAAACTCAAAATAAAATATCTCATATGCTAAACTTTAGCTTAAGATGAATCTAATTTGGTTATCTACTTTAATCTATTGTATAAAGATTTAACACATCCATAAAGCCATGACATGTAACATTTATAATTTTCTCTCTTTTCTTTTTAACAAGTACAATCCCTTATCTTTGACAAGTAAAATAAAATAAATACATTTTAACCTAAAAACATTAAAACATAAAAAAAAAAATGAGTACCTTCCCTCTTTTATTTTTAATAAAATAAAAATAAAAATAATAAAAACTCATATATTATGTGATAATTATTAATACTTTAGGTTTAAACTCTACCTAAAAATTAAATATCTCATATAAAACTCAAAATAAATATAATAGCTATTAGGTTAATATAAAAACCTTAAAAAGTTGCAATAACCAGAAACTTAAACTTGACACTATAGCATTATATTAAATTTAGTTTTTAATGGTGGAAAAAAATTTAACAGGATAAAAAACCCATAACATTAAATTTAAGTAGTAAATTTAGTTTTTAATGGTGGAAATAGATTTAACACACTCAAAAACTCCGCTACACCCAAAATATTGAAATTTAACACCTATAACCTAGATTTACAAGCATTCCTACCAAATTTTATCAAAATCTTAAGAGAATTTCCATAATTTTCTAAGCAATTTAAAAAAATGTAAGCTATGGTTAAAATGTATGAAGTAGTCTAACTATTTTATTTTTTGGTTTTTTTTTAATGTATATTTTTTTCTCAATTTTCTTTCAGACCCAACAAAGAACTTACAACAGTAAGTTATGTCCTCTGTATAGTACTCAAAAATACAATTTAAACATATATATAGATAGAATAACTACAAATTCATTTTGATGTATAAGACATGAGAGAAATGCAAATTTTTTTTTTCAAATTTTACAATCTAGAAGAGATTTACACCCAAAAAAAATTTGATCCCTCTTAAAATATGCTAAACTTAAGCTTAAGATGAATCTAAATGGTTATCTAGTTTAATCTATTGTATAAAGAATTAACACATCCATAAAGCCATGGCGTGTAACATTTATAATTTTCTCTCTTTCCTTTTTAACAAGTACAATCCCTTATCTTTGACAAGTAAAATAACATAAATACATTTGAACCTAAAAACATTAAAACTTAAAAAAAAAAAAATCAATACCTTCCCTATTTTATTTTTAATAAAGTAAAAATTAATATAATAAAAATTCATATATTATGTGATAATTATAAATACATTTGATTTAAATTCTATCCAAAAATTCAATATCTCAGATAAAACTCAAAAAAAATATAGTAGCTATTGGGTTAATTTAAAAACCTTAAAAACTTGCAATCAACTTGAACCAAAACAACTATGTAAAAAGCAAATCAACTAGAACTAAAACAAGTATGTCAAATAACCAGAAATATAAACATGACACTATAGCATTACATTAAATTTAGGCAGTAAAATTAGTTTTTAATGGTGGAAATAAATTTAATAGGATAAAAAACCCATAATATTAAATTTAAGCAGTAAATTTAGTTTTTAATGGTGGAAATAAATTTAATAGGATAAAAAACCCATAATATTAAATTTAAGCAGTAAATTTAGTTTTTAATAGTGGAAATAGATTTAATACCATCAAAAACCTGCTACACCCAAAATATTAAAATAGTTTTTAATTTCCATAATTTTCTAACATGAAAATGCTAGACACAGGCTAGTGTACCTTATTCAAAAACAGTTTCCACTCAAAATGTCAAAGACAGATCATAGAAATGCAAATCAAGGACTACAGATTGACTTGCTTTGCGTGTTCTGTAAGTAAAGCATGTGGAGGACCTTTCCCTCCGTTATTCGGCTTAATATACACAATCCTATATTCACCAGCTTTGACGGTTTTGTACAGACTGGGATGAGCTGCATCGATCAGTTGGGGAGCAGGACCGAGCAACACATCCTCTTGTGGAGTCACAAACATGGCGATCGACGTTCGATTCTTCTTTTCATTCGTTACTGCACGGTGCTCGACACTGGTGTATTTCCCATTGCTTACTATCTGCAATAACACAATCCGCGTATCATTTTACAAAAAGCCCTGCTAAAGTTTAATCGAAGCTGTAACTTGAACAAAACAAACTTATAAATGGCAAAAGAAACTTACCTGCAACAAATCTCCTATCATGATAATAACTGCTCCAGGAACAGAGGGCAGAGTTAACCAGTAGTTGTCTTTCCGAATCTGCAGGCCGTCGACCCCATCATCATTGAGCAGAAGAGTCAACATATCTCTATCTGAATGGGGTTTAGCCCCATTCACCATTTCTGGGTGAGGGCAAGGAGGGTAACAATTGATTCTCAGTCGGAGCATGGGTTCCTTGTTGAGGATTCGGATATAATTTGGATCCAGCCCCAAACCCTCAGAAAGAAAACCCAACAACTTCTCCATAAGCCTCAATACCTCTTCTCCATATTTTTCGTATGTTTCCCTTCATAGTGCGTACAGTAATGTATCAGAAATATCATTATCAAGGTTTTGAAATATTTCACACAATGTGTATCGTGATGTACCTGTACGTGGAGGGCGTTGTGGGCCAGAGCTCAATTGCTTTGGCTCGTTCTGGAGAAATAAAATGAACAAGAGCATCACGCCAATCCATGACTGTGTCATCAGAGCTGTCAAAGAACCATTAGAGTACCAGGCCTCAATAGGGCACTGTTTCAGTTTCACACTCTCTAGCAGTGACAAAGGTATGCCATGATTCGTAATCTTCAAAACAATTGAAAAACCCATGCAAACATAATCCCAAACGTTCAGGAAGTTGGTTGGATAATCGGTAAATAAATGATAAAAGAAAAGGAAAAACTGTGATAGCTATAAAACCTGAAAGAAACCCCATTCCTGACTGACATGTTGGAACGTTGATCGATGTGTTCCATGCCTGCTAGATCGATGACAGGAAGAGACTGCTGGACTTGAAGGGGAGGGGATGGCCTCTCATCAGAAGGAAGGATGTACCGTGCAGGGACTTCTTTCACTTGCCTTTCATTCAGTGTTTGTACTTGATCAACTGGCGTTTGCGAAGAGCTGATGAACAATCCATATTCGTAGCAGTGACTGGAATTGGACACCCTTTATAAATGAGACAATGTATAAGTGACTGGAATTGGACACCCTTTATAAATGAGACAATGTATAAATATTTGGAAACCCTGGATGGTGGTGGAATTGGAGTTGATGAGACAATTTATAAATATTTGGATGGGGTGAAGGCACGCTGCACAGAAACCATGGATGGGGTGAAGGCACGCTGCACGGAAATAGGTAGTCACTATTTATCTACATTAATGTGACATACTCGGGAACGCAGTGATTTGGCCTTTCTACATTGAAGTTGATTGGTCTCTTTTTAAATATCGGTTGCATACATTTAAAGAAATATGAACTCTTTTGTTTAAATTGTCATATCTTAATTTAATTATTTTACAAAATAATATCAATTAAATTTTATATTATTAAATATAAAATTTAAGATAAAAAAGTTTGAGATGAAAATATTTTAAAATAAAATTTTTTATTTAAGAAAAAAATATTAAACTTCACCCATATGAAATTGTCAATTCCTTTTTGTTTTTTAGGCTTGACAAAAATATGTCATTTTTTAGGACTTTTAATCCACCTCAATCAACTAGGGTTTGGAATATGCTATGCAAAATTTTTGTTTTAGTAAATAATTTTGCTTATCAATTGTAATATAAAAATGTCTTTTTAATTGATTGTATTTTCTAGTATGTAATTAATTTTGATATAAAAATGTTTTTTTAGTTGATTTTTCTGTCCTTCTCTATTAGATGTTATCACATTAGATTCTCTTATGTGGTGTCATTATAATTAATTCTCTTGTTTGCTAAGTGTCATAGACACTTGTTCACTTCTATTTCACTTCTACTAGACAAGTGTAGAGTTTTGATGTTTACAATGTAATAAATTTAACTATTTTGAATATTGAGAAGAACAATCTCTACTCTACTTTTAGATTTCATTCTTTGTTAATTATGGGTGATTGAGATAGAGATATCTTTTTTAGAAAGTTTTTTGTATTGGTCCATTCATTCATACCAAGATGTTTTTTTCTTTCTTTGGTAGCTATTGAAAATATGTCAATATATGTACTTATTTGTTTTTTATTTTTTCTTTCATTAGTACTAAGATTTTTTTATTTTATTTTTCCTTTGACACTTTTGAAAATGTGTGAATATAGGTACGTATTTGATTTGTTAAGTTTTGATTGTAATTAATTTTGACTAAAAAAAATTATTTATTTATAAAGTTTTCTTTGTAATTAATTTTGAGTAGAAAAAAATTATTTATTTTGAATGTTTAAGATATTATGTCAATTTAGTATTTAGACAAGTTATATTAGTTAATAACACCATTATATACACCGGATGCGGTTGATCTTTAGGCACATGGGGACCATTGGCCCCGGCCATCTCCAAATGCACACGACGCGTGGTGGCCACATGGCCCTCCACGGCGCAATAAACACTGCATTCACTCCGCATGCAGATCGCATTAACTATCCTCTGCGCCGGCACTACATACACCCTCGTCCGCCTGGTTCAAGCATTATGGCCGCCAGTTCTTGGTCCAACGAGCTCACCCTCTCTCTGCATAGTTTTATGGTCCCCTTGGGCGGTGCGTGCCGTGCCCACTGTGACGAGCCAAGCGCTCGCACAGAGGCAGGCGTTGTTCATTATACAGTTGTGTTGAATTCACTCCGGATGCGCACTTCTCCAACAGCGATTTCTGCCCTGGTGCTTCCGCTGCCCCTCAGCAAACTTCAAGCACTTCTGCTGATCCTATTGTTACTGTTGCGCCTCAGCTAATTCCAGATTCTTTGACTGCTTTCGCTCATCTCCAGCCTCACTAGTCGCTTGATACAGCACCTCTTGACTCCGCTATGCCTCGACTCAAGGAGCACATGACTGCCCGTCGTGGCGGCACTCGAGGAAGCATGGTTGGGGAACGCCCTTCTTCCAGCTGTCAACTTTCTGATTTTCCCTCCGGTTCTGAACATGGTCGTCCTCCGCCCTCCTTTCCGCCTCAAGCCCCCCATAGCTTCTCCACCCCCGCCTCTCAGCCTGCTAGCAGCCATTACATTCGCCAGACCACGCAGAGAGCGGAATTGAGGTTTGAAAGTGCTTTCAATCGCCCTTCTATTACTGCATTTATCACAATAACCCTGCGAGAGGATGCCACCCTTAGCCCAGCCTGGAATGCTTCCTCTCTTGCTCATCTCAATCCTCTTCCCACCACTGTCGAGCATCGTTCCACTTCAGCATCTACACCCCATGCGAGCTTTCCCGAACCCGTTGGCCTAGCCAATCCCCCCACTCGCCTCTCTTCTTTGCAGGTGGATGTTGATGTTGATAAGGGAGTAGAAGCCCACAACAGGAATACTGAAGCGGAGGATCCTGAGAACGAATTCAGCTGCCCAATAGTGGAGGAACAGCCATCTCCTGACCATTCCAACTGATTCAGCAATGATATGGCGCAGTATGGTCCTAGAACTTGTCTATTTTTTTAGCGATGCTGATTATCTACAATACACTACAGCTTACTGGTTTTCGTTTATGATAGTGCTAGTTTTTTGTTACTGTTCCATAACAATTATAACTAATCCACCGGTTTCCCTACACAAGGGCCGTGAGACTGCTATTATAGAGCTGGTTTCCCTATATGGGCAGCTCACTATCAGAATTATGCTTGTCTTTCAAGCCCAGTTTCAGGCTAGTGCAACTGAACTGAGGCAGTTTTGTACCATCATATTTACATAAATAGAATTAGATCAATTTAGAAAAAAAAAAATAACACCATTATATAAATTAAATGGTTGGTAAATAACCATAAAAAATATTACTTCATCATTCTACATTAATGTAGTGATTAAGGTAGTGATTATCTACATTAATGTGACATACTCATGAAAGCAGTGATTGGGCCTTTCTACATTGAAGTTGATTGATCTCTGGGCCTTTCTACATTGAAGTTGATTGATCTCTTTTTAAATTTCGGTTGCACACATTTAAAGAAATATAAACTCTTTTGTTTAAATTGTCATATCTTATTTTAATTATTTTACAAAATAATATCAATTAAATTTATTAAATATAAAATTTAAGATAAAAAAGTTTGAGATGAAAATATTTTAAAATAAAATTTTTTATTTAAGACAAAAATATTAAACTTCACCAATATGAATTTTTCAACTCCTTTTTGTTTTTTTAGGCTTGACAAAAATATGCCATTTTTTAGGATTTTTAATCCACCTCAATCAACTAGCATTTGGAATATGCTATGAAATTTTTTTGTTTTAGTAAATAATTTTTCTTATCAATTGTAATATAAAAATGTCTTTTTAATTGATTGTATTTTCTAGTATGTAATTAATTTTGATATAAAAATGTTTTTTTAGTTGATTTTTCTGTCCTTCTCTATTAGATGTTATCACATTAGATTCTCTTATGTGGTGTCATCATAATTAATTCTCTTGTTTGCTAAGTGTCATAGACACTTGTTCACTTCTATTTCACTTCTACTAGACAAGTGTAGAGTTTTGATGTTTACAATGTAATAAATTTAACTATTTTGAATATTGAGAAGAACAATCTCTACTCTACTTTAAGATTTCATTCTTTGTTAATTATGGGTGATTGAGATAGAAATAATTTTTTTAGAAAGTTTTTTGTATTGGTGCATTCATTCATACCAAGATGTTTTTTTCTTTCTTTGGCAGCTATTGAAAATATGTCAATATATGTACTTATTTGTTTTTTATTTTTTCTTTCATTAGTACTAAGATTTATTTTTTTTATTTTTTTTTTCCTTTTGACACTTTTGAAAATGTGTGAATAGAGGTACTTATTTGACTTGCTAAGTTTTGATTGTAATTAATTTTGACTAAAAAAAATTATTTATTTATAAAGTTTTCTTTGTAATTAATTCCGAGTAGAAAAAAATTATTTATTTTGAATGTTTAAGATATTATGTCAATTTAGTATTTAGAGAAGTTATATTAGTTAATAACACCATTATATAAATTAAATGGTTGGTAAATAACCATAAAAAATATTACTTCATCACACATTTAAAATTGCTAAAATTAAAATTATTGTAAGAATTAGCTAAATTAAAGTTTTATTTTAAATAATTATTATTGTTGTTAATGATAAAAAAAATAATATATAAGTAGAAAATATACATTTAAAGAAAACATGTAACAAGATTGTTAACCATGGAGAATCATCCCACTCTTTCATGGAGATTCTTAGTATGTAAATATACTTAGTTATACTATCATGGGCCAATAATATGGGTTATCAATACCACTTGGCAAAAAACCATAATTCATTTCATATGGCACTTGCTCATATGCCATTTTTTTAATTAATGAATTTAATTAAAATGAAATAAAAGGCATAACTACTTTAAAAATAAATCTTATTTTTTAATTTCTGTATATTACTAAAAATATTCTAGAATATTCAATGGAAATAAAATCCCTACCATCCACCTAGTAATTATTCATAATTAACTTAAAATTCTGATATTCTAAAATCTCAATTCTATAGTAGACATACCTATCAACATAATAATAGAATCAATTTTTTCATAATAAAGATAATGTTTCAAATGCTTGAGGAATAAAACTATTATCCATAACAGGTTCAAAATATTTAGCATGTGGTGCAAAAAATGAAGGAACTTAGCACAGAAAGGGTAAAGAAGAAGAATAGGATTCTTATTGGGCCCATGATTGATACTTCCAAGGCTTGGTTTTTTCTTAATAGAGCTAGGATTCATGTCACGAATCTTTGGGAATGGTAGTAACATTTCAATTAAATAATCATTATTACTTCCTTCTTAGTTTGGAGCTAGGGCCAAGATCTAAGAATAATGCATAATTAATTGGGCTTTGGCTAGTCCTCCATTTTGCAATATTTAAGCATGTGAAAGAGGTTTAAATCTTTGGTGATTATTGGGTGGTAATTGATTGGTTCTTAGGGAATGTGAAATTATATACTTGGGCCTAAATCCTTGGCAACAAAGAATTTACCAACATGAGTAATTTTTCGAGCCATTGAAGATAGCACATATGCACATAAAACACAATTTTGATGCAAACAAACTATCAAAGGAAAAATTATTCTATTTTTTAATACATTTAGTGATAATAGAAAAAGTGGGTGATGTCCTCAAGGTGAATGCATGCAACATTTTTCTTATTTGAAGCTTTTGTAATCATTGGGATCTTCCCTATTTTTATGCTTTATTTTTTTTTTCTAATTGAGAAAACATGTATAGAAAGATGTATTTGAACAATAGTAATATTTAGATTTTGATTTGAAAGAAATAAAAAATATGTGATCTTTTTATGTGCGGAAAAATAAAATAAAATACAAATACAAATAAATAAATAAATAATATTGATATAATTTTATGGGAATTATCCCCACCCTGCGTGATCATACAAGGTAATTCTTTGACATGAATACTCTAAGAGCTTCCAAACACTAGCTTGGAAGACATGCGTCATACCTAGACCTAATGTACCACTACATTTATACCCTCATGCTCTTAACTTTCCACAACTCGGTCGGAAAGTACATAAATCTCAGTATCATAATGGATTTCTATTATGGTTTTATGATCCTATTTAATTTTAATTCATGGAAGATTAATTCAGGAGTATGTGGGGAAAATATAGAATTTATCGCCTACATTGCATTGGAAATATGATGCAATATGTTGTCCTTGATGGCAACCTACTTGATGATGTTGTACTTGATGGAAACCTCTTGATGAGTTGCCTTTTGATAGCAACCTATTTGTTAAAGATGTGAATATGATGTATCTACAGATCAGTTTAGATGTGACAAAGAAAGGAATTTCAATAAGTGCCAGAGAAATGATAAATATAATATGTCACAATGTATACACAGGTTTGATAAAAGCAACCCGCATATGGATGCAATGTATATGCTAGTTTTATGAAGGCAACCCGCGTATACATTTACGATAAGTATATACGCAATTTTTATGACGGAAGTCACATATACACACAGATACATGTGGAGAAGAATGATCCAAGACGCGTATGCCTTTTGCGCTCTAAAATTATGATACCAAGGGGCATTGCCATGGTTTTAGCCCACAATATTGACCGTTGTATTGTCTATTTGATTCCGTCCAAGAATACCATCAGCAATTGTGTCATTTTGACTCATGGTATTGGTAAAGGCTAAATCTATATAAGGAGAAGAAGATCATAGTGCAAGGTGTGCATGAGTAAGGGTTGTTACTGAATAATTTTCTCTAAGGTATATTTGGATGGGATGAACTCTATTTTAATCGATAGATCTGAATCTATGATTCACCCATGGATATAGTGATGGTTCAGTATCTCTAGATCTGAAATGACTATGCTCTTGTGTGATCCATTGAAGAGATGATTAGATCTATGAGATTGAGTAAGTTTGTTGAAGTGAAATGAATAAATCTTGGTAAGTTCTATGGATCTGGTTCATTCTGAAAATTTTACATTTACATATCTATACACTTGTTTGTCTCAGTAAAAGCATGTATATACGCGAATTTTCTTCAAAAAAAATGCGTATGGAAGTTAGGGATTTCTGAAGCTTATTGCAGATGTTTTTATATCATTCCTTCTATTTCTCTGTTGTCTGTCAATGAAGTCTTCTTGAAGATCTGGGTTGTTTGAATACTAGATATGCTGGTAAGTTGATTACGTACAAATTTGATTAATGAGAAAATAAACATGGTTGATGGTGACTAACTCATGAAGGGTTCTGCATTTCTAAAGATATCTGACTAAAAGCCTCAGATCTAGATCTGAGACTGATTACATTCTGAAAAATAGTATTCACAGAAGTATATGCAGGTTGGTGTGAAGGAAAGCGCGTATACACGCGGGTTTAGTGAAGCGAAGTAGTGTATGCATTTTAACTTGGTGAATGTTCAGGGTTGAGTTTGTATCTGCATATTTATTCTGAAGTCTGGGTTATTTCTGAGTTCTGGTTATAGTGGTCTCACTGTTTTGATTGAAGTATTGGGTAAAGTCTATGGTTGACGATGTTTATGAAGAGTTGTGTTGATGTTGTTTGATCCAGTATGAAAATTGATGAAAGGTGGTTTGTAGTGATTCTGAGGGTTGAAGCCTTCAATGTAGAAGTAGAAGCTTCCTGCCAATAGAAGCTGGTATTCTGTTCAGGGGGTTGAAGCTCCCTTCCAGGAGAAGCTGGTAAATGAGAAGAAAGGGGGTTGTAGCTCCCTTCCAGTAGTAGCTGGAGAATGAGAGAAGGTAGAAGCCTTCTGCAGTTAGTTTCCTGCATACTGATATAAGTCTACATCAGTACAATATTATAAGCAGTTTTCCATATAATAAATATTGAAGACAGAGACGACAGCAGTAGTGGTTTTATCCTGAATTGGGTTTCCACCTAAAATCTTGGTGTTCATGTGTGATGCTCTTGTGATTTTTTATCTTATTGTTACTGCTTATACTTACTGCTCAACTAACAGATACGTAACTCACAAGCTCAATTAAATACTATTTTTGACAATTTTTTAACAATTCACTCATATCAGTATACACAATTTTATTTTAGCATATGCGCGTGTATATGCGAGTTGGTTTTATTAAATTCACGTACGGTATTCTGCAAAGAAAAGCTTAAAGTTATCAAGAACATTATAAATATTGATTCACCCACCCTCTCAGTATTTTTCCCAACAATTGGTATCAAAGGAGCTCCTTCTGAATAAGCTTAACCGGTAGAAGGAATATCAGCTAAGATGAGAAATCAATATGGGACAGCATCTATCAGGCCTGCTCTCTTCAAAAAAAAAAATTTAATCTTCTGGAAGACAAGGACAAGATCCTATCTTCAGTCTCTTGGAGCAGATGTATGGGCTATAGTTAAAGGAGGTTATCAATATCCAACCTCAGTTCCAACAGATGCAACGGCTAGAAAGAACTATGAAACTAATGCAAAGGTGGTCAATGCACTATTGGGAAGTTTGACTGAATCAGAAGTTGTCAAAGTCATACAGTTAAATACAGCAAAGGAGATTTGGGACAAAATCATTCTAAGCTACGACGGTGATACAAAGGTAAAAAGTGTTAAACTCCAAACTCTCAAAATTCAATATGAAAATCTCAGGATCCATAATGAGGAAATAATTACCAGTTTCTTTTTATGTCTATATGATATCGTAAATCATATGAGACATCTGGGTGAAACCATAACTAACTCTACTCTGGTAGAAAAGGTTTTAAGATCTCTAACTTCCAAATTTGAGTCAAAAGTGTGTGCTATTGAAGAGAAGCAAGGTCTATAAACTCTTACTATTGTTCAACTTCATGGTATTCTGACTTCTTGTGAAATGATAAAATGAGGTCCATTTGAAGTCAAATAAGTTGTCTTTAGAGCTGCTGCAAAAGGAAAAGAAGTACAAGAAACAGAAGGATTAGGGTATGTTTCAGAAGAAGATGAGGTAAATTTTTTAAAGAAGCTACAACTTGGCACTCGAAGGTTCAAAGGTAAGCTTCCTTTTAAATGTTTTTCTTGTGGAAGAGTTGGACATTATGCTACAAAGTGTCCTCATAAAGAAATTCATGAAAAAGGAAAGGAAGTAGCAAAAGTAAATAAGAACCGGTTTATCAATAAAAAAAATTGTTATACTCATGAAGATAGTGATGGGTTATCAAATAGTGAAGAAGGAGAATTCGATTGAGATTTTATACTTCTCATGGCTTTTGAAAATGATTCTAGTGAGGCTAAGGATACCTTTATGGATGCTCTAGAAGATAATGATTTTATTGAAGAAATAAATCAGCTCAAAATATGCTACGAAGAAAATAGAATATCCATAGAAACTCTAAAGAATCAACTTGTAGAAAAGGAGAAACACAATGAGAAATTAGAATGTGAAATAGTAAGTCTAAGAAAAGAAATTGAGAAAGTGAAAACTTTGAATCTTAGATTTGTTAAAGGATATGAAACCTTAGATAAAATTATCAAGGTACAATGTTCTCCTCTTTTAAAGAAAGGTCTTGGATATGTCGGAGAATCCCCTCAGTCTTCAGCACCAAACTATCTAAATGCAGGTAAAGCCAAGCTACAACATTCTGTAACTCACCAAGGGAACAAAGAAACTTTACAGCTAAAGCATGACCACTTTAATACAAAGAAAAATAACAGAAATATCATTAAGAGAAATACCAATTAGCAGGAAAACATAAATAGAAGGTTTCATGATCGCAGAAATTTCTTCTTTAATGGGCAATGTTTCTCATGTCATAATTTTGGTCATAAAGTTGTTTAATGTGTTGCATACAAAACCATCATGACCAGAGAAACAAGAAAGTAGAGAAATGAGACTGGAATAAAGAACAATACTTATAACAACTTTTCTCCTCTTTAAAATGAAATTGAATGTGCTTATTGCAATAAATTTGGTCATGAAGAATCTGAATGAAGGAGAAAACTTTAGCCAAAAGAACATATACCTTAAAGTTCCAAGGTATGGAGAAAGAAGGACTTACAGGTTGAGAACTGGGGCATAGATTTATATGAAGAAGGATAAGAAAATCAATGGTACATTGATAGAGGATGCTCAAAACACATGACAGGTGACATAAATAAACTCCTTGCATATAATGCTCTAGAAAGAGAAAAGAATCTTGCCTTTGGAAATGATACTCCTGCTGTCATTAAACGAAAAGGTTTTCTCTTTTTAAAAGAAAAGGTGAAAGCTAACAATGTTATGTATGTGGATGGATTAAAACATAACCTGTTAAGTGTGAGTCAAATGTGTGATCAAGGAACTGAAGTTTTCTTTAGCTGAAAAGAATTTGTGGTATGTGAACTTGACATAGGAAAAACAATAATAAAAGGAACTAGAACACCAAGCAATTTGTATGTATTGAAAAGTTGTAAATAACAATGTTACTTGCGTAAATATTTAGAAAATTGTTTATGGCACATAAGATTGGGGCATTTGAGCTTCTCTCAAATCAACAAATCTAGCAAACTCAAAGTTGTTCGTGATCTTCCCAGCATCACTCTTCCTAAAAGTACCATATGCAAATCTTGCCAATTCGGTAAGAAAATGAGAGTGAAAGTCAATGCCAAAGAAGGATCAGTGAGCAAGCCTCTTGAACTCATTCATACTGACCTATGTGGACCTATGAGGAAAAAGCCACCCCATGGAGAACAATACTATATTATATTTATTGATGACTTCTCTGGAATGTGTAACATTGGATTGCTAAAACACAGAGATGAAGCATTTGAAAATTTTCAGATCTTCAAAGCCCTAGTTGAAAATGAATTAGATCTAAAAATAAAATGTCTTAGATCTGACAGAGGAGGGAAATATATATCAGATGAATTCTTTGATTTATGTGAACAACATGGCATAAAATGAATGTTTTCTGAAGCTGGTACCCCACAAAAAAATGGCATAGCAGAAAGAATGAATAGAATAGTTCAACAGATGGCTCGAGCTATGCTTGATGATTCTCGAACACCTCACACATTTTGGGGAGAAGCATCCCATACAAATGTAAATATTCTTAACAAGGTTGATGTTCGTGTGAATAGTGATAAAACTCCCTATGAGCTCTGGTATGGTAATCTTCCAACTGTAAAGCGTTTTAGAGTTTTTCGAAGAAATTTTTTTATCAAGAACAATGATGAAAAACTTGGTAAGTTTGAACCTAGAGCAGATGAAGGAATATATATTGGTTACTCTTCTAGAAGTAGAGCATATAAATGTTACAATAAAAGACTTCGGAAGATTGTTGAATGCATTGATGTTGTAATTGATGAGTCTTTCCTAGCTCCAAAAGGGGAAATACAAACAACAAATGAAGATGATGGTGAATTATATCTTCCTGCATCAAATAGAAACAATATAGAAGGTCAACCCAATGAAGCACTAGAAGAAGATCTATTTGAAAAGGCTCCATCTAGGTATGTTCAAAAGAATCATCCAGAATCTCAAATTTTGGGAGAAAAGGGATCAGGTGTCCAAACAAGAAGAACTCTTGTAGGATCTCCTAGCTATCTCACATTTCTATCCACTATTGAACCACATAATGTTAATCAAGCTAGCAAAGATGAATGTTGGATTCAAGCCATGAATTAAGAACTTGATCATATTTAAAAGAATCATACTTCGAAATTAGTTCCAAGACCTCATGATCAAAATGTTATTGGAACAAAATGGATATTCAAAAACAAGTTAAATGAAAAAGGATATGTTATTAGAAACAAAGCTAGACTTGTTTGTAAAGGGTATGTTCAAGAAGAAGGTATAGATTTTGAAGAAACATTTTCTCCTGTAGCTAGACTTGAAGCCATAAGAATGTTTCTTGCATTTTCAAGCTTTCAACAATTCAAAGTTTATCAAATGGATAATAAATCTGCTTTCCTCAATGGTGATCTAGAAGAAGAGATTTATATAGAACAACTAGAAGGATTCATTTTGGGCAATGATGAAAAACTTGTTTGTAAACTTAAAAAGGCTTTATATGGTATCAAAAAAGCTCCAAGTGCATGGTACTATCGCCTTGACAAATATATTCATCAACAAGGATTTTCAAATGGATATGCTAATAGAAAATTATACACAAAAACCGAAAATGATAAACTATTGATTACAGTAGTATATGTTGATGACATCATTTTTGGGAGTAATGAAGAGTCCATGAGTCAGAATTTTTCTTCTATTATGCAGCAAGAATTTGAAATTTCTTTACTTGGGGAACTAATGTTTTTTTTTTGGCTTACAAGTGCAACAAGCAACAGATGGCATATTTTTATCACAAGCAAAATATCTTAAGCAAATTTTGAAGAAGTATGGGATGGAAGATTGCAAACCTGTAAGTACACCAATGGTAACTAGGTGTAACCTGATTTCTCATGATGATTCTCCCACGGTGAATCAACCAGAATACAGATCCATGATTGGAACTATACTTTATCTCACCGGGACAAGACCAGACGTTATGCACGCAGTTGGGATTGTTGGACGATTCCAAGCAAATCCAAAGGAGTCTCATCTTAAGGCTATAAAAAGAATATTCAAATATCTACAAGGGAATCAAGACTTTGGTCTATGATATCCAAAGTATGTTGATCTCACTCTTCATGCTTACACAGATGCAGATTAGGCTAGAAATGTTGATGATCAAAAGAGCACTAATGGTGGTGCATTCTATATGGGGCCTCGATTAGTATCTTGGTTCAGCAAGAAGCAAATTTATATTTCCTTAGCTACAGCAGAAGCAGAATATATGGTTGCCACATCATGTTGCACAAAACTACCTTGGATGATGAAGACTTTACAAGATATTCAAATCAAATGTTCACCTCCCATCTCCATTTTGTCTGATAATACAAATGCCATTAGTATCTCAAAGTATCTGGTTATGCATTCAAAGACCAAGCACATTCCTATCAAGTATCACTTCTTACGTGAACAAGTGCTTGAAAAAAAGGTCAAATTGGAGTATGTTCCATCCAAAGAACAAGTTGATGATATATTTACTAAACCTCTTCTTAGGGAAGCATTTGGATATCTCTCGCAGAAGCTGGGAGGTGTCTCTGCCTCTCAGATAAGATCCTCTTGATTTCGAAGGATTAAATTTGGTACGTTGGTTTCATAAAGGAAAATTGCGTATATACATGAGTTTCTACGCATACAACCGCATATAGGTTTTGCAGACATAAATTCTCTAGGTTAACATTTCAGAAAAGTTGTTGTGCTATTGGATAATCTATGATGTTGTTCCAGTATTCATCTTTTTGTATCATTGTATGATATTTTTCTCCTTGATGAATATGCTTTGATGATTTTCTATTGAAGGTGTTCAGAATGCACAAGCTAAGGGGGAGCACTTCTCTTATGGAAAAGGATTCATTTTTGGCATTCTGATTGGTTGTTGTGTTATGATCTCATGTGTGAGATTCTTTGGTTTTGGTCATAAATAGTCATGTATGTAAGTGGATGAAAAGCTCATGTTGAGACCTAGGATGTGAAATTGTTGTATTCAGTAATCTGAGGACTTGTTCAAATTTGTAAACCCACTTGGTTGGGTAGTTGAGTAAAATTTGTAAACCCACTTGTTTGGGAAGTTGAGTCAAATATGTAATTCCACTTGGTTGGATCATTGATGTATGTATGAGTCCTTGATTATAGCAAAATTCATACTCAGTTGAGTTATAGAGTCATGTACTTCATTGAAAATTTTGTTCAAAGATCCAACATGAACTCAGGAGGAGCATGGTAAATTCAATGCACATCAGATCTTTAGAGATCATATTTCTACAAGGGAAGCGCAACCTTGTTTTGGTATTGATTTGCCCTTTTCCCTTGATGTCAAAGAGGAAGAGTATCTTGGTGTTTGAATAATGGTTATGATTAATGTATATATCTTTTGTGGTCGTCAAACACCATCATGGTTGCCATCAAGTTCAAAGGGGGAGATTGTTGGCAATATGATGCAATATGTTGTCCTTGATGGCAACCTACTTGATGATGTTGTACTTGAAGATGATTTACTTGATGGAAACCTCTTGATGAGTTGCCTTTTGATAGAAACCTATTTTTTAAAGATGTTAAAATGATGTATCTACAGATTAGTTCAGATGTGATAGAGAAAGGAATTCTAGTAAGTGCCAGAGAAATGATAAATATAATATGTCACAATGTATACACAGGTTTGATAAAGGCAACCCGCATATGGATGCAATGTATAAGCTACTTTTATGAAGGCAACCCATGTATACATTCAGGATCATATATACGCAGTATTTATAATGAGAAGTCACGTATACACACAAATAAGAACAATCCAAGACGCATATGCCTTTTGCGCTCTAAAATTATGATACCAAGAGGCATTACCATGATATTAGCCCATAGTATTGAGTGCTGTATTGTCTATTTGTTTCCCTCCAAGAATACCATCAGCAGTTGTGTGGTTTTGACTCATGGTATTGGTAAAGGGTAAATATATATAAGGAGAAGAAGATCATAGTGCAAGGTGTGCATGAGTTAGTGTTCTTACTGAATAATTTTATTTGAGGTATATCTACATGGGATGAACTATGTTTTAATTGATAGATCTGAATCTATGATGCACCCATGGTGAAAATGATGGTTCAGGATCTCTAGATCTGAAATGACTATGCTCTTGTGTGATCCATTGAAGACATGATTAGATCTATGAGCTGGTGCAAATTTGCTGAAGTCAAATGAAGAAATATGGGTAAGTTCTATGGATCTGGTTCATTCTGCAAAGCTTATATTTACATATATATACACTAGTTTGTATCAGTAAAACTGCGTATATACACGGGTTTGCTTTAAAAAAATCACATATGGAAGTTAGGGTTTTCTTAAGCTTATTGCAGATGTTTTTTATGTGATTCCTACTATTTGTCTGTTGTCTATCAATGAAGTCTTCTTGAAGATCTGGCTTGTTTGAGTACTGTATATGCTGCTAATTTTATTATGTGCAAATCTCATCAATGATAAAATTAACATGGTTGATGGTGACTAACTAATGAAGGGTTCTACATCTCTAAAGATATCTAACTAAAAGCCTCAGATCTGGATCTGAGACTGATTACATTATGAAAAACAGTATTCATAGAAGTATACGCAGGTTGGTGTGAAGGAAAGCGTGTATCCACGCAGGTTTGCTTCAGAAAAAGCGCATATGGAAGTTATGGTTTTTTGAAGCTTAATGCAGATGTTTTTATGTGATTCCTACTATTTGTTTGTTTTCTGTCAATGAAGTATTCTTGAAGATCTCGTTGTTTGAATACTATATATGCTACTAATTTTATTATGTGAAAATATGATCAATGAGAAAATTAACATTGTTGATGGTGACTAACTGATGAAGGGTTCTACATATCTAAAGATATCTCACTAAAAGACTTAGATTTGGATCTGAGACTGACTACATTCTGAAAAACAGTATTCACAAAGGTATACGCAGGTTGGTGTGAAGGAAAGCACGTATACGCGCAGGTTTAGTGAAGGGAAGTAGTGTATGCATTTTAAGTTGATGAATGTTCAGGGTTGAGTTTTTAGCTACATATTTATTCTGAAATATAGGTTATTTCTGTGTTTTGGTTACAGTGGTTTCACTATTTTGATTGAAGTATTGGGTAAAGTCTATGGTTGTTGATGTTTATGAAGAGTTGTGTTGATGCTATTTGATTCAGTATGAAAATTTATGAAACGTGGTCTGCAGTGATTCTGAGGGTTGAAGCCTTCAATGTGGAAGTAGAAGCTTCCTGCCAGTAGAAGTTGGTATTATGTTCAGGGGGTTGAAGCTCCCTTCTAGGAGTGGCTGGTAAACGAGAAGAAAGGGGGTTGTAGCTCCCTTCGAGTAGCAGTTGGAGAACAAGAGAAGGTAGCAGCCTTCTCGAGGTATTTGCTTGTGCACTGATATAATTCTACATCAATACAATATTGTAAGAAGTTTTCCACATAATAGATATTGAAGTCAGAGACGACAACAGTGGTGGTTTTCTCCCGAATTGGGTTTCTACCTAAAATCTTGGTATCCATGTGTGAAGCTCTTGTGATTTTTTATCTTGTTGTTACTGCTCATACTTATTTATTAACTAGAAAATACATAATTGGTAAGCTGAGTTAAATAATGTTTCTGAAAGTTTTCTAACAATTCACTCATATCAGTATACGCAAGTTTCTTTTAGAATATGCACATGTATACGTGAGTTGGGTTCATTAAAGTCGCGTATGGTATTCTGTAAAGAAAAGTTTAAATTTATCAAGAACATTATAAATACAGATTCACCCCCCCTCTCACTATTTTTCCCAACACATGGGGTCTCGCAAAGGGTATCACTCTATAACTAAGGCTATGGTAATGGTTACCAGTCATGCCGATTGTAGTTTTCATTCTATAGAAACGAGTCTCCATGCCAACGAGATTTTTATTTTCTCTCGTGAATGGAGATTAGGCATGTCTATTCAAGGATCATGGGGTTCAAGGATGTTAGTCAACTTCCAATGGCACAATGCTGCAACAAATACATCAACATATTTCATATTTTAGTGTGGGGACTTGGATCAATGATGCGACTCATCACATTGGGGAAATTTCACTGAGACCTACATTTTACCAAAAATTATCTATTTCGGCTTGCTCCTTCTCTCATGCTCAAACTCTTTTGAGAAATTCTCATATTTTATGTAGAATTAAACTGGGTGTAACACCCTCCTTCCACATCTACCCAAGTAGCCAGCCAACCAGGGTAAACATGTGACGAGAGGCTACTAATACAAGATTCAACCTCATAGCTAACCCTAAGGAAGTCGCACTGACACAAATGTGACAACCAAACCTTGTACATCATCAATGACACCCCCAAGAGCTAAATCAACCTTTAAGACCTCTTAACCCTGGGTCACACTGACCTTTTGGCCTATATGAGCCATAGCCGCAGGAATAACATTGCATGCCAAAGGATAGGAGGCTATAGCCATAGGTATAATGCTGCTTGCTAGCAGCTACAACCCCAAATTATTATTTATGTGCCTGTGGCTCTGGTATTTGAGCCACCTTTTCAGACCCAGAGCCCATGTCACTCCCGAGAACTTCATGAAAAGTTGAAACATGATAGATAAAAATAATACAATGAGGTAAAAGCATACATGTCATCAAAGGACTCAACCAAACCCCTCCAATTCATGACAGACATTTTGTAACACATGTCACAAACAATGAATATACAGATATAAACAACATATTTAAGCATAGGGGTCTCATACTTATTTGAGAATCGCTAAGGAGCATTTCTCCCTTACATCATTAGTTGCAATACAACCTATTTGACCATAGATACACTATGCATTCATTTACAAGTAAAAAAATGGATAGATCCATACATCATCATTGATCAAATACATTCTTATAACCATCACAATAATGACAGAAATACAAGGGATACAACAATAATAAAATCCATACATAAACCAGTACAGTTGCATACCAAATACTAAAGGAATGAACTCTTCATTACCTAATGTAAAAACCAATTGGAGATGAGACTTCCCCATTCCACCCGGCCATAGATTTGTTGATCCAAGTCTCACTTCAGACAATCACCCCCCTTCCATATTCCAAGAATCAATGTGGGATCTCATCAAACACAACAATGAGAATCAATTGAGGGCTTCAAGAGGCCGAACCACCTCAAACCTAAACCATTGATTCCACCTCATAGTCAGACATCATAACCATCACGAATTAGTCTCTATCCAAGTTTTCCCAGGGCTCAAGAGTGTTTGTTCCAACAAGGGCTTTCAAGACTAGTAACTCAACCCGCCTAGTGATTTCAGAGCATTTTTACAACCAAGGCTTCTAGTACTAGTAACTCAACCCACAGTTTTCTATCAGGATTCCACAGTGTTTGTCCAACCAAGGCTTCCATGAACTAATAAATCAAGCTACAACTAAAGGAATCATGAAAAACCAACTAGAAAAAAAATCAATGGAAATAAACCCACAACATCATGGATATCCAAGAAATGGCAAGGCTAGGAGAATCCACATGCATACACAATGCATGCCAAAACCAGTGAGTAAAATGTGCATTCAACTCAATACTTGCAATCAAAACCCATTGTGGATGTTGATCACAATGTCTTCTTCTACTTTGCTTCTCTTCCTTTTCCTTCTTGATCCAAATCACCAAGTATCCACTCTATACAAGAGTGCTGCAAGAAAACTCTAAGTATCCAAGAGTATGAGAGAAAGAGAGAGAGAATAATGAGAGAGCTCCAAAAATGTACTCACCAAAAGTAACAACCGATCCTCAGAAGCCTTTTTATAGAAGACGCCTCTATTTTGCTTCATTTTCCATTATTTTCCTTATTTGTTATCCTCACATGCAACTTGTGACCTTTCATCTCCCTTTTCTCCTAATTTCCATTATTTTCATAAACAAATGTGCCAAAAATAATTTTTTCCTCTTTAATTCCTCAGCCATATCCTTTCCCAATTTCCTTAGCAATAATAAACCATGTGAACACCTACATCATGATGTTTTTCCAAACATTCATCTTGGAATAAGTATCCCATCAATCGTAGTTATTATTTTAACTTTATTACATGGAATTTTTCATGAGGGTTGTTAGAGAACCCTCCCCCTTGTGGAACACCTTCCTTGTTGTCCAATCACACATATACCTCAGCAACACTGCTGAAAAGAAAACATACTTCCCAAGGATATTTATGACATAGCTCGATGTAGTATTACAGTGATCACCTTGCTAAAAAATAATCCAACATGACATCACAACAAAATTACAAGTGTTGGGTGGTATAAATTTCAGATTTACACTTGCATTTAAATTTTCAATCCGAGGTAGTAAGAGTTAGAGATGTAGCACAATATATGCTAGAATATGACCTCATGGATTTGTAAAATCAAAACCTAAAAATAGTTTAAAAAATCATTCAGGAATATAAATTAAACATTTCACAATGCAAATTAATAATCTATGGAGGAAATAAAGAATGCAAGAACTTCTTAAAAGACTACAACTACACTGTAAATAGGAAAGCATAAAATAAATAACTAATTAAAATATGTACTTAAAATTCTACTTTCGAATGATGCTAGAAAGGAATTGGACTGTTTCATTCAGAATTTAAATTATTGAGCCACCATATCTTGAAGAGTATTGTTGGACACTTTACTTATGTTAATAAAATGTAGTTAAACTAGTCTTGATATTTGAATAAATGTTGTTTCCTTAGAATACTAAGATCAATTCCATGTAATGATTTAAATTTCTTATAAGTGTCAAACAATATGAATAGAAAATAAGATGAAATTATTATTATCCCTGCCTTGAATCCCTCCAACTTGAAATATTTTTCATTATAAAATAAATTGAACATGGTAGTAGTAAAAATGAGAAAAGAAGCACTTGTTAACTCTACTCTATTGTTGATGCAATTGTTGGAACATAAATAATTTCTAAATTAACGATATCACTAAATTCACTAATCAAACAGGTGAAATTAAATATAAATCATAAAGGAAATGATAGAACAAATTTTGAAACACATCACGTCATTTGGAAAATGAAATGCACAACAGGAAATGAAATACAGAAAAAAAACAAGCATGTAATAAACTGCAGTGAAGTAAATCATACTAATAGGAAATGAAATGTAATAGACTAAACAAATCCTAAGTAATCTAGACAATGAGCTTACTCATGGGCTCGATTACCTATCTTGATCTTCCTGGAAATAAACTACATTAACACATCATCTCAGAAATTCAAAACGACCTTGAAATGTAAATTAAATGTTGATCCATATTGCTACAGAAATCGAATTACACAAATAATCAATCAAATCTAATGATACAAATGTTACAGTGATAGGTTGCAGTCAATAATCAAGTTTTCTTCTACAATCCCCATCCTACTTCTACGATCCCATCCTCTCATAAAAGAATCACGATAATGAGGGAAAATTTTAAGGATAGAAAATTATGTTGAATTTTGAAACATTTGCGAATATCACTAGTCCCTAATATGAAAAATATAAAATGTTAATTGATTTATTTGTAAAATCATTCAAATTTTTAATGATTTTATATATACTATCTATATAATATTGGCTATTTTTAAGGTAAAATAATTTTATATTGTAAAATCTAGGCAAATCATTTTTATAAAAAATGGAAATTGCTGAACATTTTTTTTGGAAAAATCATAAAAAATTGGACCACTTGCGAATATTAGCCCTTAAATTTCCATGACGATAACATAAACACTTTTCCTTCATTCTGTCCTCTTCGCCTCGCAGGTGGATTCGAATCCTTCCAACGATCTTTGCTTCCCCAAATGCACAAAAATCTCTATTATATAGCAACAACACTGATGCTAATTAACTGAATTGATTGTTACATGGTATATAAATTTAGGATTTATTTTGTTAAAAAAAATTGGTTAAGATCACAACGAGAACATTTATTTCCCATTGAGTTGGTGCGAATAGAACTTCTCGAAATAATCCTAACTCCATTTTGTTGGTAGAGGCAACATACAACTACCAAGCTTAGTGGTTTGATTTACCTAAAGAAGTGAGCAGAATGGATATGGCAGTCCTTTGCCATCAATTATAACAACAGATATGTGTTGCTTCCTATTGCCAAAGAGAAAATCATGCACCTGCATGCATTCTTCGGCAGCATTGATGGAGATACCCATTGTGCCCTCCTGTGTCAAATTCATTCCATTTTCTTCAAGATTCAACATATTATTGATGCTACTACCTCTGACTCCAGTGCTAATAAGTATAAGCCATTTAACTATGTTATTGTTCCATATAGGAAAATATAGCGTTAGAAAGTTGAGAAACTAGTTCATGTGGAGCATCTCGGAGTATGTTTCCACAATAGTTCCTCACACATTCACTATAAATAGAGTGGCGTACTAGCAGTTCTAGTTCGACAAATTCAACAGGGAAAATAATGCCTTTCTAGGCAATTGTTACATTAGGATCGGGTGTTGATACAACAAAATTTGGTACAATCTATTTTGTCTCGTGAAACCACCACAAACCTGTTTGATCTAAAAGCCGCCTTTCGGTTGAGGCCTCAAAAATCCCTGGCAACAACAAGGGGGATAACCACCGTGTCGAACCTTGAAGTAGTTCCTTTTCCATTTGGAGTAGTGGCTTCAACTCGGTGTGATGGGACCACTTTCCGAGATTTGGTTTTTTATGATAATATGTTAGATTTATATCAAAACATTTTAATGATGAATTACTACAAACTAAGACACATTTATTTCTAAATGCAAATCTTTGAATTAAATTTAATCTAACCCTGGATAATATTTTAATTCCATGTAGAGAGATATCTATACAATCCGTGATGATGAAAATCATCACAGATTTAATAGAATTATTACTTTGTAAGATGATTCTCTTGAAAAAATATTTAATCAAAAGAAAATGAGAGATATATCGCATTTATCTAATGACCATGTATAAAATAAACTAATTTCTATCTTTATATCGTTGAATAGTGCAACTCATATTCAAGACAAAAATATTTAATTCTATATATGATTCATGAAAGTTGAATTCATCACTAACATTCTAACATTGAGAAACAGAAATAGAATACATGATAATAGTACCACATATGTATTGCTAAATTTATAGGATGAGTGATAAGAGGCCACATCCAATTCTTCTATCAAAGAGTCATTCAAAGAATACATAAGTGCATCAATAGTGATCAACAAAATGATATTTATAAATGAAAAATGTAGTGTTCCATTATTTCATCAAAGCATGCACAAATTTACAATTAAGCATTCTTTGCTAATGTTCTTAACAAAATCTTGGACACTTCTCTAAATGCATGGAAAGGGTTTAAATACTAAAACTAACTACAAACTAAATTAAATTATTTACAAAAATGTAGAGGAGGTTTTAAACAACCCTTCTCGAAAAAATTAACTTAAAAATTAATCATTTGTACTTATCTCTTTTTAAATATCGGTTGCACACATCTAAAGAAATCTGAAATCTCTTTTTAAATATTGGTTGCACACATCAAATAAATCTACAATCTCTTTTCAAATATCATTTGCACACATTTAAAGAAATATGAACTCTTTTGTTTAAATTGTCCTATCTTAATTTAATTATTTTACAAAATAATATCAATAAAATTTTATTAAATATAAAATGTAAGATAAATTTTTTTTGATATAAAAGTAATTTAAAATAAAATTGTATATTTAAGACAAAAATATTAGACTTCACCAATATGAAATTGTCAACTCTTTCTTGTTTTTTTGGCTTGATAAAAATATGCTATTTTTTAAGATTTTTAATCCAACTCAATCAACTAGGGTTTGGAATACGCTATCCAAAATTTTGTTTTAGTAAATAATTTTGATTATTAATTGTAATATAAAAATGTTTTTTTAATTGATTGTGTTTCGTAGTATGTAATTATTTTTTATATAAAAATGTCTTTTTAGTTGATTTTTTTCTCCTTTTCTACTAGATGTTATCACATTAGATTCTTTTATGTGGTGTCAACACAATTAATTCTCTTGTTTGCTAGGTGTCATAGACACTTGTTCACTTCTATTTCACTTCTACTAGACAAGTGTAGAGTTTTGATGTTTACAATCTAATAAATTTAACTATTTTGAATATTGAGAAGAACAATCTCTACTCTACTTTTAGCATTCTTTGTTAATTGTGGGTGATTGATATAGAAATATTTTTTAAATCTCGGTTGCACACATTTAAAAAAATCTAAAATCTCTTTTTAAATATCAGTTGCACACATTAAATAAATCTGAAATATCTTTTTAAATATTTGTTGCACACATTAAATAAATCTGAAATCTCTTTTTAAATATCACTTGCACACATTTAAAGAAATATGAACTCTTTTGTTTAAATTGTCATGTCTTAATTTAATTATTTTACAAAATAAAATTCAAGATAAGAAAAGTTTGAGATAAAAATATTTTAAAATACAATTAGATATTTAAGACAAAAATATTAAACTTCACCAATATGAAATTGTCAACTCTTTTTTTTTTTTAGGCTTGACAAAAATATGCCATTTTTTAGGATTTTTAATGTAGCTTTCGAATATGCTATGAAATTTTTTTGTTTTAGTAAATAATTTTGCTTATTAATTGTAATATAAAAAATGTCTTTTTAATTGATTGTGTTTTCTAGTATGTAATTAATTTTGATATAAAAATGTTTTTTTAGTTGATTTTTCTCTCCTTCTCTACTACATGTTATCACATTAGATTCTCTTATGTCTGGTCATCATAATTAATTCTCTTGTTTGCTAGGTGTCATAGACACTTGTTGACTTCTATTTCACTTCTACCAGACAGGTGTAGATTTTTGATGTTTACAATGTAATAAATTTAACTATTTTTAATATTGAGAAGAACAATCTCTACTCTAATTTTAGATTTCATCCTTTGTTAATTATGGGTGATTGAGATAGAGATATTTTTTTTTAGAAAGTTTTTTGTATTGGTCCATTCATTCATACCAAGATGTTTTTTTCTTTCTTTGGTAGCTATTGAAAATATGTCAATATATGTACTAAGATTTTTTATTTTTTTTCTTTCATTAGTACTAAGATTTTTTATTTTTTTTTCCTTTGAAACTTTTGAAAATGTGTGAATATAGGTACTTATTTGATTTTTTAAGTTTTGATTGTAATTAATTTTGACTAAAAAAAAAAAATTTATTTCTAAAGTTTTCTTTGTAATTAATTTTGAGTAGAAAAAAAATATTTATTTTGAATGTTTAAGATATTATGTCAATTTAGTATTTAGAGAAGTAATATTAGTTAATAACACCATTATATAAATTACAAGGTTGGTAAATAACCATAAAAAAGGTTACTTCATCATACATTGAAAAATGCTAAAATTAAAATTATTGTAAGAATTAGCTAAATTATAGTTTTATTTTAAATAATTATTATTGTTGTTAATGATAAAAAAACTAATATATAAGTAGAAAATATACATTTAAAGAAAACATGTAACAATATTGTTAACCATGGAGAATCATCCCACTCTTTCATGGAGATTCTTAGTATGTAAATATACTTAGTTATACTATCATGGGCCAATAATATGGGTTATCAATACCACTTGGCAAAAAACCATAATTTATTTCATATGGCACTTGCTCATATGCCATTTTTTTAAATATCCAATTTAATTAAAATTAAATAAAAGGCATAACTACTTTAAAAATAAATCTTGTTTTTTAATTTTTGTATATTACTAAAAATATTCTAGAATATTCAATGGAAATTAAATCCCTACCATCCACCTAGTAATTATTCATAATTAACTTAAAATTCCTAAAAACTCAATTATAGAATAGACATACCTATCTTTAGCATGTGGTGCACAAAATGAAGAAACTTAGCTCAGAAGGGGTAAAGAAGAAGAATATGATTCTTATTGGGCCCATGATGGATACTTCCAAGGCTTGGGTTTTTCTTAATAGAGCTAGGAGTCATGTTAGAGATCTTTGGGAGTGGTAGTAACATTTCAATTAAATAATCATCATTATTTCCTTCTTAGCTAGGAGCTAGGGCCAAGATCTAAGAATAATGCAGAATTAATTGGGCTTTGGCTAGTCCTTCATTTTGCAATATTTACACATGTAAAAGGCCTTTAAATCTTTGGTGATTCTTGGGTGGTAATTGATTGGTTCTTAGAGATTGTGAAATTACATACTTTGGCCCTAAATCCTTGGCAACAAAGAATTTACCAACATGAGTAATTTTTCTGAGGCATTCAAGATAGCACATATGCACATGGAACACAATTTTGATGCTAACAAACTATCAAAAGAAACATTACTCTATTTTTTTATACATTTAGTGATAATATAAAAAGTGGGTGATGTCCTCAAGGTGAATGCATGCAACATTTTTCTTATTTGAAGCTTTTGTAATCGTTGGGATCTTGCATATTTTTATGTTTTATTGTTTTTTCTCTAATTGAAAAAACATGTATGAAAGATGTATTTGAACAATAGTAATATGTAGACTTTGATTTGAATGAAATAAAAAATATGTGATCCTTTTGGAAAAATAAAATAAAATAAAATAAAAATAAATAAATAATATTTATATAATTTTATGGGAATTACCCCCACTATGTGTGACCATACAAGGTAATTCTTTGACATGACTACTCGAAGAGTTTCCAAGCACTAGCTTGGAAGACATGCGTCATATCTAGACCTAGTGTACCACTACATTTATACCCTCATGCTCTTAACTTTCCACAACTCTGTGGGAAAGTACATAACTCTCTGTATAATGGATATCTATTATGGTTTTATGATCCTATTTAATTTCAATTCATGGAAGATTAATTTGGGAGTATGTGGGGAAAATATAGAAGTTATCGCCTACATGGTGTTGGAAATATGATGCAATATGTTGTCCTTGATGGTAACCTACTTGATGATGTTGTACTTGATGGAAACCTCTTGATGAGTTGCCTTTTGATAGAAACCTATTTTTTAAAGATGTAAAAATGATGTATCTAGAGATTAGTTTAGATGTGACAGAGAAAGGAACTCTAGTAAGTTCCAGAGAAATGATAAATATAATATGTCACAATGTATACGCAACACAGGGTTGATAGAGGAAACCCGCATATGGATGCGATGTGTACGCTACTTCTATGAAGGCAAACCGTGTATACATTCAGGATAATTATATACGTTGTTTTTATGACAAGAATTCACATACACACATGGATACACGTGGATAAGAACGATCCAAGATGCGTATGCCTTTTGTGCTCTAAAACTATGATACCAAGGGGCATTACCATGATATTAGCCCATAGTATTCAGTGTTGTATTCTCTATTTGATTCCATCGAAGAATACCATCAGCAGTTTTGTGGTTTTCACTCATGGTATTGGTAAAGGCTAAATCTATATAAGGAGAAGAAGATCATAGTGCAAGGTGTGCATGAGTAAGGGTTGTTACTAAATAATTTTATCTGAGGTATATCTGCATGGGATGAAATCTGTTTTAATTGATAGATCTGAATCTATGATTCACCCATGGATATAATGATGGTTCAGTATCTCTAGATCTGAAATGACAATGCTCTTGTGGGATCCATTGAAGAGATGATTAGTTCTATGAGTTGGCGCAAGTTTTCTAAAGTCAAATGAAGAAATCTGGGTAAGTTCTATGGATCTGGTTCATTTTGAAAATTTTACATTTATAGATCTATACGCTAGTTCAACTAGGTGGTCTCACTATTCTGATTGAATTATTGGGTAAAGTCTATGGTTGTTGATGTTTATGAAGAGTTGTGTTGATGCTATTTGATTCAGTATGAAAATTTATGAAATGTGGTCTGCAGTGATTCTCAGGGTTGAAGCCTTCAGTGTGGAAGTATAAGCTTCCTGCGAGTAGTAGATGGTATTGCGTTTAGGGGGCTGAAGATCCCTTCTAGGAGTGGCTGGTAAACAAGAAGAAAGGGGGTTGTATCTCCCTTCGAGTAGTAGTTGGAGAACGAGAGAAAGTAGCAACCTTCTGCAGTTAGATGCCTATGTACTGATATAAGTCTACATCAGTACAATATTACAAGCAATTTTCCATATAATAAATATTGAAGACACAGACGACAATAGTGGTGGTTTTCTCCCGAATTGGGTTTCCACCTAAAATCTTGGTGTTCAGATGTGATGCTCTTGTTATCTGTTATCTTGTTGTTACTACTCATACTTACTTCTTAGCTAACAGATACATAACTGATAAGATCAGTTAAATACTTTTTCTCACAGTTTTCTAACAATTCACTCATATCAGTATACGCAAGTTTCTTTTAGCATATGCACATCTACACGCGAGTTGGGTTTATTAAAGTCGTGTATGGTATTTTGCAAAGAAAAATTTAAAGTTACCAAGAATATTATAAATACTCATTCACGCCCCCTCTTAGTATTTTTCCCAACACATGGGGTATCACAAAGGATATCACTCTATAACTAAGGCTATGGTAATGGTTACGAGTCATGTCGATTGTAGTTTTCATTCTATAGCAATCAGTCTCCATGCCAACAAGATTTTTATTTTCTCTTGCGAATGGAGATTATGCATGTCCATTCACGGCTCATGGGGTTCGAGAGTGTCAGTCAAATTCCAGGGGTAAAATGGTGCAACAAATACATCAATCATATTTCATATTTTAGTGTGGGTACTTGGATCAATGATTGGACTCATCACATTGGTGAAATTTTAGTGAGACCTACATTTCACCTTAAATTATATATTTTTTCTTTCTCTTTCTCTCATGCTCACACTCTTTTGAGAAATTATCATATTTATATGTACAACGAAACTGGGTGTAACACCCTCCTCCCACATCTAACCAAGTAGCCAACCAACCAGGGTAAACATGTGACGAGAGGCTACTAATACAAGATTCAACCTCCTAGGTGAACTTAAGGAAGTGGAACCGATAGAAATACGACAAACAAACCTTGTACATCATCAATGACACCCCCAAGAGCTAACTCAGCCTTTAAGGCCTCTTAACCCTGAGTCACACTCACCTTTTGGCCTATATGAGCCATAGCTCTAGGAATAAAATTGCATTCCAAAGGATAGGAGGCTATAGCCATAGGTATAACACTGCATGTCAGTGGCTACGGCCCCAAATTATTAGTTATGTTCCTGTGGCTCCAGTATTTGAGCCACCTTTTCAGACCCAGAGCCCAGGTCACTCCCAAGAACTTCATGAAAAGTTGAAACATGATAGATAACAATAATACAATGATGTAAAACAAGACATGTCATCAAAGGACTCAACCAGACCCCTCCTAGTCATGACAAACATTTTGTAAAACATGTCACAAACAATGAATATATTGGTATAAACAACATATTTAAGCATAGGGGCCTCATACTTATCTGAGAATGACTAAGGAGCATTGCTCCCTTACATCATTAGTTGCAATACAACCTATTTGACCATAGATACATTGTGCATTCATTTACAAGTAAAAAAATGGATAGATCCTTACATCATCATTAAATAAATACATTCTTATAACCATCAAAATAATGACATAAATACAAGGGATACAACAATAATAAAATCCATACATAAACCAGTGCAGTTGCATACCAAATACCAAAGGAATGTACTCTTCATTATTCAATGTACAAACCAACTAGAGATGAGACTTCCACATTCCACCCGGCTGTAGATTTGTTGTTCCAAGTCTCATTTCAGAAAATCAGCCCCCTTCCATATTCCAAGCATCAATGTGGGATCTCATCAAACAAAACAATCAGAATCAATCTATGGCTTCAAGAGGCCAAACCACCTCAACCCTCAACCACTGATTCCACCTCACAGTCAGACATCATAACCATCACATATTAGTCTATATCCAAGTTTCCCCAAGGCTCAAGAGTGTTTATTCCAACCAGGACTTTCAGGACTAGTAACTCAACCCACCTAGTTGCTTTCATATCGTTTTTCCAACCAACACTTCTAGTACTAGTAACTCAACCCATGATTTTCTATCAGGATTCCATTGTGTTTTTCCAACCAAGGCTTCCAGGAACTAATAAATCAGCCTACAACTAAAGGAATCATGAGAACCAACTAGAAAAATATCAATGGAAATAAACCCACAACATCATGGATATCCAAGAAATGGCAAGGCTAGGAATATCCACATGCATACACAATGCATGCCAAAATGAGTGAGTAAAATGTGCATTCAACTCACAGTGTTTGGAGATACGCTCTGCAACAATCGACTGCAGCACACAAAGATTGGCTCGGCTCTGAGACCCAACGCAGACCCCAGACAGTCAGGCCAGATTAGCAGGATCATCATCGATCATAATGGAAAAACCCGGCAGGACCTCGATCCGATCTGAGCACTGGTAATTCAGCAATTGCATGCGTTGACCACTACTGCATGCGCTAGCAGAGCCTGCATGCAAGCAGCCATGGATCCCGGAAGGGATGCTGATATTATTTTACCCATGCCAGAACTCGTGGCATTTCAAAAACTAACAGCAGGAGCTAACAAAAGAAAATTGACAGAGTTGCAACAGAAATTTGTAAAAAAATTGGATTGCATGCCTTCAGTTGAGTTACCAATTGAAGAGACATGCAGATCAGCTCTCAATCTAGCTGACAGAGGGTTAATTGGCCAATTTATAGGCCTCTGGCCTTCACCCAAAGCAGTTCAGGAATGGGTGCAAAGAAACTGGGCTCCACTAATCTCTGAAGGGATTAAAAGCCATTTCGTAGGAAAAGGCTACTTCGTCTTCGTTTTCGAAAGTGCAGAAGACAAAAATCTCATTTTCCGCAATGGTCCATACTTCATGGGGCCACAAGGATTGTACCTCAACAAATGGTCCCCTGATTTCGACCCGGCTCAGGACGTGCCATCGGCTGTTCCAGTTTGGGTCCGACTCCCCCACCTCCCGCTACACTGCTGGAACCAAAATTCGTTGCAAACCATAGGCAACTCATTGGGAAAGTACATAGATCAAGCAGTGAGGAAAGATCAGTACTCTTGCGCACGGATCTGCGTAGAGGTAGATCTGGAAGTAGGGCTCCCAGAAGCGATAAAATTAACTTTAGCAGACTGGACGCACATCCAGGAGTTAGACTACGAGCAGTTACCATTCAAATGTCAGTACTGTCACGGATACGGTCACTTCGCAAGATACTGCAAAAAAAAGAACAGAGAGGAACAGGAAAATGCAAAAGTGGAACAATGGACAACAATGCAGAAAGCAGGATCATCGAAAAATAGAGACAAGTCCAATACAAAAGAAAACAAAACCCTGCATGACCCCCAGGATTCAGGATCTGGGAAATCAAATCCCACATTAGCAGAAGAAGTACAGAACACAGATCCCAACAAGGAAGTAGAAGCAAAAGAGTCGAACATCAACAGCATGGAACAAGATCAGACTTCCCCCAGTGGAAAGAGCAAAGAGGCTGAAGGGAAAAAGGCAGCAACTCCAGAAATCACCCCTTCCCCCTCATATGCAGACATAGCCAGAAAGAAAATAACAGATCCACTAAGCTCCTCGGAGGAAGAGACCATGGAGAGGCCTGCCAAAAGAGCAGGAAGGAAGTCACGCAGAGAAGTAAGGGAGGAAGAGGCAGAGAGACAAAAAACTCAAGGAAACCAGGCCACAATAGAAATGTCAATCGGAAGAAGCACAAGAACAAGGCCTCCAAAAGGAGGAACAAGCACAACCCCCATAAGTAAATAATGAGAATCATCTCTTGGAACTGCAGAGGATTGGGGAATCCGTCAAAATTATAAGCAGTTAGAGACCTCATGAAAGCGGAACCAGCAGACATCCTACTGCTCCAAGAGACAAAAATTGAAGGGGACAATCTTCTAGAAATCAGCAAAAAGAAATGGCAAAAGAATTCAGGCAAAACAGTGAGCGTAAGAGGCACTGCAGGCGGTATAGCCACCCTATGGAAGGAGGATCAATTCAAGCTACTCAACACACACATCACTCAGCTCTGGATCTTCACTGAACTGAAACACATAACAAGTAAGTTAACTATTGCCTTATTCAATCTTTATGTACCGGTAACATATGCAGACAAAAAATCTTGTTGGCAAAAATTAAATGAATTTTTGGAACTTCAATCACCAAACAACATAATCATAGCTGGAGACCTCAATATAGTTATGAAAGGGAAAGAAAAAAGAGGTGGAAGAAGTAGCAGGGATCAAATGCTGCATGTAGTAGAAGACATAACATTACAATGGGAACTAATGGACATCAAACCAAAGAAAGGGCTATACACCTGGACAAATAACAGGACAGGAGCAGATCACATCTCAGCAAGGCTTGATAGATATCTAGTACAAAGCACTTTACTCCAGGAAAGAAGGATCATTTCCACAGATATCCTCCCAAAACTCACCTCAGACCACAAACCCATCCTTCTCTCGATGGAGGAGGAAGAGAATTTGGGCCCAATCCCATTCAGATTCAGCCCGCTTTGGAGAGAAAGAAGTGGATTTCAAGAGATAGTCAGAAAGGCATGGTCAACCTCTGTAACAGGCTCCCACAACTATGTTTGGGAACAAAGGCTAAAGCACACCAAGAAGGCCTTGAAAGAATGGAGCAGGACTCCCATATGTACACCTAGCAGCCAAAGAAAGGAAGCAGTACAACATCTGGGAAATCTACAAAGAGAAATGGAAACTGAAGATATAACAACAGCAGAACTACACAAAGAACAGGCAGCTCAATGTAACACCTTCCGCTCATTCAGGACAGAAGAAGAATATTGGAGATTAAAGTCTCGGAGTCTATGGTTGGAATCCGGTGACAGAAACACCTCTTATTTTCACCGGCAATGCAGAGCACGCCTCTCTAGAAACCATATTTCAGAAATAAAAACCTCTGATGGGTCGCTTTGCAAAGGAATAGATCAAATCAAAGTGGCTGCAAGCACTCACTTCCAAAAACTGTATAGCAAAGGAAATGAAGCCAATAAGGAAGAAAATGAAGAGTTCCTCAAAAATATCCCATCATTGGTATCCAAGGAGGATAACAAAGCCATTTTGAAGCAGGTCACGGAGGAAGAAATCAGCAAAATAATCTGGACCATGGAACCTGACAAAGCGCCCGGCCCGGACGGATTCACAATACACTTTTATAGAATATGCTGGGACATAATAAAAGCAGATTTAATCAGAATGATCAGAGATCTCCTGCAGAAAGCAAAGTTGGGAGGCAACACAAACTCAACCTTCCTAGCATTAATTCCGAAGGAAACCAATCCAGAATCCTTTGAAAGGTTCAGGCCAATCTCATTATGTAATGCTTCATATAAAATAATAGCGAAGATTATAGCCAATAGAATGAAACCCCTGCTAGGAAATCTAATCTCCCCATCACAAGGAGGCTTCGTCAAAGGAAGACATATTCTGGATAATGTCATCCAAGTTCAGGAAACTATACATTCCAGCAACACAAGAAAAGAGAAAGGAATGCTGGTCAAGCTTGACATGGCCAATTCATTTTACAGAGTCAACTTGACATTCCTATACAAAGTTCTCCGAAGTTTTGGCTTCTCGGAAGAGTTCGTAGAACTAATAAAAGCCTGCACCAGCAGGCCATGGATTGCCCCACTGGTAAACGGGAGGCCAGCCAGCTTCTTTCAAGCATTGAGAGGGCTAAGGCAAGGATTCCCCCTCTCTCCCTACCTGTACATACTTCTGGCGGACACTTTGAGCAGAAAGCTTGAGCTTGACAAAACAAATGGAGATGCTCCAGGTCTGCGAATAAGGAAAGAACTGGATCCTATCAACCACGCCCTTTTTGCTGATGACACAGTCATGCTGGGCGGGGCCTCCCGCAGAATAGCCAATGCATACAAGTCCACATTACAAGCATATTGCAAAGTCTCAGGGGCCTTGGTGAATGAAAGAAAGAGTGCTGTCTACAGCTGGAACGTTGAAGAAGCAGAAATACAGAATGTAGCAAATATATTGGGGTTCAAAGGTTATTCAAAATGGGATAAAATAAAATACCTTGGGCTGCCAATTACTCTGGGCATCAACAAGAGCGTTCTGTGGGAGGAAGTCCTGAGAAAAATCAAGACAAAAATCGAATTCTGGGGTGGGCAGTGGCTCACCCATGGAGGCAAACTCATTCTAATAAAAACAGTGCTTACTGCCCTCCCAATATACCAGGCATCGTTCTTGATGGCCCCTAAATCAATCACAGGTCAGTTAAATAAGCTTGTGAGAGACTTCTTATGGCATGGAGGAAGGGGTAACCAACGAAAGTTTCACTTGGTGAAATGGGACACTGTAAAACGCCCATTCAGAGATGGAGGGTTGCAGATAAGAGATGCTGAGCAAGAAAACACCGCTCTTGGATGCAAAATACTTTGGCAAATGTTCACTGATCCCAATCATTCAGCCTGCAGAACGCTCAGACACAAATATTTGCCTGGAGCATCGCTAAGAAAACTAGAAATCGCAGACAGGAATCGAGGAACCAAACTGTGGGAACTCTGCAAACGAAGTATATCAGTCTTCTGCAAGCACCTATATAGAATACCTGGAAATGGAAGCAAGTCCAAGCTCTAGACCGACAGTTTAATGGGGAACGATCCGCTGGATCAAAAGGCAGAGTACTCTGATCTGCGCTCCCTGCTAAAGGATAGAGGAATAAAACGCCTTTCAGACATATCAGAGTGGGACGCACAGGGCAATTGGAAGTCGTGGAAACTCAACGACATCCCAAGCCATCTAAAACAGCAAGCAAAACTCCTAAAAGACGACCTGCAAAACGCAGCTCCCGTGCACTTGAACGCAGCAGACAGCTGGGGATGGGGGTCCTCAGGTATATACTCCACTGCACACGGATATGATGCACAACAACCTCAGCGCAATAGCAAGCAACCCCCAATCTTCTGGAAGCAAGTGTGGGATGCGATGGCGCTCCCTAAAATTAATTTTTTCTTCTGGACAGTTATGCAGAGAAAGATATTAACAGGAGAAAATCTCATGAAGAGAAACATAACAGGGCCGCATAGATGCGCCCTCTGCAAACACAGTGATGAAACAATCGATCATCTATTCGTAGCTTGTTCATTTGCAACAAAAGTATGGGAGCTAATCCTTCACGGTTTGAACAGCGCGACACCAGCAAATCTGACAGTAGATGAACTCTTCAGGACATGGAAAGATCGATACCCCACGAGCATCAACAGCAATACACTATGGGCCAAGGTGTGGATCACAATCCCAAAATACATTTGCTGGAAACTCTGGTTAGCTAGGAATGAACAGATCTTTAATAATGCAAGCTGGAACCCAACTACAGTAGCAGCCAAAGCAAAAGGCCTACTCCTTGAAACCTTGAGCAACCAACAGGTTAAAGATGAATCCACACTACTTCCTGCTGAAAGAAAATGGCTCGGAACTTATGTATATAGAAACAGAAATCGAAGTGCAGTTAGACCACAACAAAATCCAGAGTGGAGATTAAGAGGAAAAGATGAAGAATTTCAGAGCTGGTGGCGAAAGCAAGGCATAACAACGATCTTCTTTGACGGAGCATCTAAAGGAAATCCCGGTACAGCGGGTGCTGGAGGTCTTATCCTCTCTCAGGACGGATCCACCAAAGAGACATACAGCTGGGGCCTAGGACAGCGGACCAATAATCAAGCCGAAATCCTGAGTCTGCTAAAAGCCTGTCAAATAGCCAAAGAAAGAGACATAAAAGAAATCCATGTATTTGGAGACTCTGAAGTTTTGATTAAAAAAATACATATGGAAAGCAAGTTCAACGATGCTGTTCTAAATAAGAACCTCCAAAGGCTCCGGATCATAATCCAAGAGTTCACCACTTTCAAATGTTATCATATTCTTAGAGAATCGAATAAGGAAGCGGACAAATACGCCAACCATGATTGCACACTAGCTCAGGGAGAACTCATCACAAATAACAAAGCGCCAGTTCAAAGTTGCATTCCATGACAAGAGAAAGAGATTGTAACAGAAACAACAAGAAAAATTGTAATGAAGGTTGTTTTGGCTCCGGCCCAGTCTGATCCCATCTATATATAAAAACAATATCCGTTTCAGTTAAAAAAAAAAAAAAATGTGCATTCAACTCAATACTTGCAATGAAAACCCATTGTGGATGTTGATCCCAATGTATTCTTCTTCTTTACTTATCTTCGTTTTCCTTCTTGCTCCAAATCACAAAGTATCCACTCTATACAAGAGTGCTCCAAGAAAAATTCAAGTATCCAAGAGTATGAGAGAAAGAGAGAGAGAATAATGAGAGAGCTCCAAAAATGCACTCACCAAAAGTGCCAACTGATCCTCAGAAGCCTTTTTATAGAATATGCCTCTATTTTTATTCAGTTTCCTTTATTTTCCTTCATTTTTATCCTCACATGAAAATTGTGACCCTTCATCTCCATTTTCTCCTAATTTCCATTATTTTCATAAATAAATGTGCCAAAAATAATATTTTCCTCTTTAATTACTCAGCCATATCCTTTCCCAATTTCCATAGCAATAATAAACCACGTGAACACCTACACTATGATGTTTTTCCAAACATTAATCTTGGAATAAGTATCCCATCAACTGTGGTTATGCTTTCAACTTCATTACATGGAATTTTTCATGAGCGTTGTTAGAGAACCCTCCCCCTTGTGGAACACCTTCCTTGGTGTCCAATCACACATATACCTTAGCAACACTGCTGAAAAGCAAACATACTTCCCATGGATATTTATAAAATAGCTCAATGCAGTATTTACAATGATCGACCTACTAAAAACCAATCCAACATGACATCACAACAAATGACAAGTGTTGGGTGGTATAATTTCTATATTTACACCCACATTTAAATTTTCAATCCGAGGTAGTAAGAGTTAGAGACATAGCACAATATATGCCAGAATATGGCCTCAGGGATTTGTAAAATCAAAACCCTAAAAATAATTAAAAATATCATTCAGGAAAATAAATCAAACATTTCACACTGCAAATTAATAATCTATGTAGGAAATAAAGGATGCAAAAACTTCTTAAAAGCCTACAACTACACTGTAAATATGAAAGCATAAAATAAATAACTAATTAAAATATGTACTTAAAATTATTCTTTCAAATGATGCTGGAAAGGAGTTAGAATGTTTAATTCAGAAATTAAATTATCGAGCAAGCATATCTTCAAGAATGTTGTTGGACACTTTACTTATGTTAATAAAATGTAGATAAACTAGTCTTGATATTTGAATAAATGTTGTTTCCTTAGAATACTAAGATCAATTCCATGTAATGATTTAAATTTCTTATAAGTGTCAAACAATATGAATAGAAAATCAGATGAAATTATTATTGTCCCCACCTTGAATCTGTACAACTCGAAATATGTTTCATTATAAAATAAATTGAACACGGTAATAGTAAAAATGAGAAAAGAAGCACTTGTTAACTCTACTCTATTGTTAATGTAATTGTTGGAACATAAATAATTTCTAAATTAACGATATCACTAAATTCACTAATCAAACAGGTGAAATTAAATATAAATCATAAAGGAAATGATAGAACAAATTTTGAAGCACATCACGTCATTTAGAAAATGAAATGCACAACAGGAAATGAAACACAGAAAAAAAACAAGCATGTAATAAACTGCAGTGAAGTAAATCATACTAATAGGAAATGAAATGTAATAGACTAAACAAATCCTAAGTAATATAGACAATGAGCTTACTGATGGGCCTGATTAGCTAGCGTGAACTTCCTGGAAATAAACTACATTAACACATCATCTCATAAATTCAAAGCGACCTCGAAATGTAAATTAAATGTTCATTCACATTGCTACAGAAATCGAATTACACAAATACTCAATCCAATCCAATGATATAAATGCTACAATGATAGGCTCCAGTCCATAATCGAGCATTATTCTACAATCCCCATCCTACTTCTACGATCCCATCTTCTCCTAAAGAAATCATGATAACCAGGGAAAATTATGTTGAAGTTTGAAACATTGGCGAATCTCACTAGTCCCTAATATGAAAACTAAAAAATGTTTATTGATTCATCTGTAAAATCATTCAAATTTATAATGACTTTATACATACTCTCTATATAATATTGGCTATTTTTAAGGTAAAATAACTTTATATTGTAAACTCTGGGCTAATCATTTTTATAAAAAATGGAAATTGGAAAATTTGTTTTTGGAAAAATCATCAAAAATTAGCCCACTTTCGAATATTAGCCCCTAAAATTTTCCATGACGATAACGTAAACCTGTTTCCTTCATTTTGTCCTCTTCGCCTCACAGGTGGATTCGAATCCTTTAAAGGATCTTTACTTCCCCCAATGAACAAAAATCTCTATTATATAGCAACAACACTGATCCTAATTAACTCTATTGATTGTTACATGGTATATAAATTTAGGATTTATTTTGTTAATAAAAATTTGTTAAGATCACAATGAGAATATTTATTTTCCATTGAGTTGGTGTGAATCCATCTTCTCGAAATAATCCTGACTCCATCATTTTGTTGGTAGAGGCAATGCACAACTGCCAAGCATAGTGGTTTGATTTACTTAAAGACTTGAGTAGAACGGATATGACACTCCTTTTCCATCGATTATAAAAACAGATCTATGTTGCTTCCTATTGCCAAAGAGAAAATCATGCACCTGCATGCATTCATGGGAAACATTGATGCAGATACCCACTGTGCCCTCCTCTGTCAAATTCATTACATTTTCTTCAAGATTCAACATCTTATTGATGCTGCTACCTCTGACTCTAGTGCTAATAACTATAAGCCATTTAACTATGTTATCTTTTCATATAAGAAAATATAGCATTAGAAAACTAAGAAACTAGTTCATGTGGAGCATTTGAGAGTATGTTTCCACAATAGTTCCTCACACATTCACTATAAACAGTGCTTAGTGACGTACTAGCAGTTCTAGTTACAAATACTTGGATGAAAAATTCAACAGGGAAAACAATGCATTTCTAGGAAATTCTTACATTAGTTCAAGTGTTGATACAACAAAATTTGGTACAATATATTTTGTCTTGTGAAACCACCACAAACTTGTCTGACTTAAACTTGCCATTCTGTTGAGGCCTCGGAAATTGGTGGCAACAACAAGGGGGATACGCACCCAGTCCAGACCTTAAAGAATTTCGTTTTCCGTTTGGGGTAGTGGCTCCGACTAGGTGTGATGGGACCAATTTCCCAGACTTGGGTTTTTATGATAATTTGTTGCATTTCTATTAAAACATTTTAATGATGAATTACTACAAACTAAGACAAATTTATCTATAATTGCAAAGCTTTGAATTAAATTTAATCTAACCCGTTGATAATAATTTAATCCGATCTAGAGAGATATCTATTCAATCTGTGATGATGAAAATCATCACAGATTTAATAGAATTATTACTTTGTAAGATGATTCTCTTGAAAAAATAGTTAATCAAAAGAAAATGAGAGATATATCGCATTTATCTGATGAGCATGTATAAAATAAACTAATTTCTATCTTTATATCGTACAATAATGCAACTGATATTTCAGACAAAAATAATTAATTCTATATATGATTCATGAAAGCTTAATTCATCACTAACATTCAAAAACAGAAATAGCATACATGATAATAGTACGAGATATGTATCACTATGTTTATCGGATCAGTGATAATAGGCCACATCCAATTATTCTATCAAATATTCATTCAAAGAATACATAATTGCATCAACAGTGATCAACAAAATGATTTTTATAACTGAAAAAAGGTTGTGTTCCATTATTTCATCAAGGCATTGACAAACTTACTTACAATTAATCATTCTTTGTGAATGTTCTTAACAAAATATTTGAAACTTCTCTAAATGCATGAGAAGGGTTTAAATACTAAAACTAACTACAAAATAAATTGAATTATTTACAAAAATGTAGAGGAGGTTTCAAACAACCCTTCTCTAAAAACTAACCTTAAAAAATAATCTAGGAATTTGGAACTAAAAATCCTGACTTTATGGATCCTGCATTTCTTTGTGAGTGTGATCACGAAGTTGGAAAATATAAAGCATTGCCTTAATCTAAGTTGGATGAGATATCCATGATAGAATTTTCCCCTTCAAGATAGCATTTGAGATTATTGACTGAGACCTTTTTGCTGACTCTGTAAGGAACATAAGAGTTTGTTGTTGATGATAAGGTTTGATCAGAAAATTCTAGTAATTTTCTTGATCAAACTTATTGACATTTTTGATCATTTCTTCTTGTTCATCTGCTCTCTGTGTCAATTTTAGTTCTACTTCTTTTGTTCCTGAAAACACATCAGACGTGTTTTGTTTAAGAATTCATGTTTCAAAAAATTGATCACATAAGAACTGAATAATCTCATTTGATTTGTTGGATGTCTTGGTCGCTGCTTTTTATGCTCAGATCATTTGTGCTTTCTACTCTGTAAATAACAATTCTTTGTGAAGCTTATCTATTTGTGTTAGATTAGCTTGTCTTCTTGTATCTGAATTTTTCCACTAAATGTATTCTTCAATTTTCTTTTCAAATTTCTCACATTCTAGTTTCTGAATTGCTATTTTCTTAATCATTATCTTATTAGAATCAAAATAAGAATCAATCATAGAAGCTTGATGAAAAAATACTTTTTTCTCTTCCTTTATCATAGTGTTTATATCAACTGATTCTTTGATGAATTGTTCTAATTGTGATTGATTTTGTAGCTCTGCCATTATTCTTTCCAGATGTGCTTGCTTCTCATTAATCTCCGTTTGATGCTTTAACTTGAGGCTTTCGATATCTTTATAAATTTGTGTTTAAATTTCTTTGATTTCCTCAATGTTTGTGGATTTTTCTTCCTTTAACAACTATTCTAATTCTTGTACTCTGGTTCCTTCTGTTTCAACAATATTCTAACTTCAGTTGCCTTATCAACAGTGGTTTTGGCACATGCTCCTGCATATTGTGACAACTTAGTTAGATGATCAGCGGATCATCTGAGGAAGCTTTCCAAATTACATCAACTCATTCATCTATTGGTTTTGGGGTTATTTCATCAATCCTTTTCCTTTTATTCCTTTTAACTACAGGCTTGTAGCTAGAAATGTAGAAAATATCTAACGATGGAATGTGTTCAATTTGTAGGATGATTTGATTTTTAGGGTAAGCCGATATGATTTCTTTTTCATTTATTTCTAGGATTCTCTATAGAGGATTGACAATTTCAACTATCTTTTGAGAAGGCTCTGGCATTTGAAAACTTGATGTTTGATCAGTATTGACTTTTTCCTTAGGAGTATTTATTGCTTGGGAAAATTGTTCCCATTCATTCACCAGGTATTTTCCTTGAGATGATTTAGACTAATATAATGTGTTCTGATCCTTTTGAACTACTTCTGAATTTGATTGAGTCCCATTGTTCTTTTTTTTCACTTGCAACTCAATTTCTTGAAGAATTTGGTCAATTTCTAAATTTTCTTTCTTAGATTCGGATTCATCCTCAGATTGATCTGAATTATCAGACTGCTGTCGTGATTGACCAGATTCATTTTCAGAGCCATCTTTCAATTCTTCATCGATACTGACACTTGGAGTGTGTTTTTAATCTTCAATAACTAGAAAATTCAAAGGGATATTTTTCAATCTCTTGTTTCCATATACTTGAAAAGCTTCAGCGTTTTCTCGATTTAATTGACTAGAAACCCTTTTAAAAATATCAGAGAAATTTTCAATGCCTTGGAAGAAGTCATCAAATTTGTCTTCTTCCTTTATGAAAGGCTTCGTTTTGAGCGTTTCCATGTAATTTTAATTACATCGTTGGGGTCATATAATCTTCTTGGCATGAATGCCAACTTCAAAAACTGAATGTTAGGAACCTCTTTGTATGTATGGCCGATATTAGCCAGAGCAAAGGTGCCACACTGTAGAGGGAAAGAAGGAAAAATAGCCTTGTTATCATATTTTAATTGTTTTGTGACACCGTTGATGAGTTGATAAGCTATTTCCCTTGCAAGCAGTTTATCTGGAACATAGTAGGGTAAAACATGTGGAAAAGCAGAACTTCCAAATATTCATATATATGTGAAATTTTCTTGAGAAAACCATCTCGCTATAGGAAGAATATCTTCATTGGCTTCTTTGGAAACCCTAGGAGCCGTTTTGTTGAAAATCGTCTGATACATGGGTAACATAACTCCATAGCATATTTTATAGAAATGTAAGTGGAATTTAGAGTCCCAGTGTTCTTCATGGTAGATATGAATTGGGGTAGAGTTTTCAATGGTCCATTTCCAACCCATGATTGGAAATGTAGAAGTGAAACAGATGGAATCCATGACATAGGAAGACATGTAAAAGGGTGGAGTTTCTTTGGACGAAGCACTCCTTCTATTCCTATATTCAGTGATATGTTTGGCTAGTTGATTGGATAAAATGTCTACCTAATTTAAGATAGACGAATTGACGATTGCGTCAATTAGGGGAACCCAATCTCTTGAGAACCTAGTACTATCAGTCTTGGAAAATATTCTACATAACGTACCAGTAGCATAAGAATAAGGATTAGGAATTTGTGTAATTGGGTATGTACATGATTTATCTTGCTTAAATTTCCCTTCATTTTCTTTCCATTCATGGACGAATTTGATAAGATCTCGATGTTTTTCTTTGAAAATTTGCACATATCTATTATCATATTTCTGCTGTAGTGTTGGTAGATGGTACATGGATGCTAAATCTTTCGCTTTAAAAGTATCCATAATATTTCCTTTGGAATTCTTGAAAACTCTATCTTCAATATTTAAGTGTTTGACTGCCCACCTAATAATGTATTTATAAGGCAAAATCTTCAGTCTTGCTGCTATTCTATGAATATGCGAGCATGCAACATCGAAAAGAGTTGCATCAAATGTATAATTAGTGCTTATTGCAAAAATGTTATTTATCACTCTTGGTCCTTCATCTTCAAAAAGTTTGTACATTGCTTCCCATGATGAACTACCACAATCTTTGTTGCAGACAGTGTCTAAGAACAATGAAGACACATCTATGTCTTTTGCGGATGATACTTGAGAAATCTCTTTGCCCTTTTTACTCATTTCGGACTTCCTCAACCCGATAATTGATTTCTTGAGAGCAAAGTGAAATTATCATATAAGGAGTATCATAAAGATAGATCGGTCATTTATTCCAAACTCACGTGAGAAGGTGTCAATCTATCAATCATCTCTTCATAATTCCTTATTTAATGTTTCACATGGCTTCTCACATAATATCCATCAATTGTTTTAAAGTTGTTAAGATCTTATATGAAATAAGCTATTTTTACACCCTGAGTTCATTAAATGCACAAATCGCAACGATTCATCATAATATTTCATGATTTTCTGACAATAATTACGAAATGCTATCTGCGCAAATCGTAGATCGCATAATTTATAACATACGTCAAAGTATATATTATAATTTGCGCGTGATGCGATTTGCGAAAAATTGAAGTGGATGCGATAGCGAAAAGGATTTATATTATTTAATTTATTTTCTTGTCAAGTCCACAGTCATCACAACTTATATCATTTATTTCTTCAGGATTTACTAAATAAGGTGCGATGCGGGAAAAAAAAAAAAAACAAAACAAAATGATTTAAATATTTTTTATTATTTATTTGGAAAGGCTTTTTTAAGAGCGTGTTTCGAATTTTGCAGATTTTATGTTTTATGATTCTTTTTGAAAATAAAATATGTGATAAGCGATGTGCTTTTAAAGGAAAAAAGAAGAAAATTTTATTTTCTAAGTTTTTATTGTATGAAATTAAAACGGAATTTCCTATTTATTTCTAAAGGGTCCCTATTTATGAAAAATAAATGGGGGGTTGTTGTATATCACAATAATTGGCGATTCACTTGGACGAACCAGATGTCCCTTGATAAGACATTTCTTTGAAAATCCCAAATCCTTTTCTAAAAACAAAATATTTAAAGGAACAAAATTTCAAATAAATAATATCTTTAATAAACAATGAAATTTTCTTTTATTCATTTATTCATAAGAATTCCTCTAAAAAGATATAAGTATGAAAATCTATATCAGTCTTTACTTAGTTAAAAATAATAATAGTAAATAACCTTTACAGATAAACTTTTTATAAATTTACTCTTTTATCACAGATAGAGCCTCTGTTCCAATAGGCAATTTTAAGCTTTTGGCAGGGTTACCTTTTGCCGAGCTATGATCCATGTTTCCATCCAGTTTTTCTCATAATTTTCATAAGTAAATTCTATTTTTCTTTTTATATATTTTATCTACTTAAAAGCCATTGCCTTGGCTTGGTGACCAAATAGTGACAATTCCATTCACAAATAGTAATTAATCTGATCAAGTTGGCTCTTGATGAGACCCCTTGTCTTTATGATATAATCTAAAGTCATTACATTGTTTTGGTAGACAGTATTAGTAATGTCAGTTCAACTAATTCTTTATGAACATGGTAAACAAGCTTGTGATGAGACTTATTATCTTTTAAGTTTTTCTTCAAACTCTTTTTTTTCCTTTGAATTTATTTTGAAAATTTATACGTTTTACCGGATGGGATGAATCATAGTTCTTTTTAAGATGCTGGATGATAATGTTGAGTTGTTAGATTGCTTTTATGTAAGAATATTTCTTACTGTATTACAACTTTCCTTTTTTGACTGATAAAAGAATATTCATACTACATAGAAATGACAGTTCATCAAACAAAATAATTGTTTTATTGAAATTTCATTTTTCAGAAAGATAAAATCAATCTGTTTTTTCTAAAATATTTCAATTTTCTTTCTTTAACAGTTTGATTTTTTATAATTGAAAAGAAAGATCAAAAATAAATTATCTAAGACTTATTTTTAAAGGCCAATCATCAGCAGTAAACAATTTTTTAAATTTCTATAAGAAAAACAAAAATTTTAATATAAAAACATAGAAGGGTTACCTCCTATGAGAAATATTTTTCCAAAATTTTCCCATTAACAAGTAAAGAATATTTTTTACCTGATAAATCCTGTAACAGAAATGTTCATGAGCCTATTTTTTCAATTATTTGAAATGGTCCTAGCCATAGTTTTTGAAACTTTGTGTGTTTACCCTTTTCCTCAAGAGCTTTGTCCCATTTTAATACCAAATCACCAATTTGAAAATATTTTGAACTAACAGAAGTTAAATCAAATGAAGCTTTTATTATTTGTTGATGATGGGTATGAGTTTGTTTAGATTTTTCTCTTTCTCCTTCTTACTTAAGGATTTGATCTTGTCTAAGTTGAAGAGAGGAAGAATAATTTTCATCAATGAATTGTACTAAAGCGAATGATGGTATCATTACATTTGAGGGTAGAACTGCTTCTTTGCCATAAAATAACACAAATGGAGAAGTACCTATTGAAGCTTTTTGGGTAATTCTATCTGCCCAAAGTGCAAACAATAATGCTTTGTGCCAATTTTTATGATTTTTTTCTACAGTTATTTTGATGATTCTGATAAGGTTTTTATTTGTAGATTTAGCTAATACATTTCCTTGTGGCTAATAGTTAGTTGAGTATTTTAATTTAAAACCTATTTTCAAAGAAAATTATATCATGGCATTTCCAGAAAAGTAAGATGCATTATCAAATATCAAAGCCGATGGAAGGCCAAACCTGGTGATTATGAATTGATCAATAAAATTTGTAATATTATGTGTATTGACCATCTTTAATGGGATAGCTTCCACCCATTTTGTGAAATAATTAGTTGCGGTTAGAATATACCTGTGTTGTTTTGAAGAGTTAGGAGTTATTTCACCTATAATATCTAACCCGCATTGTTCAAATTGTTGTTGGATATTTACTGGTTGTAATGGAAATGCTTCTTTCCTTTCTCTTCCTGCTGTAGTTTGACATGCTTTACATTTTCTTGTATATTCATGTGCATCTTTAAACAGATTTTGCCAATAATAACTAGCATGCAGTATTTTATGAGCCGTGGTGTTTCCTCTGAAATCACTTCCAACTAGACCATCATGTAATTCCTCCTTTACTTTTTCGGCTTCAATTTTTTTCTAAACATCTTAATAATATAGAATCATAATTCCTCCTAAATAATACATCATTTATGAGTTGATATTGATTTTATTTAAGTCACAGAGCACGCTTTGCTGTATAATTGAGATATAATGGAACATGTTCTTTTTTCAGGAAGAATTTCAGATCAGCATATTGTGATTGAGAATCGTTTAGGCTTATCTCAGGTAGCTACATTTCATTTGATTGATCTTCCTCTGTTGGTAAATGAGAGGCTCCAGTTAACATCTTGCAAAGACCTTTTCCTTTAACAATTTTACCTGGATGTATCTCCACATCATATTATTGAAGTGCAGTGACCCAATTTTCTCTCTTCTCTCCTACTTCTCATTATATTAACAATTTCATTACTGCTGAGTAAGGTACTATTATCTTGGTATGTGTTTTCAAGAGGAAATTTCTGAAATGTTTCAAAGATTTAAATACACCATAGGCTTGTTTTTCTAGAGCTGGATAATTTAACTCAGCACCTTGAAGATTAGAGCTAAAAAATGCAATTGGTGCTTCAATTTTTTTATCATTTAACTATGTTAAAACAACTCCATATGATGTATCAAAAGAAAATGTATACAATAAAAATGATTTAAGAAAATCGGGATTTATTAAGGAGGAAGCTTCAACAATAGCTTTTTTAATCAACTCAAAAGAATTTATTTCTTCTTTTCCCCATCTAAAAATTGAATTTTTCTTAATCATTGACTATAGGGGTAAGATGATTTGGGTGAAATCTCGAACAAAAATTTTTACAAAATTAATTTGTCCTAAAAATGATTGCAATATTTTTTTGTTATGTGGAAAACGAATATTTTCAATCTCTTGAATCCTATCAGGGTATATATGAATTTCGTTTTTAGAAACAATGAATCCCAATAATTTCCCTTCTTATAAGGCAAAATAACATTTTTTTGGATTAAGGGAAATGCCATATTTTTTGCATCTTTCAAAAATGTTTTTTAAGTGATTAATATGATTGTTTCTATGCTTATAATAAATAGTAATGTCATCTAAGTATATAACAACCGAGGTATTGATTAGTCCTCTGAAAGCTATATCCATAGCACGCTGAAACATGGCACCAACGTTAATCAATCCAAAATGCATTTTTTGATATGTGTATGTTCCCCACTTTGTTCGAAATGTTTTTTTAATCTATCATCGAGATGTACCATGATCTTATTATACCCTGAAAATCCATCTAGAAAAGACATCAATTCAGATCCTGAAACTAATTGCAATATATGTTCCATTGTGGGTAAGGGAAAATTATCTTTCTGACAGACTTTATTTAAATTTCTAAAGTCTATGCAAATCCTAATTTCTCCATTCTTTTTCCTAACTAGGACCATGTTTGACACCCATTTCGAATGTCTAACAGGAAAAATGACTTTAGCTTTGAGCATTTTATTAAGTTTATATTTAATTTGACTTTCTAAATTTGGATGAATTTTCCTAAGTTTTTGTTGGACGGGTTTATCATTTGAGATCATAGGAATGGTATGCAGAATTATGGAAGCGTCATATGTTTTAAGATTTGAATAATCCCATGCAAAGATATCTTTATATATTTTTAGAAATTTAATAAATAATGTATTTTCTTCATATTTTAGACCAAGACCTAAGTTGATGTTCTGAGGCTTTTATGGAGTACCAAGATTAATCAATTCAAATTTTTGAAGTAGAACTTTGAGTTTTTGAATTGGTCACCTTTTTAAACTTATCTTTCAAATCATCAAGGTCTTCCATTTTTACTACAAATTTTGGAATTGGATTAGTGTTTGGTTTGTCCTCAATCTGTAAATCATGTTCATGTTCGTCTAACATTTGACCTTCATAAGATCTGTCTGATGTAAGAAAGTCTACTATATTTGCATCATTTTTAAATACTCTCCAATTTGTTATATTGTCAGGAATGGAAGGTCTAAAAATTAACTCAATTGGAAATCTATCTGGACTAAATTCTTCTGGTGGTATAAGTTTAGATGCTACATTAGCAAGTAAATCAACACTTGCATTTTGTAATCTAGGGATTACAGAGATATTGAATGCAATAAAATGATAATTACGATTCTGAGCTAAATATTGATAATGTTTTAAGTGTCCATAAATACAATGAATCATATTTCTGACTTGTTTAACTATTATTTCAGAATCTCGATACACTTGTAAATATTCAATATTCATTCCTATAGCTTTATACAGACCTTGTATCAATGATTCATATTCAATAGTATTATTTGTGCACTGAAACTTGAGTCTACAAGCTAGCATCATTTTCTCTCCTTGTGGATTGATTAAAACAGAACATGCCCCTACACCATCTTTTGATTTTGAACCATCAAAAAATAGAGTCCAAAATAAAGATTGTTTTGGAATCTGATTGATAAAATTAACACATCTAGTAGAGTCTGTTTGAGAAAAAATTTCAATTTGAGAAATAAAAATATTTGTTGGAAAAGTTGAGACCTGAGCACTGAATGATCCAAGAAATGATTCAGCTGAATAATTTCTTCTAATATTATTAGTGAAAGCTATAGCCTCATTTGGTCCTTCTAATTTAGTAACTGTATGTTTCATAAATTTCTCACGTTAAATTATAATTTAATTTGGTTTTCCATTATATGGTAATGACATATGTAACCAATCAGTTGCAAAATATCTATGTAACTTTTCAGACCAATCCTTGCTTAAAATAAGACCGTAAAATTCAGGGATGTCTGCTACCAAAATATCAATCACTTGTAGTACCTTTGTATTGGATGACAACCTAATAGATACTAACAACATTTCTCCAATAACCTCAACTTTTGTTCTATCCAATTGAACTATATGTACAGATGTTTTCTGAGGAGTGATATTCAATTTTTTACATACTGTTATTGGCATAATGTTTGAAGAAGCCCCTGAATCAATAAGACAATTATGAACATTTTTGTTAAAAATTTCATAAGTCAAAAGAAAAGGAGGAGCCTGAGAAATAGATCTATCACCAATTAAAACAAGATCATTGGAATTTATTTTATTGGTAGATGATGGAGGTTTTCCCATATCTTTTGAAGCTTTTTCTATAACTGGTGGTTATATAGGTTCTACAGGAGTTGCTTTGAGTTCTCTAAGAAAACTTTTTTGTTGTTGTTTGAGCTTGGTCATTTCATGTAATGAAATACTTTCTTTAATATTTTTCATATCTTCAACTACGTTTTACTCAACTGTATCTGAAACTATCAAAGTTTTAGAAGTTGTAGAAGGATCTGATGAAATCGGATCTATTTGCACAGTTTTAGATTTTTTTATTTTCTCCTTCGTGGGAACAAAATTTTGTTTATGATTTGATATAGTTGGATTTGAAGAAGATTTACTTCTTGTAGATATAGGCATAACTTCCTTTTCTTCTTCTGTGGGAAGAATGAAATCCCATAAATCATTTAGTTCAACTTCTTCATAATCTAATTCTTGTTCAGAAGGTGAGGGATCTTTAGTATCTTGATCAGATTTAGCAATTGTAATCTCATTTGGAGGTTGAGATGTTGAAGAAGGATTTTTATTAAATGGATGAAATGATTTCTTAGCGGCTGAAGTTTTAGCAACCTGTTTCTTTATATCAATCATATCATTTGACATAGTGTTGGGGTTCCCATGTTTTGGCCATATTGGCAAGACCAAAAGATGAGACAACATCAAACCACTTTCAGACCTCAAGATCTAGCCCTCCTGGGTCTAGAGAGGGATCTCTCTATGATATGTCAAAGGTATATGACTTTGAAGCTCAAGGTTTAAGATGTTAGGCTAGTTATAGGCACAGGGTTTGTTTGTTTGATTGTTTGTTTGGTTGCTGGTTATCAGGAAAGAAGGGTTCAATGTAATACAAGGATGAGAAAAGAGGGATAATGCAGAGGTGAAGTATTCCAAAAAAGCATTCAAGACCATTGGGCAGTGGAGTCAGGAAAGGATTTTCTTGCTATCCAATGTGCAAGCTTTCAATTGGGCTAGTCATCTAAAACATTGGATCTTAAAGATGATTGTGTGATATGGAATGATAAGAGAGGAGCAACAGTAAAGGTTTAGAACACAAAGTTAAAGACCGGTTGGTCGCACAAGGATCCTAGTGGACAGGGCTAACTCTAATCCCCAGTGTTCCCAAATCTTCCAACTAAATCCATAATAAGAAACATCTAAGAACATATACATTTAATTCATACATCAGAGAGTAGGCAATAACATCCACTACACTGGTTAAATTAACTGAAATTGATTCTTAGATAACACGTTTAGAAGAAAAACATCAATGGCAAGGAGAGCAAAAACATAGGGTACCTAACAAGGGTAAATCCTATGCCAATATTCTGATGCAAGCCAATAGAAATGAAATGAAATGAATATAAACATAGAGATAGGAAAACATCACCTCTGCTTTAGATCAAGATCCAAAGAAATGTGCTTGTCATATTAAATAGCAATACAAGTCAAGTACAACATTTCCAATGGCTGAATACTCAGTCTGAAATCATATTCCTCAGCCTATCTAACACTTTACACAGAGACTATGTCTCAAAAGAAACTACTTGCAATTCTCTGATAACTGATCAACCACCTTTACAAGGAGTTTCTTCATGAATTTATAGATCTAGTGGAGCAGAGAAGGTAGGTGAAGAACTAAATGCAGTATTAAAAACTTCAGAAGAGGAAGAAGGCTGAAGCCCACTCTGTATAAATTCTGTGCATTTATCTCTGGCACTATTTTTGGTGGACGAACGATCTTCTTCAGGTTTCCATTAACTCCAGGTATGTCTCTGATTTACTTTGGTTGCAGTGCTCTGTAGTACTTCTGGTGGTCTGAAAAAAAATAAATCAATGATTCAAGTCTACCATGTTGTGTATCTAATGCTACTGATATCGTAGGACCATTGTCAGGGTGGGAAAAACTTTTAGGAACACGATATAGAATAAAAGTTGTATGGGTGTTCTGTCCTTTACGGGGAAAACCTTCTTCTGTTGTACAAACCCTGATATACATGAACTTATGTATGTTGTACACTCCATGTGATTCATGACATCGCTAATCTGGTGCTTTGCCTTTAAATCCCTGAACATAAGGCTTATATATCTTCATCTGCGTGCCTTAAGCTCTCTGCTGCTCAATTTAAATCTCTGACTGCAGAATCTGTGCTTTAATGGATCTAGGATAGTTTTACAGGGTCAAACCCTATTCTTTTAATGAAATTCATGTCAGAGCACTATCCCGAGCCTTTCTCCATGATACGATCTCTGTGCACGCTCTTCCCCGTGCTTTTTGTCACTGTGACAAAAAACCTGAATCATGGCGGCCATTTACTGTTGGTAACCCTGCAAAACACGAAAACCTGTTACGAAAAACATGTACGGGAGTGGGATGATGTGGACGACTATGAGGATGATAGTTGGACTGTGGAGAAATGGCGAAAAAATGCAGAGGAATGGTGGAGAAATGCTCTGGTGAAGGTTGGCGAAAAACAGTGGAAGGTGCTGAGGCAGACGTTTAACATAAAAAACATTAAAATTTAATCTTTGAATGGATTATAAAGGGGACGTGCGAGAAACATGATGAAGATACGTGGAAGAATGACGTGGCAGGACTGGGCGACAGTGGAAATTTCAACAGCGGGGAAAACAAATCGGGATCGTCAGATCTCAAAGGAGATCGACGATTGAAAATGGAGCGGAGGGCAATGGACAGTGGGCCAGGGGTACGGAGACCATAGATTAACCCACGCGCAGTTTCGTTGAGCAATGACCATTGGATGGGGTGCCTCAGATCAGACGGCTCATAGAGATATCGCTACGCATCCTGTACCGAACGATAACATGCGATGAGATAGTGGTTTTGAAATCCTACAGGAGCCACGTGTCGAATGCTGAGTGGAATCACTAGGAAATGGAAAAATACCACCTACCGCCCAAAGGCGGTGCGATAGATACCATCGGGTTTGTGAATAGTGTTTGCAGCGGGGACCACTAGGACGGATATACTGCAGACCGTTGATCTACGATAAAATAGATGGCGATGGCGCGATCGAAGGGGAATGACGGGGTAGACCATGGGTGCTGCAGAGCTAAAATAGACCGTTCGATCTGCGCCGATCGACGGTTGATATTGCCTCCGATACCAATTGAGATAAGAAATTTTTTGGTTAGCGCCTCGTTTCGGCACCTAGGTCACAAGGTGGAAGAAAAGCCGAGGGGGCTGGCCGAAAGGTGCTAGCCCTATTATAATGTTAAAAGTGGGTTTTTAACCCATTTCGGTGCATTTTAAAGCCAAAGGAGGGTAGCGATAGGGAACAAAGGTGAGAATTTGGCTAGATAAAGGGTAAAGGTGGGTTTTCAAGGGGATTTGGGGAGATTAAAGGGACCATAAAGGGGGAATTTTTGGAGAGGTTTAGAAGGATTAGGGGGGTGATTTTGGGGTAAAGAAAAGGGGTTTTGAAAAATGAAGAAGATGTGGAAAGGGAAATTCTGTAGGGATATAAGGGTTAATGTAGGCCTTTCGGAGCAGAATTTATGTAATCAATGAGACCTTATAAAGGGAGTCAGCAGAGGGAAATTTATCAAAGGAAAAGGCACAGGAGACTTCAAGGATGGTGTGTCTTCGGGGGAGATGCATTTCTTGAAGGCTCAAAAACAATTTAGCCCCCTACTTTGCTTTGTCAAAAATTTATAGGGGGGCTAACAGTGGCTCCACATGGGGATGGCTTCTTCTTGATGGAGTCAAGAATTTAGAAAATGATCTTTGGTGTAGGCCAGATGCCTGCTGCTTAAGCCACCTTCTTCTTTGATTTTCAGCTGCCACAATTGTGAAGACATCAATTTAGCAGAAAAAATTTCCCAAGCAATCTACCTACCCACACTACAGTCCTAGCATTTTTTCTTCTTCTAGGGTGCATTTGGACTTGCAAACCCTTTACATCATTTATTTTTTACAAACAGGAAAATAAACCTATTCTATTTCTACCCTTATTACTCCATGAGACCAGATTAGACTGTTGGTCTCATATGTTTCTCTACCTAATCTAATATCTGTTGGGATTAAACTGTCCAGCAGATTTCTTCTCTATATTCTATGACAGAAATTGAAAAATAGCCAAACTAGGATTAGACAGTCTAGTTTGTTGTAGATCCAAGGCATAAAGACAGTTGCACATGGACAGAAATTTGCAGAAAACTGAAAACAAAACTGTGAAGTCTTGAAATCTGAAACTTGAAGTATCCTTCTTCTCTTTGTGACTCAAGTTTTGAGCATGTTAGAGTCACTTATTTTCTTCATTTCAGCTCTAGTTTTGGGCATGTTAGAGCTGATTCTTCTTTCTTCTTTGCTAGTCCAGATTTTGCTCATGTTAGGACTAGTTGTTGTACCTTCTTTGGCTCAAGTTTTGAGCTTATTAGAGCCAATATTTTGCACATCATATGTTCATGTTTTAAGCACGTCTGAACCTCTCTTTTTCCTCTGTTTTTTGGAACATTTTATCTTTTTTCTTGAAAATAAAAAAACAGCAATGGTATGTACATTGGTAATGGAAACTAGAAATTGTAAATCAGCAAAAGTAGTGTTTTAGCATCCTGCCATTGACAAGACCCCCAAACAGCTCTGTACCATCTAATTCCTGTAGGAAGAAGGCATTTGGTCCCACAATGGCCTGGATGATGTATGTACCTTGCCACAGACCATCAAATTTGTTGTGCTTTCCTTTATCCTCTCTTCTTGAGTCCCACTTCAGAACTTTATCCCCAATTTTGAAATCAGCATCTTTGGTTCTTTTGTCTAACAATTTCTTTATATTTTCCTGAACCTTCAATGCTCTGTTGTAAACCTCTTCCCTTGTTTGCTGGAGATGAGTTATCTGGTTTATCCTTCTCACCACACTGTTTTCTTTTGTTTGAATCTCTTGGACCATCTTAATCACTGGTACCCTAAGGCTGGTAGGAAACACGGCTTATGTCCCATAGACAAGCTGATATGGTGACATGCCAATGGATTTCTTTGTTGTAAGCCTATCAGCCCACAAAGCATGTACCCGCTTGTTATGCCATAAATTTTTTTTCTCTTCCAGTAGCTTTTTGATGATGATCACCAGGCTATTGTTTGATGATTAAGCTAATCAATTACTTTGAGGGTAATAGGCAGTTGAATGACCAAGAACTATTTGATACTTGTGACAAAAATCAACCATTTTCTTGGATCTGAAAGCAGCAGCATTATCAGTGATTATTTTCCTTGGGCAGCCAAACCAATAGAGGATATGGCCTTCTAGGAAACTAATGATGACTGAATCTATGGCATTCCTAGTAGGTATGGCCTCTATCCACTTAGTGAAGTAGTCTGTGGCTGTTAGGATCCATTTGTGTCGTGCAGAAGAAGCAGGGTGAATTTCCCCTATGAAATCTAGGCCCCATTGTAGAAAGGGACCTTCAACAGTGATGGGCTGTAGGGGTAAAGGGAGGAGTTTTCTTTTTTCTTCAAAGATTTGGCATTTGTGGAAAGTAATGATCATCTTATGGACATCGTTGAAGAGTGTAGGCCAATAGTATCTAGCTCTGAGTATTTTGTTTGCGGTGGCTTTCTAGCTCAGGTGGCCTCCACACTCTCCTGCATGGAATTCTTGTTTAATCCTCTCTACCTCGTTTTCAGGCAAACATTTAAACAATAGGCCATTTGGGTTCTTCTAGTATAAGCAGTTATTCAATATGCAATAGCTCCTGGCTTTTATCTTTAAGAATCTTGCCTTGGTCTTTGATAGTTCATGAGGGGCATTGAGGTGTGTAAGCACATACAAAATGTCAGAATACCAAGGAGAGCTCTGAAACTTTTCCTCAACAGTGGGATCAGGAAATTCTTGTTGCTCATCCAAGGTATTTACCATGTTAATGTCTAGGGCTTGTATGTTTGATTCAGCCATTAATTTAGCTAGGCCCTGACCTTTAATCAGTTTGGTGGCTTTTATCTCAAGGTCGTATTCTAAGATCACAGCAATCCATTTTCCCCTTTTCCCATCCAGGTCCTGGGACAAAATATCTTTGACTATTATGTTAGGCACATAACCTATGGTGTGGGAATGCAATATGTACACCCTAAAGTCTTTCAAGGCCTTAACCAAAGCATAGGCCTATTTCTCCATTATGTTGTATTTCAAGGGTGCATCCCTTAGTGCTTTGCTAAAAAAGGAAATTGGTTGTTCCATTCCCTCTGTGTTTTTCTGCAGCAAGACTGCAGCCACTATATGCTCAGAGGAAAATGAAAATATCAGGAAATCTTTATAGAAATCTGGGTTGATCAGAACAGGAGCTTGGGAGAGTGCAAGTTTTACTGATTCAAAATATTTCTTAGCTTCAACAGTCCACTTAACTCCTACACCATTCCTCAGCATGTTAGTCATATTCCTTAGGTGTTTAGCTTGATTGGGAATAAACCTCCTAAGGAAGTTAATCTTCCCAATGAAGGACTGTAATTCCTTGATGTTTCTAGGGTGTGTGATCTGTAGTATTCCCTCAACTCTTTGTGGGTCTATCTTAATTCCCTTTTCAGATATAATGTGGCCAAGAAGCTTTCCTTCTTGCAGCCCAAATATAGTCTTTTTGGGATTTAGTGACAGACCAAACCTTCTACACTTTTCAAACACTTTCCTCAGATGTTTTAGATGTTCTTCTTCAATCTTGGAATAGACTGTTATGTCATCCAAGTAAATAACAATGAAGTGCCCTATCTCATCTGAAAAAGCTATGTCTGTTTCTCTTTGGAAGGTTGCACCAACGTTCATTAACCCAAAAGGCATTTTTACATACATAAAGGTGCCCCATGGAGTGGTAAAGGTTGTTTTGAGTTGATCTTCTAAGAGAACCAGGACTTAGTTGTAGCCTGAGAAACCATGTAGCAGGGAGATTCTTTTGGAGCCTACTACTTTCTGAAGAATGTGTTCCATTTTTGGCAATGGGTAATTATCTTTGAGTGAGGCTCTATTAAGATTTCTGAAGTCTATACACAATCTGATTTTCGTTGTTTTCTTTCTCACAACCACTAAGTTTGATACCCAATCAGAGAACCTCATAGGAACTATTATGCCTGCCTCATACATCTTTTTAATCTCTTTTTCAAATACAGGCAGTTTTTTTTGGTTTATCCTACGAAGTTTCTACCTGAAAGGTTTCTGATTTTCTTGTTAGAGCCTAGATCCACCTCAGGGTGAAATAAGGTAGAAGAAGGACAACACCAAACCACGCTCAGCCTCGTAGCTAGCCCTACGAGGACATGAGAGGGCTCTCTCCGGGTCAATCTCAATTAAAATATTCAAAGGGGCTTGAGATGACTAAAACAACAACTAATATTAGGCTATATAAACAAATAGGAGGGTTTGATTTTAATTTTTAGGGTTTTTGTTGGAAAAAGGGGAAATACAATTTTGGGCTTGGGGACGAGGCCAAATTCTTGCAGATTTCAAGTTGGGGCAGGGTAGGAAAATGGATTTGATGTCTTAGATTCAATGAATGGATAGAAATATTTTTTAGGAGCTGAAGAGGGAAAGAGAGTGCAAGGATCCTCTTCAAACTGACGAAGAACATAAAAAACTAAACAAAAGCTTAAGGTAGAGCACCAGTAAATCAATGAATTTTACCTCAATTACTCATTTGTTTAATTCAGAAGCATAGAGAAGGATGGCATACATATAAAATTAATGAAACTTACAATAGCATGAGAAGAAACATCATCAAAACTCAGAAGCCACAAGGATCCGAACAAGTGCTGCAAAACTCTGGTCTTTCCTTTGCCAAAAACTGAAAATGGATGTACAATGAAGTGCCAAACTATTCCCAAAAGTCCAACCCTGAAAAGATCTCAGAAAATACAATATATAGACCATCCTAACCCCTTCCCATTCCTCTAGGGGTCGAGCTCATCCTTCTAGGAGTTGTTTCAACCAATTCTAAACATGGAGCTAAAATCTAGGCAGCCAAACAACTTGCCTCTATATGCTAGGAAACTGATCCATTCACTCAATTTTTACTTTTTAGTGAATGAATCCTCTAGAACAAGTAAAAACATGCCAAATTTACATCATAATCCTAAAATTACATCATGGTAGGTCAAACATTACATGAAAAAGTAAAACTAGACGAAACTGGGCGAATTTCTGAGCTGAAGAGTGAAAATGAGGCAAAATTTCCCTATGCATCGCGCCACTTTGGACCTGTTTTTGAGGCACTTCCTGAAGTCCAAATTGAGCTCATGATAGCTCGTTGGAAAGCCATGGATGTCTGATATCCAACCCAAGTGTAATTTTTTAATTTGGATGTCATTTTCCCCTCCAAAACTGAAATCTCCCAAGACTGGTTCCTGCTGGTGCAAAAAGTGGCAGAAAGGCCATTTTTGGAGTGTTTTTGGCCCTTTAGGCAGCCCAGCACTTGATGAAATGATTCAGCCATTCCTGAAAATACATAATATATCATGAAAAACCCAAAAATGCAATTTTTTCCTCCAGAAGACGTCCCAAATGTAAGCGCGCGTCGGGTGGCGCGACGCATCGGGCGGAAAACCCTGTTTTGCAACCAAAATTTTCAAAATGACAAAATCTTCTCCAAATTTGCTGAAATTTGGAGTGAAGGTCTCCCATCATGTCTCATGCTCAGCCAAGGAAGTTTCGGCCAAGATTCGGAGTGGATCCGGCTTTTTCCGACGTTTCAGTGCCTTTCTCAGCCTTGCCTTCAGGATCTTCATTTTTGCTTTGCAAATGTGCGTGCGGGCCCAATAGTGGTTTTTCATATGTCTGAGCATGTATTTGTCCCTATTGGCCCTCGCCAAGAGCTTCTCCAAATGAATTTTGACATGCATAAGGTAGGTCTCTCGCTCAAATGGTGTCATGTCACCTGGTCTCTTCTGGGCCAATGCACGGTCCTCACGGATTTGCCACAACTCTATGAGCGTCTGCTGATCCTCAAGTTGTTTATTGCGCTGATCCAAGTAATATATCACCCATTGAAATATCTGCAACTTTACAGTCAAAGTATCAATCTCATCCTTTTGTTCCTGGATGATCTCTTTTAGCTTTGAGCTAGGAGAGCTCGCATCAACATCGATCAAAACAAAATCAGTATCTTGGCCTCCAGAGGGGCCCTCATTGTGCATAGGATTCTTTCCTATGTCCTGTACCTGTGCTGATGTAGAAGGCGAGACCCCTTCAACTCCATGTGGAGATAGTACTCGTGCTACTGATGAAGATAACGAGACCCCTTCCACCCCTGGTGGAGATAGTACTCGTCGTGCTGCTGCAAATAAAGCTCTGTGGCCTCTCTGATATGTCACACACATTGGAGCACTGATAGGCTCGGTCTTAGGAATCTCAAACTGATGCGAAGGTTCTGCCTCATCATGAACAATCTCGGGAGGAGGCTCGGGGGCTGCAAAGAAGTCACGTGAAATGAACTCTTCCCTTGTGATGGCCTGCAAACCAAGCTGATGTACCACAATGATTTTGATGAGCGCATAATGATAGATGTTGTTATGCTGCTGCTCCGGAGTTTTCTTCTGCACAAGGGTAGTCATCTTCTCTATATTCTGACACATGAAGTATGGAATATTCATCAGTCGCACTCTCGTGAAATGCATCAAAAGCTTGATATGGTATGCATAAAGGCACTAGAATCTACCCTCGCAGCTGAAATATCGGATGATGAGTTTCATCAATGGTGTGTTGGGGTTCCCATGTTTTGGCAAGGTTGGCAATACCAAAAGATGAGACAACATAGAACCACTTTGGGACCTTAGGATCTAGCCCTCCTAGGACCAGAGAGGGATCTCTCTATGATTATCAAAGGATATGTGTCTTTGAAGTTCTCAATTGTGTTTTTAGGCTAGTTATAGGCTCAAGGTTGTTTGTTTGATTGTTTGAGTTTGGTTGTAGAGAATCAGGAAGGAAGGTTTCACCATAAGACAAGGGTGGGTAAAGAAGGAAGATAGGCAAGGATAGATAACTCAGAGAACACTAAGGCCATTGGGCAATGGAGTCAAGAAAGGATTTACTTATTTTCAATGTGTAAGCTTTAGTTGGGCTAGTCATCTAGAGAATTTGGATCTCAAAGACTGATTGGTGGGATGGAACATTAAGGAATGAGAATGAAGGATGGAGAACCATCTGATTCCGTCTATAGATCAGGCCAGAGGTCATTTAACTCCAGGCCTGCTTGGACAAAACCATAGGCAACACAAGGGATCTTGAAAAGGTTTATACGGAAGGGGTAGGTTATGAAGAGGTAGCGACAGGCTTTACACCTCCCAATGTTCCTAACCTCTTTCAATTAAATCTTAACAAAAACATCTGAACATTGATTCTATTAACTTGCACATCAGAGAGCAGGCAATAATCATCCACTACACTAGTTTAGTCAATTAAAAACAATATTCAGATACACATATGAGCAGAAAACATTAAAGACTGAGAGAGCTGGGACATAAGGTACCTAACAAGGGTAAATCTTATGTCATGCGTTCAGATGTCAGTCAGAAGAACATGAAATGAAATGGAAATAAACGCAGAGATGAGAAAAACATCACCAACTGTTGTAGATCAGGATCCAATGAAAACTGCTTATCATGTTAAACACAATACCAATCAAGTACATCACTGCCCAAAGCTTTTACATTCAGCCTGAATACATCATATTTCTCAGCCTATCATACAATCATTACACAGAGAACTTGGCTCGGGACAAAAATGCTTACAATTCACTGATAATGCATCAACCACCATTACAATGATATCCTTCTGTGCTTTATAGCAGAAGAGACACAGAAGACCGACTGAGGAGGTAGGTGAAATTTAAATGTTACATTTAAACACAACAATGAATGCAGGGCCGAGGCCCATTATGCTTGGTGCACTGTATATTTAATCTTTGTCACCTTCCTTGTGAAGGAAAGATCTGCTCCGGATATGATTTGACCTTTTGGCTGTAGTACTCCAGGTGATTTGAACAAAATGAAAGAAACTTCTGAGAGGTCTGCCTCATAGATGTTAGATTGTTTTGAACTATAGCTGGGGCGGATAACTCCTTCAGGGACACGATGCATAATAAAGACTGTATGGGAGACTTGTCCTTTATGGGAAAACATTCTGTTGATAAGTAAACCTTGATATTACCTCTTATCGATGTTCAGGATCTTCAGATCGATCCTCGGGGTCTTCAAAATGATGCTTTGCCTCTCTAAACCTCTGTTTCAGAGCTCAAGATCTTCGTTGATGTGCACTAATCCCTCTGTTCTGTACTTAAAATCCTTGCTGCTTCATTACTGCCTCCGTTGAGTTAGCTCTATCTTTAAATGGCGCCGACAGGACTTTCGGCATTTGAACTCTGCTTTCCTTTAATGTAAGTCCTGACAGCCCCATTCCTTGACTTTCCTGATGGTACTGGCTCATTAGATTTGATCCTGATTGCGTCGCTCGCCATTGAGGTAGTACATTGAACAGCGGCGGTCCTCTTCCTCTAGAAACTCTGCAACACAACAACACTCATGAAGGAAACAGTAGACGGAGCGATGGGTGCATGGTGGATGAAATGGTGGTGTGGCGGTGGTGGAAACAATGCTTTTTTGTAAAAGAGTGATGAAAATGCGGTGGAGTGGTGGAAAGCGCGGATAATAGGGTTTGGTATGAATATGCAGCGCAGACTGCTAGATCTTAGTCTGGGAACAAAGATCAACGGCGGAGATTGATCCGTGGGAGGACTCATGGACACGGTGGCATTCATATGAAACATGCAATTTAAAAGAAACATTTGAAACTTAAGACCTGGGTGGATATGCATGAAAATTCAATGAAATACCATGAAACGGAGGAATGAAGTGGGACCCAAGGTGCGGAACGACACATTACAGAGTTTGCGATGCGACGGAGCAAAACCTTTGTAAAACCCCAATCATACACATTTTGAATAACACAGGGAAAGGCCACGTAACACGTGAATAGGCGGAAGAGGAAGTACGGTGGGCTCGGGGTCCAATCGCAATCGCAAGTCGGAGCGGGAAGCAATCGCAATGCACAACACAAATGTTCCGATTGCGATTGGTGTCGGAGACGCGATTGAGCGATGAACGTCGATCTGGGAGGAAACGGACGGTGGGGATGCAATCGGGAGGTGGAGAAAAAGATTTGCGATTGGATGCTGGCCGTCCGATCTGGCAGGGAGATCAACGGTGGAGATGTAATCGGAGGTGAGACAGAAGGACTTGCGATCAACGATTAGAGCGGCAGTGCGATTGAACGCTGTCCATTAGATCCGAAGCCAGATCAATGGTTCACGTTTAATCGGAGGGGCAGAAGAGGGGCAGCGAAATGACGATGCGATTGGCGGAGGACCGTCGGATCATGCAACAGATGGACGGCTATGATGTAATTGGGAGATCTCAATCGGGGCGGCGCCAATGGGGGTTGCGATTGCGATCGGGAGGGAGTTGCGATTAGCGCTCAGCCGTTGATCTAGACCCTAGATCAACGGTGCGGAACAGATCGGCTGACTTACGTTATAAACAAATCGCATCGGGGTTGTTTTGATATTGCAAAGGAAATTTCACCCGCCCGGACTCCCGATTGCGATTAGCGCTTGGGACCTAAGCGCTTGGTCCCAGCGCCGGGGCACATGTGGGGAAGTGGTTTGAAAGGGGCCTGTGGTAAAGGGGCTAGGCTCTTAATAAGGTTGGAAGATGGGTTTCTTGCCCATTTTAATGGGTTTCAAGGGGTTTAAAAGGAAACGATAGAGGAATAAAGGGGAGAAATGCCAACAAAGGTTAGGGGAGGAAATTAAAGGGGATTTGAGGGGTAAATGGGGAAATAGAAGGGGAAGACAAGGGGGATGAAACAGGGGCTAAACGAAGGTAAAATAAAGGGGAAAGGAGGTCTTTGGGCATTTCTTCACAAACAGAGAGGCTTTATAGTGGAAATCAGCAGAGGGACTTTAACCAAGGGATGAAAGACAGGAGGAGGCTTTCAAGGATGATGTGTTTACAATGGAAATACATTCTTTGAAAGCTCAAAACAATTTAGCCCCCTATTTGCTTGCCAAAAATTTATAGGGGGGCTAACAGTGGCTCCACATGGGGATGGCTTCTTCTTGAAGGAGTCAAGAATTCAGAAATTGATCTCTTGGTGTAGGCCAGATGCCTGCTGCTATAATCCATCTTTCTTCTTTTTTAGATTAGCTGCCACAATATATTGGATACACAAATCAGCAGAAACATTTTCCCAACCAATCTACCTACCCAAACTAGAACTCTAACAATTTTCCCTTGGGTGCATTTGAATTAGCAGACCCTTTACATTTTATTTTGCAAAATAAAAACAAACCTATTCTAATTCTACCCTTATTGCTCCATGAGGCCAGATTAGACTGTTGGCCTCATCTATTTCTCTACCTAATCTACTACCTGTTGGGATTAAACTGTCCAACAGGTTTCTTCACCTACATTCTACGACAGGAAATTTAAACACAGCCAAGCCAGGATTAGACTGTCTGACTTGCTGGGAAGAAACTTAAAGAAAACAAAACTGAGAAGGCATGGAATTCTACATCTGTGAAACATCCTTCTTTCTTTCTTGTGACTCAGGTTTTGAGCATATTTGAGTCACTTCTTTCCTTTGCTCCAGCTCTGATTTTGGGCATATTAGAGCTGGATCTTCTTTCCCTGCTGATCCAGATTTTGAGCTTGTTTGGATCAGCTATTCTGCTTCCTTTTGGCTCGGATTTTGAGTTTATTAGAGCCAATCCTTTTGCCTCAGAGGTTCATGTTTTGAGCATGTCTGAACCTCTCTTTTCATTCTGTTTTTTGGAACAATTTCTTCTCTTATTTTTTTTTTTTTTTTTTTTTGCTGAAAATGAAAATTTGCAACAGTATATACAATGGAAATGAAACTGGAAATGGAGAATTAGCAGAAATAGTGTTTGAGCATCCTTCCATTGACAGGACCCCCAAACAACTCGGAACCATCAAGTTCTTGCAAGAAAAACACATTAGGACCCACAGTGGCTTGAATGATGAAGGGACCTTGCCACAAGCTGTCGAATTTGCCATGTTTGCCTTTATCCTCTCTTCTTGAATCCCACTTCAGGACCTTGTCCCCAACTTTGAAATTTGCTGCTTTGGTTCTTTTGTCAAACTGTCTCTTCATGTTTTCCTGCACTTTGACAGCTCTGTTATAAACCTTCTCCCTTGTTTGCTGAAGATGGATTGTTTCATTAATTCTCCTTATCATGCTGTCTTCTTCTGATTGGATTTCTTGGATAAGCTTTACCACTGGTATCCCAAGGCTAGTAGGAAAAACTGCTTCTGTCCCATAAACCAGCTAGAAGGGTGATATGCCAATAGATTTCTTTGTAGTGAGCCTGTCTTCCCACAAGGCATGTATCAACTTTTTATGCCACGGCCTTTTGTTCTCTTCCAACAGCTTCTTAATGATTGTGACCAGGCTTTTATTTGATGATTCAGCTAGGCCATTACCCTGGGGGTAATAGGCAGTTGAATGTCCAAGTGCAATTCCGTACCTGTGACAGAAATCAATCATTCTTTTGGATCCGAAAGCAGCAGCATTGTCAGTGATTATTTTCCTTGGGCAGCCAAACCGAGATAAGATAAAGTCCTCTAGGAACCTAATGATGACAGAATCAGTGGCATTCCTAGTGGGTATGGCTTCAATCCACTTAGTGAAGTAATCAGTAGCAGTCAAGATCCATTTGTGTTGCCCGGAGGAAAAGGGGTGGATTTCTCCAATGAAGTCTAAACCCCATTGCATGAAGGGACCTTCTATGGTGATAGGTTGCAGAGGGAGGGGAAGGAGCTTTCTTTTGCCCTCAAAAATTTGGCATTTGTGGCAAGTAAGGACCATTTTATGAACATCACTAAAGAGTGTAGGCCAATAGTACCCAGCCCTGAGTATCTTATTTGCAGTGGCTTTCCAACTCAGGTGGCCTCCACACTCCCCAGCATGGAATTCTTGTTGGATTCTTTCAGCTTCAGTTTCAGGCAAACATTTCAGCAAAGGACCATTTGGATTTTTCCAATATAGACTCTCATCCATGATGCAGTAATTTCTAGCTTTGAGTTTTATGAATCTGGCCTTTGTTTTGGACAGTTCTGGAGGGGCATTGAGGTGTGTGAGCACGTAAAGGATATCAGTGTACCAAGGAGAGTTCTGAAACTGCTCCTCAACAGTTGGATGGGGTAATCCTTCCTGCTCATCCAGGGCATTCATCGTGTTAATATCAAGGGCCTGTAGATTAGATTCAGCCATCAATTGGGCCAGGCCTTGACCTTTGATCAGCTTGGTGGGTTTGATTTCAATGTCATATTCTAAAATTGTAGCAATCCATTTGCCCCTTTTCCCATCTGGGTCTTGGGACAAGATATCTTTGACCACTATATTTGGCACATAGGCGATGGTGTGGGAATGCAGAATGTACACCCTAAAGTCTTTTAAGGCCTTAATCAGGGCATAGGCCTGCTTTTCCATGATGTTGTACTTTAAGGGTGCATCTCTCAAGGCTTTACTGAAGAAGGCTATAGGCTGTTCCTTACCTTCCGAATTTTTCTGCAGCAAAACTGCAGCTATTGTGTGTGGGGAAGCGAATGAAAAGATCAGAAAATCTTTTGAAAAGTCAGGGCTGATAAGGACAGGGGCCTGGGTGAGTGCAAGCTTTACTGACTCAAAATATTTTTTGGCTTCAACAGTCCACTTGATTCCTGCATCTTTCTTTAGCATTTCAGTCATTTTCCTAAGATGCTCAACAAGATTGGGGATAAATCTTCTAAGGAAATTGATCTTCCCAATGAAAGACTGTAGCTCCTTGATGTTTCTTGGATGTGTGATTTGAAGTATTCCCTCAACTCTCTGGGGGTCTATCCTAATCCCTTTCTCAGATATAATGTGGCCAAGAAGCTTACCTTCTTGCAGCCCGAAAACAGTCTTCTTAGGATTTAGGGACAGACCATACCTTCTACATTTTTCAAAAAATTTCCTCAGATGTTTTAAGTGTTCTTCTTCTGTTTTAGAAAAGACAGTTAAGTCATCTAAGTAGATAACTATGAAGTGTCCAATCTCATCTGAGAAAGCAATATCCATTGCTCTCTGGAAGGTAGCTCCAGCATTCATCAGTCCAAAAGGCATTTTCACATACATGAAGGTGCCCCATGGAGTGGTGAAAGTTGTTTTGAGTTGATCTTCTGGGAGTACCAGAACTTGGTTGTATCCTGAAAGACCATCAAGCAGGTAAATTCTTTTAGAGCCTACTACCTTCTGTAAGATATGTTCCATTCTAGGCAAGGGGTAGTTGTCTTTCAGGGAGGCTCTATTCAGGTTTCTGAAATCTATGCATAGTTTGATCTCCCCTGTCTTCTTCCTTACAACCACTAAGTTTGACACCCAATCAAAAAACCTTACAGGGAAAATTATGCCTGCCTCATACATCTTTTTAATTTCCTTCTCTACTGCAGGCAATTGTTTTGGATTAATCCTACGGAGTTTTTGTCTGAAAGGTTTCTGATTTTCCTTCAGTGGTATCTTGTGTTGTATGATGTTGGTGTCATAGGTCTTTAAGTCTTCGTAGCTCCATGAAAACACATCAATGAATTCCTTAAACAATTCAATGTATCTTTTCTTCATGTCTGCAGGTATAGACTTAGCCAGTTTTATCATTTTCGGTTTGTCTTCAGTGCCCATGTTGCATTCTTCTACATCTGATTCTACATGTTCTATTGTGGGCTTCTTTGCAACATCATCGAAATCAAAGAGGTCCTCTAAGGGTGCTAAGCCTCTTGGTATGTTCTTCTCTTTGGCTTGCAGCACCTCCATTTCTTCTCTATCTGCATTTTCACGTTTTATGGCTAAATCTCCAGTTTCTTCAGAAAAAGAATTTATGTCTATACTACCAAGTGTTTCTAGTTCATCTGGGGAATCTTCACTTGGGCAGCTGTCATCAGATTTTGAGTCTGAATCAGAAAATTCAAACTCATTTCTGCCCATCAGGAAATCCTCAATCTTTTTGTCTCCTTCAAAGACCTGCCAGTATTTTTCATTGTCTGGCACTGCGGGCCTGAATTTAGTCTGAATGATGATTTGTTGGTCAACTGGGGCTTTAGGATAAGAGCTAGCTAGGCAGGCTAGTCCATTTTCTATAGAGTTTTGACCCCTAGCAATGGATACTAAAACATATTCAATGAACGTTTTCAGCAAATCTAGAGTATCATTCCTATATGCCCTAAGCCTGGGGTGTTTTGCCGAATACTCACCATTCATCTGTTTGATCACTAACTCAGAGTCTCCTCTCACGACTATCCTACGGGCTCCTAATTTTTTCAATAGATTTAAGCCCAAGATTAGAGCCTCATATTCTGCAATGTTATTCGTGCATTTGAAATGCAGATTGACAGTGTGGCTCTCTGCGTGATCATTTTCAGTGTTACGTAGCCACACTCCTGCTCTAGCGCTTTGTCTAGTACAGGACCCGTCAAAGTTCATTTCCCACAGGGGTTCTTGGTTTACTTCAACTTCATTTTCTCCCTTACCGCTGGGTTCGTCGTTAGGTTGAGTTGGGAGGTATGTACTAGGTTGTAAACTATCGTGTTGTTCATAGAGGTCATGGATGTCAGGGAGGTGGTTAGCTCACTGTTCTTGTTCTATTTCTGTTTCACTTGGAGTGAGAGGTCCACCACTGATCCTACAGGCTTCATTGCTGACTTCCTCTTCGTTTTCAGTGTGCTCCTCATGGTCCTCCTGATCACATTCTTCCAGAGTGGCCATTATGTGGAGGTCCATAGGCTCGGCGTTCTCATTTGTATGCCTATTCTGGGACTCTGGCTCTTCTAAGGATTCATCATTACAAAAGATGAAGGAGTCAAGGTCGGTATGTACAGAATATAATGGTGAATTTTCAGGTTTCTCGGGGCTGCTGACTAGGAATTTCATTTGGGATTCTCTATATAGTCTTCTTAATTGGCCAAATATAGGAATAGTTGCATATGAGCCATCCATCTGCATGGTGCCTTGCAGCTTGGCTCCCCATGATCTAGATAATAACATGCCATACTTGGGTGGCACGTCTGCCACCACTACATCCATGACCATACATTTCGCAGGAATTTGAGTCAAACTCACACACAAGTCTTTGATCAGGCCAAGACATTTTACTCTACTCGAGTCAAAAGAATACAGGTCTTTATAGGGTCTGGTGATTTCTAGGCCTAACCTCTCCATAACTACCTTAGGCATCAGGTTGTGTGAAGCTCCAGAATCATGCATTGCATTGTGGAGTATTTTATCATGAATGTTGAGACTAATATAGAAAGGTGGTACTACCCCTTCCTAAAACTTTCCTTCAATCTTAGGACCAAACAAGAGGGCAGGCTGATCATCATTCAAGTTTACAGAATCAGTGTTTTCTCCTAAATTCAGTGCTTTCAAAATTTGGCCTTTATATACATCCTGAGAGGCCAGCTCAGATAATGGTACAGATATTTTGATTTTTGCAATCTCACTTTCTAAACTGAAAGTGGATCGACTCTTGGAAGTGTTCAAATCTGTTTTATTTGCCACTTTTTTAGTGGCTGAATCAGTTTGTGTTTTCTCATTATGTACATGCGTAGAAATAGTTTTATCAGGAGCACTAGCTGAGGTGCTAGTGCTACTGGTTTTTTGACCCTGTTTTTCCATGTTTTGGTTGTCCTTTTCTTTGTTACTCTCAGAACTCTTGGCTGTTGAATTGTTGCTCACAGCAGTTACTTTAGAAGATTTTTCAGGCCTTTTCTTGATGGTAACCTCGAGAGTTTTGGTTTTGGAAGTGTCTTGGTTCTTTTTGCTCCTAAGCCCATATTGTTCTCTGACCTGTAACATGGCATCTTGGAACCCAATTCTTTACTCTTCAGTTTCTAATCTCTCCTCATCCCAATATGAAGATGAGGGTTGATCTTCCTCTGAGTCATAGTTCAGAATTGAGTCCTCTGTTTCAAACATGTTAATAGTATTCCCTTCAGACTCTTCTATGATTCCCTCATCCTCATCTAGGAAGTTTTGAAACGGGGGAATGATTTGTTGATCTGACTCTTTCTGTCTGTTGGGAGTGTTGTTGTTTCTTCTAAAGTTTTGATTCTGATTCTGATTTTTGCTTAGGTTACTAACCGTGACAACCATTTTTTCCATCATTTGTTTCATCTTTTCCACTTCCTTACACAGGCGCTCATTATTGGGGTCAGATGTGGAGGCTACATTGTCATCCATGTATGTTACCCTCTTCTCAGATCTTAGTTTGGCCCTTTTCTCAATCAAATTTGCCTCTATGTTTACTGCCCCTTTCTGCATATCCTCTAATGTGGTATATTCTTTATCTCTAAGCTCATAGGCCATGTCAGCGTCAAATCCATCAGGATATTTGGCCAGGGCCATACCTTGTGGAGGTTTCATGTGTGGGGGAAGAGCGTTGTAAATGCTATTGAACCTAGTGGTATAATCATGAACACTCTCTCCTACGTTCCTCTTAAGGGACATGTATTCTGCTAGGAGCTGGCGAGGGTTTGCTCTAGTTTCCCATTTGTTGATGAAAGTCTGGTATAAAGCAGGGAGATCTTGGATACTACCAGCAGGTAGGTTTTTAAACCATTTCTTTACTTCACCTCCCAAGCTTTGCGCGAAAATTCTCATTTTGATTGTTTCATCATCGATTTCCATATAGTCAAAAGAGTCCTCCATTTTATCTACATGTTGTTGTGCTGTAGTAGGCTCTTTAGCAGGGAAGTGTGGGATTTTTGATTGATAATCATTTGGTAAGGGTAGTAGAGGCTGAGGAAAAACTAGAGGTGCATACCAGGCTGCCATGATGATAGTCTGGTGAGGTACAGGGTTAACCTGGGCAGCTGGTATTTGGATGACAGGGATGGTAGGACCAGCAGAAGTCTGTTGAGCAGATCCGGGGTGAGATAGCCCCAAGTTTTGAAGGAAATGAAGGTCAGGAGGTGTGGAAGGAGGGGTTTCACTGTCCCTAGTGTCTGGCTGGTCTGAAACACTGAATGACCTAGTTCTAGGTAATCTGTTTTGAAGGTCTAGGTCGAAGAAAGGGTCTAATAGAGCTGCAAGATCTTCTGGTGCAGAATTGGCTCTATGAATGTTGTTGGAAATGGTTGATCTCCTACTTGCAGGTGTTCTTTTAAGGATTTTCTCAGGATTATCAACTATTTCAGGTGGGTTTGGATCAGGGAAAGCTCTTGTATGAATGATTCTGTGAGCCAGAGTGTAATTTTTAGCCAAGCAGCTTAACCCTACTAGTTATTTCTGCTGTGGTTGATGTTGTCTCAGGGCTGGTCCCCCAGTGGAGCCTTCATTATGCTTTGAATTTGGTCTCCCAGTGGAGTCTTATGTGAAACCAAGGTAATCAGCAGGCCTACTGATCACCAGTGGAATCTTTTTGTTTGGGAACAATGGAGTCGCCAGGTGGAAGGTTTAGGATGTTTCTAGAGGGTACACTGTCCACCGCAGTGATGAGGAAATATCCTTTTCAGGAATATCCCACAAAACATAGCAAACTCTAACCAGAGATGAACTGGGAGGGCATTTACCAGATGTGTCACCTCCTAAAGAGGATGAGATCCGGAGGCTACCTGGCCCTTACCAGGCTCTGTCTAAGAGTAAGGGGTAAAACACACAAGAGGTAAGTGAAATAGGAAGGATAAGTGTTTTGTTGCCAGCCTAAACAGAGGTTCTAGGTTTTCTAAGGCTTGGAGATGCAACAAGATGAAAGTACTCATAAATTCCCCAGCGCAGTCGCCATTATGTTGGGGTTCCCATGTTTTGGCAAGGTTGGAAATACCAAAAGATGAGACAACATAGAACCACTTTCAGACCTTAGGATCTAGCCCTCCTAGGTCCAGAGAGGGATCTCTCTATGATTATCAAAGGATATATGTCTTTGAAGCTCTCAATTGTGATTTTAGGCTAGTTATAGGCTCAAGGTTGTTTGTTTTATTGTTTGAGTTTGGTTGTTGAGAATCGGGAAGGAAGGTTTCACCATAAGACAAGGATAGGTAAAGAAGGAAGCTAGGCAAGGATAGATAACTCAGGGAACATCAAGGCCATTGGGAAATGGAGTCAAGAAAGGATTTACTTATGTTCAATGTGTAAGCTTCGGTTGGGCTAGTCATCTAGAGCATTTGGATCTCAAAGACTGATTGGTGGGATGGAACATTAAGGAATGAGAATGAAGGATGGAGAACCATTCTATTCTGTCTATAGATCAGGCCAGAGGTCATTTAACTCCAGGCCTTCTTGGACAAAACCATAGGCAACGCAAGGGATCTTGAAAAGGTTTATATGGAAGGGATAGGTTATGAAGAGGCAGAGACAGGCTTCTAAACCTCCCAATGTTCCTAACCTCTTTCAATTAAATCTTAACAAAAACATCTGAACATTGATTCTATTAACTTGCACATCAGAGAGCAGGCAATAATCATCCACTACACTGGTTTAGTCAATTAAAAAACAATATTCAGATACACATATGAGCAGAAAACATTAAATACTGAGAGAGTTGGGACATAAGGTACCTAACAAGGGTAAATCTTATTTCATGGATTCAGATGCCAGTGAGAAGAACATGAAATGAAATGGAAATAAACGCAGAGAGGAGAAAAACATCACCAACTGCTGTAGATCAAAATCCAATAAAAACTGCTTACCATGTTAAACACAATACCAATCAGGTACATCACTGCCCAAAGCTTTTACATTCAGCCTGAATACATCATATTTCTCAGCCTATCATACAATCATTACACAGAGAACTTGGCTCGGGACAAAAATGCTTGCAATTCACTGATAATGCATCAACAACCATTACAATGATATCCTTCTGTGCTTTATAGCAGAAGAGACACAGAGGACCGACTGAGGAGGTAGGTGAATTTTAAATGTTACATTTAAACACAACAATGAATGCAGGGTTGAGGCCCATTCCGCTTGATACGTTGTATATTTAATCTTTGTCACCTTCCTTGTGAAAGAAAGATCTGCTCCGGATATGATTTGACCTTTTGGCTGCAGTACTCCAGGTGATTTGAACAAAATGAAAGAACTTGCTGAGAGGTCTGCCTCATAGATGTTAGATTGTTTTGAACTATAGCTGGGGTGAAAAGCTCCTTCAGGGACACGACGCATAATAAAGACTGTATGGGAGACCTGTCCTTTATGGAAAAACATTCTGCTGATAAGTAAACCTTGATATTACCTCTTATTGATGTTCAGGATCTCCAGATCGATCCTCGGGGTCTTCAAAATGATGCTTTGCCTCTTTAAACCTCTGGTTCAGAGCTCAAGATCTTCGTTGATGTGCACTAATCCCTCTGCTCTGTACTAAAACTCCTTGCTACTTCATTACTGCCTCTGTCGAGGTAGCTTGAGCTTTAAATGGCGCCGGCATGATTTTCGGTGTTTGAACTCTGTTTTCCATCAATGTGAACCCTGACGGCCCCATTCCTTGACTTTCCTGATGGTACTGGCTCATTAGATTTGATCCTGACTGCGCCGCTCGCCATTGAGGTAGTACATTGAACAGCAGCGGTCCTCTCCCTCTAGAAACTCTGCAACACAGCAACACTCATGAAGAAAACAGTAAACGGCGCGATGGGTGCATGGTGGATGAAATGGTGGTGCGGTGGTGCTGGGAACAATGCTTTTGTGTAAAAGAGTGATGGAAATGCGGTGGAGTGGTGGAAAGCGCAGATAATAGGGTTTGGTATGAATATGCAGCGCATACCGCTAGATCTTGGTCTGGGAACAAAGATCAACGGCGGAGACTGATTCGTGGGAGGACTCATGGACACGGTGGCATTCATATGAAACATGCAATTTAAACGAAACATATGAAACTTAAGACCTGGGTGGATATGCATGACAATGCAATGAAATACCATGAAACGGAGGAATGAAGTGGGACCCGAGGTGCGGAACGACACATTACAGAGTTTGCGATGCGACGGAGCAAAACCTTTGTAAAACCCCAATCATACACATTTTGAATAACACAGGGAAAGGCCACGTAACACGTGACTAGGCGGAAGAGGAAGTACGGCGGGCCCGGGGTCCAATCGCAATCGCAAGTCGGAGCGGGAAGCAATCGCAATGCACAACACAAATGTCCCGATTGCGATTGGGGTCGGAGACGCGATTTAACGATGACCGTCGATCTGGGAGGAAACGGACGGTGGGGATGCAATCAGGAGGTGGAGAAAAAGATTTGCGATTGGAGCGGCGGTGCGATTGAACGCTGGCCGTTAGATCCAAAGCCAGATCAAAGGTTCACGTTAAATCGGAGGGGCAGAAGAGGGGCGGCGAAATGTCGATGCGATTGCGCAATAGCCGTTGGATCATGCAACGGATGGACGGCTATGATGTAATCGAGAGATCTCAATCGGGGCGGCACCAATGGGGGTTGCGATTGCGATCGGGAGGGAGTTGCGATTAGCGCTCAGCCATTGATCTGGACCCTAGATCAACGGTGCGGAACAGATCGGCTGACTTACGTTATAAACAAATCGCATCGGGGCTGTTTTGATATTGCAAAGGAAATTTCACCCGCCCGGACTCCCGATTGCGATTAGCGCTTGGGACCTAAGCGCTTGGTCCCAGCGCCGGGGCACATGTGGGGAAGTGGTTTGAAAGGGGCCTGCGGTAAAGGGGCTAGGCCTTTAATAAGGTCGGAAGATGGGTTTCTTGCCCATTTTAATGGGTTTCAAGGGGTTTAAAAGGAAACAATAGAGGAATAAAGGGGAGAAAGGCCAACAAAGGTTAGGGGAGGAAATTAAAGGGGATTTGAGGGGTAAATGGGGAAATAGAAGGGGAAGACAAGGGGGATGAAACATGGGCTAAACGAAGGTAAAATAAAGGGGAAAGGAGGTCTTTGGGCATTTCTTCACAAACAGAGAGGCTTTATAGGGGAAATCAGCAGAGGGACTTTAACCAAGGGATGAAAGACAAGAGGAGGCTTTCAAGGATGATGTGTTTACAATGGAAATACATTCTTTGAAAGCTCAAAACAATTTAGCCCCCTATTTGCTTGCCAAAACTTTATAGGGGGGCTAACATGGTGCATAAGACTCCTGCATAAATCAGAATGGAAATACCCTGCTCAACTGCCTCAAATATCCAGGTCTGATATAAGGCTCATAATATGCTCTATCCAGCTACTGTCTCTTATTCCACTCCTCACCAATGTTCGGTATCCCGGTAGCATCAGAAATGGTCCCTGGTGTCAAAGTGAAGTTCCCTCCAGCCAGATTCACGCGACCATTATGAAAATGTAGGACAAATAGGCGACTAACTCATGATGATGCTAAGTTCGGGCAATCATCTCACAATACTGGAAGCATGACTGACCCTGAAAAAAATCCATTGCAAGTGGGAAAGCCTACAATTGGGCCAAAGAAGTCGGGTCCTCCCTGACATTCTTGCCACTTTTATGAGATCTCCTCGGCACATTAAGCTCGGTAGATGAATCACTGTCTTGCTCATATCCCTTCTCATATGGTGAATCTGTTTTTGACATGGTGCTGAAATGTGTTTGTCAACTGTATGTTTGGTTGGTTAGAAAATGAGCAATTGGTGTATTTGTTTTAATGCCAAATGTTTCACATATATATCAAGGTGCTATACGAAACATCACAGTGCGAAAAGGACTATCAAATGAGTTTCAAGTGTGAAGACAGCCACTGTTTGAAGGACTTAGGAATATGGGGATTTATAAGCAATAGGAATGAGTGATAGTGATGGAGCAGTTTTTAGGAACAAGGGTCCATGAAATGACAGAATATAAGTGCAGTCAAAGATATAAAAGCAGCCCTTGGATCTTGTGGAAACTTAGATTTTTATCAATGAAGGGAAGTGGTAACAAGTGATAGGGTTTGGGAATTCATTGACATGGGAACAAAGGGGTATGAGGGATATGGAACAGCAAGAATAGGAGTAGGACTGTGGTAACAATATGATAACATTTATGGAATACAAAGAAAAGGGTGACAAATGGCAAGAATTGAGCACCAAAACACAATCTTCAAACTTCACACATAACCCTAGGAGCATATTTTGGTATAAACATAGGGTTTTTTTTTCACCAATTAAACTCTTGATCTTCGGTCCCAAACACACCAAGCATGTCTTCAAATCAATGAGAAAAGAGTTTCCACTTACTTGCAGCAAGAAAAATTGTTTGATTTTGAAAAATTGCAGAGCGTTGATGAATTTCGGGCTTGATGGCTCAATGCACTGCGCGCACACCTAGTGCGCCGCACTCTGTGGGTGCGTCGCGCCTGTGGAAAAATGCACTATCAATTTCAGCCCAATGCGCCGCGTCGATTCTGTGCGCCGCGCCTCTTTCCTATGCGTCGCGCGGAATCTTCACACACAGTCACGACCTTTCTAAAATGCAATTTGTTCTCCCAATCGTCAATTCGACTTCTCCTTTGGATTTTTGGATCTCTTTTGATGCAAATGAATGAATGGCTTTGTGAAATATCTCATATAGACATGGTTTTAATCTTTACTTCTTCAAAACCCATTTTGTAATGTTTTTCACCTTCGGCACTTTTCACTTAATACAACTTTTGTCCTTTGTTTCCTCACTGATTTTCTGAAGCTAGAATGATGAAATTGGTTGATTTTTTGCAGGGCTGTTGGCATTGATCCTTGGAAAAGGAGGACCAGAGTCTGATTTGAAGTATTCATGGTGGAAAGACACATATTATTATAAAAACAAATTTGACAATTTCTTATTCAAAACAAAGTTTTGAACAAGAAATGTCCTCGAATATGTTTGATGATAAAATTTTGAACTAAGAACTTATTGGAAACCATCCTCATGGCTTGCGGGCATGATTTGACATTCCAGAAGACTGAACCCTAGACTCAAAAACTAAAATGACTCTTTTTGACCAAAATGGCATCAATGACTGTAAATGACATGAACTGAACTTTGATGATTTTGGAAAAATTGTGATCAACCCAGCAGGTACAAACATGAGGGAAACAAGAAAAACAAAACCCTTCCGTCAGTCGATGGCATGCACCTAACGGAATGCAAATGAATGAGCGTAATGAGACACCTAAACCATGAAATGCAATTAGAGAAATGATCTCTGACGGAGGGTTGTAAGGACCGACTCTAACATTTCCTTTAAAGGTATTTTGTGCTGTATAATTTTCGTGTCATAAGCCTTTAAGTCTTTGTAGCTCCAAGCAAACACGTCAATAAATTCTTTGAAAAGGTCAATGTATTTCTTTTTCATGTTCGCAGGAAGAGACTTAGCCAATTTGATTATTTTGGGATTATCTTTTGTGCCTATGTTGCATTCTTCAACGTCAGATTCCGCGTGCTCTATGGTGGGATTTTTTGCCACATCATCGAAGTCAAAATGGTCTTCTAACGGCGCCAGACCTCGAGGTATGTTCTTATATTTGGCCTGCAACACCTCTAATTCTTCACTGTCTACGTTTCACACTCCATGGTTGAATTTCCATTTTCTTCATTTAAAGCGTTTATTTCTACATCGTGGGGTGTAGTTTCTTCCTCGTCCGAGGGTTCCTCACTTAGGCAGCTATCACTATACGTAGAGTCTGAATCGGAAAACTCAAATTCATTCCTACCCATCAAAAAATCTTCAATTTGTTTATCTCCCTCAAAAACCTGCCAGTATTTTTCGTTATCCGGCACTGCATGTCTAAATTTGGTCTGAATGATGATCTGTTGGTTGTTTGGAGTCTTAGGGTATGAACTGGCTAGGCAAGCTAATCCATTTGCAATGGCGTTTTGATTTCTAGGAACAAACACTAATTCGTATTCAACAAATGTTTTCAATATATCCACAGAATCGTTCCTATATGCTCTCAACCTAGGGTGTTTGGCCGTGTATTCACCATTCACCTGTTTGACAACCAATTCTGAGTCTCCCTGCACGGCTATTCTACGGGCTCCTATTTTCTTCAACAGATTTAAACCTAGGATAAGGGCCTCATACTCTGCAATATTATTCGTACATTTGAAATGTAGATTGCAGGCATGGCTCTCAGCGTAGTCACTCTCTGTGTTTCGTAGCCATACCCCAGCTCCGACAGTTCTTCTTGTGCAGGACCAATCGAAACTCATTTCCCACAGGGGTTCACTCTCATTTTTGTTATCATTTCTTTCCCTACAGATGGGTTCGCCATTATGTTGCATTATAGGGTCTGCACTAGGTTGTGCGTTGTTTAGTTTTTCGTTATGGGTGTGGAAGTCAGAGAGGTGACTAGTTGGCTGATTGCATTCTGTTTCTGGTCCACTTTGCATTGTTGTTTCTGTGCACTGTTCAAAGTTTTCTATGTCTTCCTCCTCTGAGTCTAGGGTATCCATTATGTTAAAGTCCATTGGTTCTGTTTCATCATGTGTACCTTTGCTTGTATCTACGTTTTCATATTCTGGCTCCCCCAAAGATTCATCGTTGCAGAAGATAAAGGAGTCCAGGTCTGTATGCACATAGTATAGAGGAGCATTTTCAGGCTTTTCAGGGCTACTAACCAGGAATTTCATTTGTGCTTCCCTGTACAATATTCTCAATTGGCCAAAGATTGGGATTGTGGCATAAGCCCCATCCATCTGCATTGTTCCTTGCAGCTTGGCTCCCCATGATCTTGACAATAACATGCCATACTTGGGTGGAACATCTTCCACCACAACGTCCATGACCATACACTTTGCTAGAATCTGGGCAAGGCTCACACATAAATCTTTCATCAGGCCAAGACACTTTACTCTGATAGAGTCAAATGAATATAGGTCTTTATAAGGACGAGTTATCTCTAGGCCTAGTCTTTCCATCACCACTTTAAGCATTAGGTTGTGTGATGCCCCGGAATCATGCATTGCATTGTGGAGTATCTTATCGTGGATGTTGAGACTGATATAGAAAGGTGGTACTACCCCTTCCTGAAGTTTTCCCTCTATCTTTGGACCAAACAGGAGGGCAGGTTGATCATCACTCAGATTTACAGTGTCACTATTCTCACCTAAATTCAATGCTTTCAAAATCTGGCCTTTATATACATCCTGAGTGGCCAGCTTAGAGAGTGGGACAGAGATTTTAATTTTTGCAATCTCGCTCTCCAAATTGAAAGTGGACTGACTATTTGGAATGTTCAACTTTGTTCTGCTAGCCACTGCCTTAGTGGCTGAATCAGTGAGTTGATTCTCACTATGTACATTGTTTGTGGTAGTTTTATCAGGAGCACTAACTGCAGTGCTAGTGCTGCAAACTGGTTTACCTTGTGTATCAGTGTTTTTGTTTTCTTTTTATTTGTTCTTTCTAGAACCCTAAGCTGCTAATTTATTACTTTCAGCAGTTGTTTTAGAATTTTTTTCAGGTCCTTTCTTGACGGTGGCCTTAGAAGCTTTTGGTTTGGCAGTTTCTTGGCTCTTTTTACTTCTAAGTTCATATTTCTCTTTGACCTGCATCATGGAATTTTCAAATCCTAACCTGTAATCCTCAGTTTCTAACCATTCCTCATCCCAACTAGAGGGTGAGGGCTGATCTTCTTCCATGTAACAGTTATGGATTGAATCCTCTGTTTCAAACATGTTTATTGTGTTCCCCTCAGAATACTCTATGATTCCCTCATCTTCATCAAGAAATTTCCCTTGAAATGGGGGTATAACCTGCCGATCTGATTCTCTTTGTTTGTTGGGAGTGGCAATGTTTCTTGTAAAGTTTTGGTTTCGGTTATGGTTTTGATTTCTATTTTGGTTACTAACTGTGACAACCATTTTTTCCATCATTTGGTATAGATTCTCCACCTTTTTAGATAGATGGTCATGATTTGGATCAGATGTGGAAGCTACATTGTCGTATCTATATGTTACCCTTTTATCAGCTCTTATTCTCGCTCTTTTCTCAATCAGATTTGCCTCTATATTCACTGCTCCTTTCTGCATGTCCTCCAATGTGTTGTATTCTTTATCCCTAAGCTGATAGGCCATGTTAGCATCAAAGCCTTCGGGGTATTTCGCTAGAGCCATATCTTGGGGAGGTTTCATGTGTGGAGGGAGAGCATTGTAAATGTTGTTAAATCTCGTTGTGTAATCATGGACACTCTCTCCTACGTTTCTTTTAAGGCTCATATATTCTGCTAGGAGTTGGCGAGGGTTGGCCTTAACTTCCCATTTGTTTATGAAGGTCTGATACAGAGCTAGGAGGTCATTGATGCTACCAAGAGGCAAGATTTTAAACCATTTCTTCACATCACCCCCTAAGCTCTGGGCAAAGATTCTCATTTTGACTGTATCATCATCTATCTCCATGTAGTCAAAATAATCTTCCATCCTATCTACATGATATTGTGCTGTGGTAGACTCTTTTGGAGTGAAGTGTGGGATCTTTGATTGATAATCATTGGGTAAGGGTACTAGAGGCTGAGGTAAAACCAGAGGTGCATACCAGGCTGCCATGATGATGTTTTGATGAGGTAAAGGGTTGACTTGGGCAGCAGGTATATGGATGACAGGGATATTGTGACCAACAGAAGACTAATGAGCAGATCTAGGGTGACTGAGCCCCAAGTTCTGAATGAAGTGTATATCCGGAGGTGTAGATGGAGGGGTATGTCTGTCCCAAGTTGTCTACCACTTTGAGGTGGTGAACTAGGAAGCTCAAGGTCTAGCTGGACTAGGACACTGAAGGACCAAGTTCTTGGCAAACTATTTTAAGTGCCTAGGTCAAAAAGTGGGTCTGATAGAGCTGTAAAGTTTTCTGGTGTAGAGTTAGCTCTATGGATGTGGCTAGAAATAGTTGGTATTTTAGGTGTAGGAGATCCCTTGAGGATACTCTCAGGGTTGTCAACTATTTCAGGCGGGTCTAGGTTAGGGTAAGCTCTTGTATGAATGGTTCTTGAAGCCAGAATGTTGTTTTCTAACCGAGCAGCTTAACCCTACTTGTTACTTCTACTGTGGTTGATTTTGTAGCGGCTTTGGTCTCCCAATGGAGTCTAATGTGAACCAATATCATCACCAGGCCTATTGATCACCAGTGGAGTCTTTGCATCGTTTAGGGAATATGGAGTGGCCAGGTGGAAAGGTTTAGGATGTTTTTGGAGGGCACACTGTCCACCACAGTGCTTATGAGATGTTCCCTTTCAAGGATATCTTCCAAACACAGCAAACTCTAACCAGAGGTTGACTCGGAGGGAATTTACCAGATATGTCACCTCTGAAAGAATGTGAGATCTGGAGGCTACCTGGAACTTTCTAGACTCTTTCCAAAAGTATGGGGAAAACACAACAAATGGTATAGAGGTTGATGTGCGAAAAGGAGTGCTTTACTGCCAACCTAACCAGAGATTGTAGGTTTCTGAAGTTCTTATAATGTAGTAATATTGATGGTATTCAGATTATCCCCAGTGATGTCGCCATTATGTTGGGGTTCCCATGTTTTGGCCAGATTGGCAAGACCAAAAGATGAGACAACATCAAACCACTTTCAGACCTCAGGATCTAGCCCTCCTGGGTCCAAAGAGGGATCTCTCTATGATATGTCAAAGGTATATGACTTTGAAGCTCGAGGTTTAAGATGTTAAGCTAGTTATAGGCATAGGGTTTGTTTGTTTGATTTTTTTTTGGTTGATGGTTATCAGGAAAGAAGGGTTCAGTGTAAGACAAGGATGAGAAAAGAGGGATAAGGCAGAGGAGAAGTATTCCAGAAAAGCATTCAATATCATTGGGCAGTGGAGTCAGGAAAGGATTTGCTTACTATCCAATGTGCAAGCTTTAAATCGGGCTATTCATCTAAAACATTGGATCTTAAAGATGATTGTGTGATATGGAATGATAAGAGAGGAGGAACAGTAAAGGTTTAGAACACAAATTTGAAGACCGACTGGTCACACTAGGATCCCAGTGGACATGGCTAACTCTAATCCCCAGTGTTCCCAAATCTTCCAACTAAATCCATAACAAGAAACATCTAAGAAAAGATACATTTAATTCATACATCAGAGAGTAGGCAATAACATCCACTACACTGGTTAAATTAACTGAAATCAATTCTTAGATAACACATTTAGAAGAAAAACATCAATGGCAAGGAGATCAGAAACATAGGGTACCTAACAAGGGTAAATCCTATGCCAATATTCTGATGCAAGCCACTAGAAATGAAATGAAATGAATATAAACACAGAGATAGGAAAACATCACCACTGATTTAGATCAGGATCCAAAGAAATGTGCTTGTCGTATTCAATAGCAATACCATTCAAGTACAACATTGCCAATGGCTGAATAGTCAGTCTGAAATCATATTCCTCAGCCTATATAACACTTTACACAGAGACTGTGTCTCAAAAGAAACTACTTGCAATTCTCTAATAACTGATCAACCACCTTTACAAGGAGTTTCTTCATGAATTTATAGCTCCAGTGGAGCAGAGAAGGTAGGTGAAGAACTAAATGCAGTATTAAAAACTTCAGAAGAGGAAGAAGGCTGAAGCCCACTCTGTAGAAATTCTATGCATTTATCTCTGGCACTCTTTTAGATGGACGAATGATCTTCTTCAGGTTTCCATTAACTCCAGGTATGTCTCTGATGTACTTTGGCTACAGTGCTCTGTAGTACTTCTGGTGTTCTGATCAAAAATAAATCAATGATTCAAGTCTGCCATGTTGTGTAGCTAATGCTACTGATATCGTAGGACCATTGTCAGGGTTTGAAAAACTTTTAGGAACACGATATAGAATAAAAGTTGTATGGGCGTTCTGTCCTTTACAGGGAAAACCTTCTACTGGTGTACAAACCCTGATATACATGAACTTCTGTATGTTGTACACTCAGTGTGATTCATGACATCGCTGATCTGGTGCTTTGCCTTTAAATCCCTGAACATAAGGCTTATATATCTTCATCTGCGTGCCTTAAGCTCTTTACAGCTCAATTTAAATCTTTGACTGCAGAATCTATGCTTTAATGGCTCCGTGACAGTTTTACAGGGTCAAACCCTATTCTTTTAATGAAATTCATGTCAGAGCACTATCCCAGACCTTTCTCCATGATATGATCTCTGTGCATGCTCTTCCCTATGCTTTTTGTCGCTGTGACAGAAACCCTGAATCATGGCGGCCATCTACTGTTGGTAACCCTGCAAAACATGAAAACCTGTTACGAAAAACATGTACGGGGGTGGGATGATGTGGATGAATGTGAGGATGATAGTGGGACTACAGAGAAATGGCAAAAAAATTCATAGGAATGGTGGAGAAACGCTCTGGTGAAGGTTGGCGAAAAACAGTGGAAGGTGTCGAGGCAGACGTTTAACGTAAAAAACATTAAAATTTAATATTTGAACGGATTATAAAGGGGACGAGCGAGAAACACGATGAAGATACATGGAAGAATGACGTGGTAGTACCGAGCGATGGCAGAAAATTCAATAGCGGGGAAAACAAATCGGGACCGTTAGATCTCAAAGGAGATCGACGGTTGAAAATGCAGCGGAGGGCGATGGACGGTGGGCCAGGGGTATGGAGATAATAGATTAACCCGCACACAACTTCGTTGAGCGATGACCGTTGGATGACACCTTAGATCAGATGACTCACAGCGATATCGCTACGCATCCTGTACCGAACGATAACGTGTGATGAGATAGTGGTTCTGAAATCCTACAAGAGCCACGTGTCGAATGCTGAGTGGAGTTGCTAGGAAATGGAAAAATACTGCCTACCGCCCAAAGGCGGTGCACTAGATACCACTAGGTTTGTGAACAGTGTTTGCGGCGGGGACCACCGGGATGGATATACTCCAGACCGTTGATCTGCGGTAAAATAGATGGCGATAGCGTGATCAGAGGGGAATGATGGGGTAGACCACGGGCGCTGCAAAGTTAACATGGACCGTCCGATCTGCGCTGATCGACGGTTGATATTGCCTCTGATACCAATTGAGATAAGAACTTTTTTGGTTAGCACCTGGTTTCGGCACCGAGGTCACAAGGTGGAAGAAAAGCCGAGGGGGCTGGCTGAAAGGTGCTAGCCCTATTATAATGTTAAAAGTGGGTTTTTAACCCATTTCGGTGCATTTTAAAGCCAAATGAGGGTAGCGATAGGGAACAAAGGTGAGAATTTGGCTAGACAAACGGTAAAGGTTGGTTTTCAAGGGGATTTGGGGAGATTAAGGGGACCATAAAGGGGGAATTTTTGGAGAGGTTTAGAAGGATTAGGGGGGTGATTTTGGGGTAAAGAAAATGGGTTTTGACAAATGAAGAAGAGGTGGAAAGGGACATTCTGCAGGGATATAAGGGTTAATGTAGGCCTTTTGGAGTAGAATTTATGTAATCAATGAGACCTTATAAAGGGAGTCAGAAGAGGGAAATTTATCAAAGGCAAAGGCACAAGAGACTTCAAGGATGATGTGTCTTCAGGGGAGATGCATTCCTTGAAGGCTTAAAAACAATTTATCCCCCTACTTTTCTTTGTCAAAAATTTATAGGGGGGCTAACACATAGTATTTAGCACTTTTTGAATACCTTCAAGATCAAATGGATCTTTAGAGACTTTCTTTTTGGAACCTTGACTAAATGTTACTTTCTTTGTTTTCCATTCTTCTATCTCTAATCGTTTTTCTAATGCTAATATTATTTTCTCTACACCGAGAGCTTCTTTCAAGTTTTATAAAAGGGTAGATTTATTAGCTCTATCTACAAAAATAGCTATATTAGAAGGAAAAGAAGAAATATACCACTCTATTTGTACATCAACATTAGGTTTAGAAGCATTTGGGATTTTATTTAATAACCTGTTAAATCTAGAGTTAAAATCTTTGATATTTTCACCTGAACTTGTTTGAAGATTGGAAAGAGCATTGATTAAGGATGCAACAGTTCTATCATCTCCAAATTTTGCAAGGAAAACTTGTTCAAAGGTTGCTCAATCAGAAATAGATCCTACTGGAAGGGAAAAGTACCAGGATCCTGCAGATCCTTGTAAAGTGTAGGGAAACAATCTAACTACAAGATCTTCATGAGCAACTCCATTTAAATTCATGGCTAACATAAAATTATTGATGTGTTCATCAGTAGGAAGACCATCATCTAGATTATATTTGGGTAACCATTTTTCTCGATGATCTAGAAGAGGATTAGGATTTGTTATTCATACAACACCAGCATTCGTCCAAGGTCGATTAGCCATAATTGGATTTGAAGTTTTTGAAGATATAGAAGTAGATCCAGAAGTAGGGGTAATGGATGAAGAAATTAAAATTGGAACAATATTACTCGTGATAACACTGATTTTTTGAGTAGAAGAAATGAAAGACAGAGAAAATGTAGATTGATTAGAAGGATGTGGAGGAATAACTGAAGGGAAATTGGATGTGACTTCACTTGTTTCTGACTTAGATCTAGATATATAATTTTTTTTGCGATGAGATTCTAATGGAAACTCAAAAGGGAGAATTCCAAGTTTTTCACTTTTATATCAAGTTAAAATACCAGTTTCTCTAAATAGAGAAGTAACACTTTCCTCAAAAGTTTCTCGGTTAACAAGATTTTCAGTAGAAATAGAGATTCCTTCTAATTGCTGAATTAAAGACTAAACTTCGGGGATTTGGGAGTGAATTATGAATAATATGGATGTCGTGATACTTTAGGGGATGATGGAAAGTTTTCTACTACTTCTGATTTCTGAGTTGGTGATCTAGATTGTGATCGGGAGATCGTAGAATGATTTTGGGAAGATCAACTCATATCAGGGCTTCTATTTTGAATTTTAGACTTATATGTCATTCATAGTGAGGCCCTCCTTCTAGTGCCAAAAATTTTGAGGCCTTAGAAATCCGTGACAACAACAAGGGGGATAACCACTCGGTCCAGACCTTAAAGAAGTTCCTTTTCCATTTCGGGTAGTGGCTCCGACTGGGTGTGATGGGACCAGTTTCCCAGATTTGGTATTTTATGATAATTTGTTGGATTTATATCAAAACATTTTAATGATGAATTACTACAAACTAAGACAAATTTATTTATAAATGCAAATATTTGAATTAAATTTAATCTAACCCGGGGATAATATTTTAATGCGATCTAGAGAGATATCCATTCACTCTATTATTATGAAAATCATCACAGATTTAATAGAATTATTACTTTGTAAGATGATTCTCTTGAAAAATAGTTAATCAAAAGAAAATGAGAGATATATCACATTTATCTGATGACCATGTATAAAATAAACTAATTTCTATATTTATATCGTACAATAGTGCAACTGATATTTCAGACAAAAATAATTAATTCTATATATGATTCATGAAAGTTGAATTCATCACTAACATTGAAAAACAGAAATAGCATACATGATAATAGTACCAGATATGTATTACTTTGTTTATTGGATCAGTGATGATAGGCCGTATCCAATTATTTTATCAAATAGTCGTTCAAAGAATGTATAAGTGCATGTAATATTCCTAAATTAGCCCAAGCTAATAGGAATATTCAGTTTTTCCTTGTATTACTTTTCTTTTCATGTTGATTAATAAATGACTAATGGAGGATATGTGAAACTCCTTATATCAAAGAATAAATACATGCCCAATGTGAAAAAGGATAAATCTGGGCCATTGTAATAAAATCCACTTGTGTGTAAAACAGGATTGAGACAATTGACTCAGTCAACAGGACCAAATCTTAGTTCTATCTAGATTCATTGAACCTTCTAGAGGCTTATTGCAGTTTAGATGGAGGAACCTCATGTGAAAGGTGTTAAGTGATTCAAGGTGGTTTAGGGTTTTGCACATCCTCATCTTATAAATGGAAGGTGAAGGCTCAAGAAAAGGGTTGTTGAAGATTATTATTTTCTGAAGGTATTGTTGGCTCAGACATCCCTTGTTGGGTCTTCCTATTCAGCAATCCCACCTCCTTCCTTGAGCAGCTCTTGGAGGAGACTTGTGCTTTCTTTTCAACTATCTAGCATATGGCCAAGCTCCATCTCTCTTTGGGAGCATAAATCTAGCGAGGGTTTCATTTTCTAAGTGGGTTGCATCAAGTGGAGACTAGATCTTCTCAGATCTAGCTTGTATTGGTGGCTCTTCTTAGTGAGTGTGTCATTTAACCTCCTGGAAGAGTGCATTTGTTTCTTAGGCTTCAGTTTCAGATCTTGGCATCAGGCCAAAGTGTATATTATCATAAAAAACACAATTTCTCTCCATGATCTGCGTTAATTTTGTGGAGCAGTGTTTCATAGGTTTTGGCATTGTTTTGGAGACAAGATCTCTAATGTAAAGGAGCTCTCCTTGCACTATGGTGATCCATGGATTGGCCAACCAATCCATGTATGTTTCAGATATGATTAATTTACTAAATTATATGCTTCATTTTTTCTGAATAATTCTCATATTTGCTGCAAAAAAACTCAGATCTACTCTTGTGCTTTCATGTATTGCTGAAATCCCCAAGGGGAGTGTAATAAACAGCCTCTTTGGCTTCTAGATCTGTAATAGATCTGTGTTTCCATGGATATATATGTTCTAGATATAAGATATAATAAATCAGCGTTTCATTCGTCATAAATTACGCTATATATCTCTCTTGGAAATTTCCAGTGTTACAACACCTCAATCTTGAGGGTTTATCCATGTAAAATCTTTGTTTTTATCTTGTAAATGCATAAGTCTTGCCCCAGCTCTAATTTCATGATGTTATGAACATATTGAATCTAACCCCTTCATAAAATTATGCTTTTGTAGCTTCAGAAAATTTTGCATACATTAAGTCATGGGAAATCAGGGTTTTTAAGCCTAGTCGAGATTGGAGGAATTGTTTAATATAGCTAGGATCATTTTTTTGACCTTAAATTTGACATGGGAGTCCCTCACAGTCTAAGAGAAAATATCCTACATCCGGTCCCCTTATTTTCATGCGTATTTCTGAATACACTCATTTTAGGGCCAAAATCACCTCTTTTCCCCACCCTTTTGAGCCCAAAAGTGAAGTAAAGGCTGATACTGATCATATTATTGATGGATATGCACTTTAAAATCTATTATCAGTCATATGGATTCACATCCAACTCTATAATACCTTAGGTTATTCTCATTGTTGTAGAAGATTCCAAATTTGGAATATTAGAGTGGTATCAGAGCATGATCTCTGGTTCAGCGTGTGAGATCCAGCTATCAGAAGAAGAAATAGAAGAAAGATAGATCAGAATTATCGAGAGGATGATTTTATTCTCATCTATTTTCAGATCTAAGAAGAGCCTCTCCAATGAGGTTAGACAGACCAAAGAGGAAGAAGACAATGAAACTCTAAGAGGGTTTCAAGAAGAAGGAAGCTGCAGTGAGACCTATAGAAGGTTTTAAGAAGGAGAGGAATACCCATGCACTTCCTACCCTCACAAATAAGAGGGATTGTACATAGAAAAAAAAGGCATGACTCCACCACTTGGAAGAATGATGGAAGGGGAGATCTCCCTACTTCTTTTCCAAACTATGAGAGGTATTGAAGAAGACCTCAAGGAGTTTGAATGGGAGGAGACTTGTACCAGTGCTAACACAACCTTGGAGGAGTAGCCTTCATGTTCAATGGAGGAGGAAAACACAGTTAAGGAAGAAGATCTTTCTTCTACATCTCACCAAGGTATGATTAAAAATCCATCTATTGTCATTCCGGCACATTGTATGAAGGGATCCACATCTTTGCATGATGTTTATTCAAAGCAACAAAGCTGCATTGTGCTATGCAAAGGTAGTAAGGAAGATGAGAGGAACCATTCCTCATTGCAGCATTCACATGGAAGCTTCACTCATGAAGAAATAGAGGATGGAATGATGGATGGTAGACATCTTGAAGTGAGAAACCCTTTCTCCCTTCTAGATGAACTTCTCTTAATGAGCACACCCCTGCTCAAAGAGAAACTTCTACTTGCAGAAAATCCAAGGCCCTTTTGGTTTTGGAAGACCATGCATGAGGAGAATACCTCATGGGGATAATTCACTGGAGGTGCACTTCAGCACATCATGGAGTGCAAAGTTCTTCAATAGTTTGAGCAGGATCTTCCCTTCTCACAGGAGCAAATAGTAGATGGCGGACATATTCGGATGGATAACATCTCTTATGATTGTGTTGGAAATTTCTTGAGCCATCATGATGGGAGGTTTTCTCCTACCACCTATTTGGGTCCTCATAGGGTCAAATTGATCCTCGGGAAGATTTCATTTCAAGATCCCATGAAATTCACGAATTTGATTTGGGATGATGGTAGCCCTCATGGGAGGAGTACCAAGATGAAGGATGGAAGGAGACATCCACAATTGGTTGAGTGGATGTGGATGGAAAGAAATAATCTAGAAAGCTACTTGTAGATCTATGACACTGGGTAGCAGGAGGCTTGGTTGCGTTGGTTGCTCTTGAAATAGTTTGGTCATCACTCTCTTTCTAAGGCTATGTGGTGGGATACTTGCATGATCGAGCAACAAAGAGTGTGGGCACATTGTGTTGGCATAACATTTTTCATGTCAAGCACCATGTTGTCACCACATGATTTAGATGATGGAATTATGAGGAGGCATCAAAAGATTTTGTTGGTTGGGATGTTCTTGAGAGAGCAAGGGCAGATCTACTCTCACAGTTTTCATGATGTTGCAGGAGTAGAAGATGGCACTATCATAGTGCAAAGGCGTTAGTCCTTGACCTTAGATGTTCAAGAAGGACTTTCTTCATGGGAAGTGTTCTTCATGCCAACTCCTCATTCAAGTTTTTGGCCGCTGATCCCGTTCAAATCTATTTAAAACTCATTTCGTGGCCTAAGACCTTCATATTCTACTTATCGTTACCCTTTCTGCTCAAGAAATGCATTTTACAAAGGTTAAAATCCGAAATTAAAATTATATCGGGCCTAGCCCCTTTGGCTTCAGCCCCAGCATCCATTTCTATCCACATAACCAAAGCCTAGGACCAAGGGTCAAGCCCCAAAGGTGCTCAAACGCAAACACTCAACGTGTGCATCCTGGACTATTGGTTCAAAACACAGATCAATGGTGCGGAGTCCATACTCCTTGCGGGCCCCGTCACACCTTCCCACTGTGCAGAAACCAGCTATTTCATTCCGCACCACCTCTTCCCGATGGGCGGTATTCTCCATGGAGCCAGCGATTCCATTCAATATGAGCCGCGTGTCCTATGTACGGGCCTAAAACCGCTTTCCTCCCGTGCATTATTCTCCGAACGAAAGTCAGGTAGCGGAATTATCATTGGCCGTCCGATCCTGCGCCCTCCATCCAACGGTGGATATTCTCCGAAGCTGCAAGCGTTTTAACCCGTGTCTATCGCGTCCATGGCCCACCATTCCATTGCCTCAATGCATTTGTAGTCGTCGATCTTACTCTGGAATTGAACAGTCCAGATCCATTTGACCCCCGTAGAATCGACCAAACCCCGTAGCCTATATTCCATGTCACCATCCCATGTGCACACCGTATATTTCCCCCACCATGCATATATTACACTAATACATTATTTTTAGGGCTTTAAGTTAAATCCCTCCGCCACCCTACGCATTCCTCCCGCTTGGTCATGCCTTCGTCCTCATTTCCGTCGACCCCTTCATGATTCATCATCCCAGTCTGGTTTTACTTAACAGGTTTGTGGTTTTGCAGGTTTTCCACGATGGAAAGTTACCATGATGCACTGCTTTTCTTACAAAGGTCAAGAGCGCCTCGATTGATAGTCTCTGAGGGAGAAATTTAAGATGGGAGCTGGAGGTAGTTGCTGTGATATGACCAAATTAATGGAGCAATAACAAATATCACAGAACATTTGAGAGACTTAGCCTTCGAGCATTTAAGATATCAAATATAGATTCAGAAGATGAAAGGCAAAAGTACAGAATGTTTCATATTTTATTCCTCATATTCTGTCTCCAGAAAAATCTACTCCTATAACATTTACTTCATAGAGCAGCAGCAGAGTACATTCAGCACTACAGCGCCATCAAGAAGTATGGGCAGGCATCTTTCTGCCATTTTGATCAAATTAATCAATTTAATGTTTTCACCTACCCCCATTCTCTAGAGTTTTCTACCTCTTCTATAAAACCGCAGAAGAAAGACATTGTAAGGGTTCTAGACTTTCATCAGAAAACTGTGCAATGAGAAGTTCTTGTATACATCTTGTAAAATTTTTGTGTAAAGGCTTAGAGCCCGTAGGGTCTCAGTGAGGAGGAGTTATAACTGTATTGAGGATTCTGGTCTTTGGTATTCCACAGTATGTAATTCTCTCTCATGTGTTAATATAAAATCTCATTTCATTACTTTTATCTTCTTGTATCATTGTTCTGGAATGTGAGCGGCTCACTAATTTTAAGTAAGGATTCATCCTAGTCGATGCCCTTACTTGGATTAGTCAAGCGCTTTAAATAGGCCCAGGCATGATATACTGTTCCATGTTCTTTTCATCCAAATTTTCTACTATATTAGTTACCTGACGAAGATGCTTTTAAAACGCCATTGTCATGTATGGATTCTTAGGTTAATAAGCCCATATGTGGTTCTGTTGTGTATCTGGGTATCGACTTCATGATAACTAGTATCTCCCTCATGCTTTCTCCACATCATTTACCTTCTGTTATTTGATTTCTGTGGCATATTATTTGAATTGGCCCTCCTTGCAGTAAACTGTCTCTTAACTATTTGATGCTTTGTATAGAAGTTTTTGCATGATGTTCCTACATTATTCTTATCTCGGTATTAGCTTCTGAGAGAGATTTTGGTTCCATTTCAATTAATTTCGTTGTTTCACAAGAGATAGCAAGAGAGATTTTGGACTGACAACCCAAGTTATATTCTGAGCTCCTTGCTATGATAATATGTCCTAGGCACTGGTCTATGGCAACTCTAGACTATCTCTAGGAGTGACAAAATTGTCTACAACATCTTTTTGGCGCCGTTGTCGGGGAACGAATTTAAGAATATCAATTTCCTTGGGCCTCGAAAAATCATATTCACTCTCTAATCAGGTGAGCACAGAGAGTTGAAGAGTTGCATATCTCTGACCTTGGTGACTCCACTATTATTTATTTGATAAATCTATTGGTAGTCCTGGCTCCTCGTAAGCCACATTTGAGATCAGATACATCTCAGTCAAAGACACCTTACGTGCCTAACCCAGAGAAGATCATCCATAAAAGAGTTTCAAAAGAGAGGAAATCAGTTCGTGCTAAAATACCTGAATATTCTTTAGAATATTATCCGCCCTCTTCTTCTCAAGAAATCATAATAGAACATCCCAATTCCACCGAGGAAAATCCCGCATATTACTCAGAAAGTCCACCTAGGGGAAGTTCCAGGATTGAAGAGGATTTTCGTCCTACTCCCGAGGCTGAGGAAATTAAGGAAGTTACAGAGGTAGCCTTTGTTAATCGTGAACTATTTCCATCCACACCCCAGACCTCTGTACAGCACATTCCGATTATTGCACATACTCCACTCCCTCTGCCTCCCCTTCTTTCATTTTTACCTCAGATTGTTGCACAACCCCCACCTCCTCCAATGGCTAATGTACCAGCTTTTCTCTTGAACAAATATGCTCCACTGGCCTTACCCCAAGTGCTAAATGACATGCCATAGGATTATTTGAAGATTCTGCCTAGATTTAATGGAGAAAATGAAATTGATGCTCAGAAACATCTTGAGACTTTCTGCTACTTTGCAGAAAACTTAAATGTAGAACATTTAGATGTGGTCTTAAGATTATTTGTGCAATATTTGGATGGTGAAGCCAGAAAATGGTTCAAGACTTTGGGAAACCGTTCAGTGACCACCTGGGATGACATGGAGAATACTTTTCTCAGGAAATGGGGAGAAAAGAAAGATCATGGACAGTGTCTTACTGAATTCAATACTCTTAAGAAGAAACATAATGAAGGAGTGTCAGAGTTTATAAAAAGATTTAACAAGTTATATTTGGGCCTGCCTCCTGAAATGAAGCCTCACCAGACTGCTGCTAAAGTGGTTTTCATAGCAGCCTTTGACTCAGATTTTGGCTTCTCCTTGAGGGAAATAAAACCTGCCACTTTAGATGATGCTCAGTCAGATGCTCTGGAGTTGGAAGCAAACTTTTCCTCCACTGGGAAATCAAAGGGGAAATTTGAACAAGATACTAGGAGAAGAGGTAAAGAAGAGGTTTCCTCCTCTAACCAGGAGAAGAATTCAGATAAGATGGATGAAATAAGCAATATGATTAAGAAGATGGTTAAATTTGAATTGGAGGCTAAGAGTTCATCCCCCAAGAATTTTTATAGTGCTCCAAACAGAGGATGCAATCCTCAGTATAAAATACCACCACTGCAGATATTGCCTAGGGAAGCAAAGGAGCAACAAGACCAGGTACCACACCCATTGTACTTGGAAGGTCCAGCAGATGACTCCACTGGGGATGCTGCTCATCAATTAGAAGATTCAAATCTTGCTTTTTCAAACAATGATGATATAGAATGCCCATTGCAAGAGGAAGAAGAAGAAGCAGAGATTGATCATTATTGTAAACAATTTAATGATTTCATGCAAGCACAATTCAATGTAAAATATGATCTCAGATCTTCAAGGAAGAGGACCCAGACTCAAGATCAAGAAGAAGCTCCACTTCGGAGGGATTCACTTGCTCAGAAAGAAACAACAGTACAAAAAGCTGCCGAAAAAGGTAAGAGTCCTCCTAACACTCCTCTACAACCTAATGATCAAACTCCCTCTTCCTCCAAAGTTGCTAGTCCTCCTAATGTCTAGTTTGTGTCAAGAGAAGTTAAACTTCTAGCTGAAAATAAAAAATTTAAAGAAGTTGTAACAGAAAATCCTTCCTCTGCTTTTAGTTTACAAAAAGAGCTTGAGAAAATTAAGATTCCATTCCCCCTAACCGAGTTGTTAAAACAGCCTGCATATCAGTCTCAAGTTACTTCCTTCATACTCCTTCCTGAAGCTCCAAGAACTCCAGATAGTCTTAACCTCCAAGAAGAAAGACCCCTGGTAGTCTTTGGCCCACATGTAGAGGAAATAGACCCTTCTACTCCCCCTTTTTACGTGTCTTTAGTTATTCATGACCTGCTGTTACACAACTGCATGCTAGATTCTGGGGCTTCCCATAATCTTATGCCTCTGTCTGTCATGGAACAACTAGGACTGCAAATTACAAGACCATATAAAGACCTATACTCATTTGATTCCAAAAGAGTAAATGCTTGGGGATGATTAAAGATTTAGTGGTCAATCTGGCACAAATCCCAGCAAAAAGTGTAGTTATGGACATTGTGGTTGCTGATATCCCAGCTCGCTTTGGCATGTTGTTGTCAAGGTCCTGGGGTACAAAAATTGGCGGGTCACTCAAAATGGACTTAACATATGCTATCGTCCCAGTCTTTGTAGGCCAAGAGAGGAGGTTATACAGGGAGACTAGATTTGTTAAAATGGTGACTAAGGCTGACTGCTCAGAGAATTCCCCAGTTTATAACAAAGAGGGAGATTTCCCGTGTTTGATGCTAGAATAAAATAAAAATTATGCCCATGAGCCCCCCTTTGGTCAAATCCAAGCTGAGCAGCCTTCAGAAGACCAGGAATCAGAAATTTGGACTTTATATTTTGATGGAGCAAATTCAAAGGAAGGTAACGGAGCTGGGGTGTTATTAATCTCTCCTACAGGAAAATGGGTGCCACTGTCCTTTAAATTGGAATATGAGGCTACTAATAATGTGGCTGAATAAGAAGCACTGCTATTGGGACTACAAACAGCCAGGAATATGAATATAAAGAATTTAAAATTTCTGGGAGACTCTGAATTGGTTGTTAGACAGGTCAGAAATCAATGTCATACAAAACACCCCCGGCTGCAAACCTATAGGAATGAAGTACGGGACATGGTGGAGAATTTTTTCTTAGCATTTAACATATAGTTCATGCCCCGGGAAAAGAACAGAATAACAGATTCTCTTGTTGTAGCTACCAGTACATTCCGTCCTCCTCAGAACCCACTTTTGAGGTATGAAGTTGAGGTACGATATAGACCATCCATCCCAGATAATATTAAGCACTGGCAGGTATTCGAATATGAAGAAAAAATGAAGAGATTCCTGGAAACAGTGGGAGAATTCTCTAATATGGAGATTGATGACTGTGAGGAAGAGGAAACTGAGAATATTGCATAAAACAGATGGGAAGAAAAAATAGCAAGTAATAAAGTGCTGCAGCTGAAAGGAAATGTTATCCCTAGAGGGTTGGTGCCCCTAGAAAGATTATTTGATAAAAACAATGTTCCATTGTAGCACAGTAAAGTAATATAAGAAAATCAAGTAGAATACTTGAATTTGGGCACTGATGCTGAGCCCAAAATCGTAAAATTATCAAAGAAAGTTTCAGAGGAATATAAAAGAAAATATTTGAAACTATTTCAGTCATATAAGGATGTATTTGCATGGTCCTATCAGGACCTAAAAACTTTTGATATTAATATAATGCAGCATAAAATTCCTTTGAGGGAAGATGCAAAACCATATAAGCAGAAGCTTAGACAGATAAATCCTCTGCTGCTCCCTTCAATTGAAAAAGAAATCAAGAAGTTCCTACAGGCCAAAATAATTGTGCCACTAAGATACTCTGAATGGGTCGCTAACCTGGTTCCTGTTCGAAAAAAGAATGGAGAAATAAGATTATGTGTGGATTTCAAGAATTTAAATAGAGCATCTTTAAAGGATAATTATCCACTGCCTAAGATGGACCACATCCTGCAGAAAGTGGTGGGAGCGTCTAGAATGTCAATGATGGATGGTTTTTCTGGTTATAATCAGGTGGCTGTGTTCCCAAAAGATCAAAATAAGACTGCTTTCACCACGCCATGGGGAACATTCATGTATGCCAGGATGCCTTTGGGATTAATCAATGCAGGAGCCACCTTTCAGAGGGCTATGGATATTTCTTTTGTTGGCGAACAGGATAAATTCCTGGTGGTATACCTTGATGATATTACAGTATTTTCCAAGAATGATGATGAGCATATTGAGCATTTACGGAGAACTTTCGAAAAATGCAGAAGGTATGGCCTTTCCCTTAATCCACAAAAGTCTTTATTTGCGTTAGAGGAAGGTAAAATTTTAGGGCACATTGTGACTAGAGATGGTGTGCAGATAGACCCTAAAAGAGTTGAGGTGATAAATAGTATTTCTCTACCAAGAAATAAGAAAGAAGTACAAGTATTTTTAGGCCGAATCAATTTTCTGAGAAGATTTATTCCTAATTATGCCGAGATAGTTAGGCATATAACTGATATGCTTAAAAAGAACAATGAGGTTAAATGGTCCCAAGAATCTAGAGATGCATTCATAAGGATAAAACAGGCATTTGCTGAAGCTCCTATGCTAGCTGGACCTGATTATACAAATCCATTTATGATCTTTTCATTTGCTTCACCTCATACAGTAGCTGGAGTCTTGTTGCAGAAAAATGAAGATGGATATGAGCAGCCAATAGCCTTTTTCAGTCAGGTATTGCATGATGTAGAATTGAAGTATAACATACTAGAAAAGCAGGCATATGCCTTGGTGAAGTCTCTCAAAGCCTTTAGAACCTATGTTTTGCAATCCCACATTACTGCATATGTTCCTACAGCAGCTGTCAAAGACATCCTTGTTCAAGGAGATAGTGAAGGTAAAAGAGGAAGATGGATTGTAAAAATACAGGAATACGATCTGGACATAAGACCTACTAAGCTGGTCAAAGGACAAGGGCTAGCCAAAATTTTGTCTGAATCAAATCATCAGGCTCTAGGCATAAATTTATCCATGATAGCGAATGAGGAGTCTGACAAAGGAGAAGAACAGCATGGACTAGAGCTAGCCACTCAAAAGATACACATAAAATATCTCACTAGTCCTTGGTACAAAGAAATAATTGAAAATCTCTTAACACTCAGTTGTCCTCCGGGCTGTGATAAGGTAAAATACAGAGCTGTGAGAATGAAATTGCAGAAATACATAGTTGCTAATGGAAAGCTATACTGGAGAGATCCTTCAGGTATATTACTATTATGCCTTACAGAAAATGAAGTGGAGAATATAATGACAGAATTTCATGAAGGAATTTGTGGAGGACATTACACCTGGAGGGCTACAGCTCATAAAATCCTGAAGGCTGGTTTCTACTGGCCAAAATTATTTACAGATGTTTCTGTTTGGGTCAGAGCATGTGATAAGTGCCAAAAGTTTGTTGAAAGACAAAAATTAGCAGCTCTGCCCTTGATTCCTGTCCATGTAAATGAACCATTTCAGAAATGGGGATTAGATTTTATAGGGGAAATACAACCCCCATCAAGTGGCCAACATAAATGGATACTAACAGCCACAAATTATTTTACAAAATGGGTGGAAGCCATACCTGCAAGAAATGCTACAGATGCTGTGATAATCAAATTTGTGGAAGAAAATATCATATCCAAGTTTGGCTATCCTGCTAGAATTGTAACCGATAATGCACAGGCCTTCAAGTCTGCAAGATTCATAAACTTCTGCCAGCAGTATAACATTATATTGAATCACTCCATAGCCTACTATCCACAGGGGAATGGCTTGGCAGAGTCCTCTAATAAAACCCTGGTGAGGGCTTTGAAGAAAACTATAAATGAGAATCAGAAGAATTGGGATTCCTAATTAAAGTTTGCTCTATGGGCGAATAGGATAACCAGCAAGAGAGCAACAGAGAAATCTCCTTATGAATTAGTATATGGATGAGTAGTAGTGTTTCCCGTGCAGCTGGCTTTACCAGTGGCACGTTTCATGCAAGAAAACCAGGAGGAGCCAGATGATATGGTTAGGAGAATTAATCAATTGGTAGAATTAGAGGAAACACGAGATCAGGTAAATCGAAGGTTGGCAGGATATCAGGAGAAGATGAAAAAAAATTTTGATCGGCATGTAAAAGATCGAGAATTGCAAAATGGTGACCTGGTTCTCAAATGGGATGTCTGAAGGGCTGAAAAAGGAAAGCACGGAAAATTTGATCCCCTCTGGTTTGGCCCATTTAAAATTGTGGGACAGGGAGGTAATAACACGTTTACATTGGAGAATTTGCAGGGTGACTCGTTGGATGCCCCTGTGAACGGCCAATTCCTAAAGCGCTACTTCCAGTTTTAATTCAGGCATAGTAAGCCTGATGTACCATACTGTATATATATTTTCTGCTTCGGTTTTGGTTTTATGAATGCGCTGATGAATTACGGAGAAAAATGCTAAAAGAATAGAAGATCAAGGTAAGCACAGAAATGATCAGAGTTCTGTAGGTTCTCGACATGTCTAGGGATGAACATGCCGTCCCCAGCTGCAGCCAATGTTGTTCATGCCAACTCCTCATTCAAGTTTTTGGCCACTGATCCCGTTCAAATCTGTTTAAAACTCATTTCGTGGCCTAAGACCTTCATATTCTACCTATCGTTACCCTTTCTGCTCAAGAAATTCATTTTACAAAGGTTAAAATCCGAAATTAAAATTATATCGGGCCTAGCCCCTTTGGCTTCAGCCCTAGCATCCATTTCTATCCACATAACCAAAGCCCAAGACCAAGGGTCAAGCCCCAAAGGTGCTCAAACGCAAACACTCAGCGCGTGCATCCTGGACTATTGGATCAAAACACAGATCAATGGTGCGGAGTCCATCCTCCTTGCGGGCCTCGTCACACCTTCCCACTGTGCAAAAACCAGTTGTTTCATTCCACACCACCTCCACCTGACAAGCGGTATTCTCCATGGAACCAGGGATTCCATTCAATATGAGCCACGTGTCCTCTGTACGGGCCTAAAACCGCTTTCCTCCCGCGCATTATTCTCCGTATGAAAGTCGAGTAGCGGAATTATCATTGGCCGTCCGATCCTGCGCCCTCCATCCAACGATGGATATTCTCCGAAGATGCAAGCATTTTAACCCGTGTCTATCGCGTCCATGGCCCACCGTTCCATTGCCTCAATGCATTTGTAGCCGTGGATCTTACTCTAGAATTGAACGGTCCAGATCCATTTGACCCCCATAGAATCGACCAAACCCCGTAGCCTATATTCCATGTCACCATCCCACGTGCACACCGTATATTTCCCCCACCATGCATATATTACACTAATACATTATTTTTAGGGCTCTAAGTTAAATCCCTCTACCACCCTACACATTCCTCCCGCTTGATCATGCCTTCGTCCTCATTTCCGTCGACCTCTTCACGATTCATCGTCCCAGTCTGGTTTTCCTTAACAGGTTTGTGGTTTTGCAGGTTTTCCGCGATGGAAAGTTACCATGATGCACTGCTTTTCTTACAAAGGTCAAGAGCGCCTCGATTGACAGTCTCTGAGGGAGAAATTTAAGATGGGAGCTGGAGGTAGTTGCTGTGATATGACCAAATTAATGGAGCAATAACAAATATCACGGAACATTTGAGAGACTTAGCCTTCGAGCATTTAAGATATCAAATATAGATTCAGAAGATGAAAGGAAAAAGGACAGAATGTTTCATATTTTATTCCTCATATTTTGTCTCCAGAAAAATATACTCCTATAACATTTACTTCATAGAGAAGCAACATAGTACATTCAGCACTACAGCACCGTCAAGAAGTATGGGCAGGCATCTTCCCGCCATTTTGATCAAATTAAGCAATTTAATGTTTTCACCTAACCCCATTCTCTAGAGTTTTCTACCTCTTCTATAAAACCGCAGAAGAAAGACATTGTAAGGGTTCTAGACTTTCATCAGAAAACTGTGCAGTGAGAAGTTCTTGTATACATCTTGTAAAATTTCTGTGTAAAGGCTCAGAGCCCGTAGGGTCTCAGTGAGGAGGAGTTATAACTGTATTGAAGATTTTGGTCTTTGGTATTCCACAGTATGTAATTCTCTCTCATGTGTTAATATAAAATCTCATTTCATTACTTTTATCTTCTTGTATCATTGTTCTGGAATGCGAGCGGCTCACTAATTTTAAGTAAGGATTCATCCTAGTCGATGCCCTTACTTGGATTACTCAAGAGCTTTAAATAGGCCCAGGCATGATATACTGTTCCATGTTATTTTCATCCAAATTTTCTGCTATATTAGTTACCTGAGGAAGATGCTTTTAAAACGCCATTGTCATGTATCGATTCTTAGGTTAATAAGCCCATATGTGGTTCTGTTGTGTATCTGGGTATTGACTTCATGATAACTAGTATCTCCCTCATGCTTTCTCCACGTCATTTACCTTCTGTTATTTGATTTCTGTGGAATATTATTTGAATTGGCTCTCCTTGCAGTAAACTATCTCTTAACTGTCTGATGCTTTGTATAGAAGTTTTTGGATGATGTTCCTACATTATTCTTATCTCGGTATCAGCTTCTGAGAGAGAGTTTGGTTCCATTTCAATTAATTTCCTTGTTTCAGAAGAGATAGCAAGAGAGCTTTTGGACTGACAACCCAAGTTATATTCTGAGCTCCTTGCTATGATAAGATGTCCTAGGCACTGGTCTATGGCAACTCTAGACTGTCTCTAGGAGTGACAAAATTTTCTACAGCAAGAAGGACTTCTCATATGTAGCAACATTATGAGAGATTCCTTTTTCATTCTGCATGTCAAAGATTGGAGCTATGTGTTGATGGGATCCTATTTGCATAGGCCAATATCATTGTCACTTTGGAGCTAGGATTTATTGATGGGGTATTCCCAGGATCACTTCTCATTCGACGGACTTGGTGAGCAAAGAGGAGGTGAAGAAGATGAAGTGGTAGATGGAGATATCTATTACTATGGTGTGCTTCTCTTGACTTTGGTTTCCAAGCATGAGGATAAGGACTTTCATGTAGCACTTGGTTCATCCCCCTTCACGGGAGTGTGCCAAACTATTATTGAGGATTCATTCATGGATCCATGTATCTTCTTGCTTCCAACATATGGTGAGAGCTTTTGCTTACATCCTCTTACCATCTTTTGGCAGTGCATTGCTCCACAAGAGGGAAAGCTATTCATTGAGCTCCATGATCTACATTGGGCCAAATTATATGATGGAGATAGCCATCTCTTATATGGCCTTGGGAAAATATGTTCTTCTTACATATATGTTCATTTGATTCATATGATTAACCATGTAACAGGAAAAAAATTTCCATCTATTCTTATGAAGTAGCAGTTTGTAAAATTGCGCTGTGAAGACTTGGGGAACTGTTGGTACTCTCTTGCATCACATAGGACCTTCAATATTTCCTTCATGATGGTGATAATCATATTTTCAATTGCTGATATTGCTTTTATCTTGATGGGATACATGATGTTGAGTGAGGCATATGGTTTGGATGTGTCCTTTTGGGAGGTAGGTTCCCACATTTTCTGTAGTACATGTTCTAATGGGAACATGGGAAGAGTTATGGCCACCATAACCAAACACTTGTTTCTCTTAGAGGTGGGCCATGTGTGTGATGGGATACCTTATGATGATACTCTTCTATCCATCACATATGAAACATTTTGGGCTAGTTGGTTTTACAGCGTTGGAGGGAGGATCTTTTTAGATCTAATCTTCATGATGCCACTTGAGGGAAATATCCTTGCAGCCCAAGATCAATTTGCACTCTACACTTATCTTAAGTGGAGAGGATAACAACGTGGGGTAGGTTATATTGTCTACCATGTGCAGATTTTCAGCCCACCTATTTTACAGGAGCTCAAGGTGGAGGAAAATTTGCAAGAAGAGGTGACTCATTTTGTATGGATGATTGATTGGGGATGGAGCATCCACATGGGAATGTTGTTTATCAATACATTTCAGATCCCATGCCTCAAGGGAGCCTCTAGGTAGCACCTTATTGCCTTCTTCAGTACTCTACTTATTATGATAGCTATTCAGCTATCTTGCATGCTTGGGAGTGGCAATATGGAGATTCATTGTTGACACAACATCTCATTATTTGGAAGAGATCATCATATGTGGATGCTACAGTATGAGGAGGGGACATCCTTCAGTTCTATCCTTTTGTTTGCTTGAGGACAAGCAACATTTGTGAGGGGAGGACTGTAATATTCCTAAATTAGCCCAAGCTAATAGGAGTATCCAATTTTTCCTTGTTTTACTTTTCGTTTCATTTTTATGAATAAATGACTAATGGAGGACAAGTAAAACTCCTTAGATCAAAGAATAAATACATGCCCAATGTGAAAAAGGATAAATCTGGGCCATAGTAATAGAATCCACTTTTGTGTGAAACAGGATTGAGACAATTGATTTGGTCAACAGGACCAAATCTCAATTCTATATCGATTCATTGAACCTTATAGAGGCTTAGCGCAGTTTATATGGAGGAACCTCATGTGAAATGGGTTAAGTGATTCAAGGTGGTTTAGGTTTTTTCACATCCTCATGTTATAAAAGGAAGGGGAAGGCTCAAGAAAACGGTTGTTGAAGATTATTATTTTCTGCTCAGACATCCCTTGTCAGGTCTTCCTATTCAGGAATCCCACCTCCTTGCTTGACCAGCTCTTGGAGGATACTTGTGCTTTATTTTACACTATCTGGCATATGGCCAAGCTCCATCTTTCTTTAGCAGTGTAAATCTAGTGAGGGTTTCATTGTCTAAGTGAGCTACAACAACCGGAGACTAGATCTGCTCAGATCTAGCTTGTATTGGTGGCTCTTCTGAGTGAGTGTGTCATTTAACCTCCTGGAAGAGTGCATATATTACTTGGGCTTCAGTTTCAGATCTTGGCATCAGGCCAAAGTGTATATTATCATAAAAAATGTAGTTTCTCTCCCTGATTTGCGTTAATTTTGTGGAGCAGTGTTTCAGAGGTTTTGGCATTGTTTTGGAGAGAAGATCTCTAATGTAAAGGAGCTCTCCTTGCACTGTGGTGATCCACGGATTGGCCAACCAATCCATGTATGTTTCAGATCTAATTCATTTACTGAATTATATGCTTCAAGTTTTCTGAATCGTTCTACAGTGCAGAAAAACTCAGATCTACTCCTGTGCTTTCATGTATTACTGAAATCCCCAAGGGGAGTGTAATAAACAGCCTCTTTGGCTTCCAGATCTATAATAGATCTCTGTTTTCATGAATATATCAGTTATAGTTCTAATATATAATAAATTAGTGCTTCATTATTTAGAAATTATGTTTTATTTGTCTCTTGGAAATTTCGAATGTTGCAGCACCTCAATCTTGAGGGTTTATCTATGTAAAATATTTGTTTTTATCTTGTAAATTCATATGTATTTCCCCAACTCTAATTTCATGATTTTATGGACATATTTCATCTAATCCCTTCAGAAAATTACACTGCTATAGCTTCATAAAATTCTGCATACTTTAAGTCATGGGAAATCAGGGTTTTTAAGCCTAGTCGGGATTGGACGAACTGTTTAATATAGCTAGGATCATTTGTCTGTCCTGAAATTTGACATGGGATTCCCTCACGGTCTAAGCTAAAATATCCTACATCCATTCCCCTTATTTTCACACGGATTTCTGAATACACTCATTTTAGGTCCAAAATCACCTCTTTTCCCCACCCTTTTGAGCCCAAAAGTGAAGTAAAGGTTGTTTCTGATCATATTATTGAAGGATCGGAACTATAAAATCTGTTATAAGTCATAGGGCTGCATCTCCAACTCTAGAATACCTTAGGGTATTCTCATTGTTGTCGAAGATTCAATATTTGGAATATTACAATGCATCAATAGTGATACTTATAACTGAAAAAGGTCCCGTTCCATTATTTCATCAAGGAATTCACAAAATTACTTACAATTAAGACTTATTTGTGAGTTTTCTTAACAAAATTTTGGACCCTTCTCTAAATGCATGAGAAGGGTTTAAATACTAAAACTAACTACAAACTAAATTAAATTATTTATAAAAATGTAGAGGAGGTTTCAAACAATCCTTCTCTAAAAAAGTAACTTAAACAATAATCTAGGAATTTGGAACTAACAATGATGATTTTATGGATCCTAAATTTATTTCTGAGTGTGATGATGAAGTTGGCAAATATCTAGCATTGCCTTAAGTTGAGCTCGCTACGATATCCGTGATCAAATTTTCCCCTTGAAGATAGCATTTGAGATTATTGACTGAGACCTTTTTTTTAATTCTGTAAGGAACAAAAGAGTTTGTTATTGATGATAAGGTTTGATCATAAAATTCCAGTAATTTTCTTGATAAAACTTATTGACATTTTTTATCATTTCTTCTTGTTCATCTACTCTCTGTGTCCATTTTAATTCTACTTCTTTTGTTCCTGAAAACACATCAGACATGTTTTCTTTAAGAAGTCCTATTTTAAACAATTGATCACATAAGAACTGAATAATCTCTGTTAGTATGAATCTTTATTCAAAGCGTACGAAAAAAGACCACTTTAGCTACGCATAACTTATAGCCCTAATTGCACAAATGACTGCTAATATCTTTAGATCTACAATTAGATGATCAAGACAAGTGCTACAAAAATCTAGATCTGTGCATTAGAAGACATTAAACAGTAAAAATAAGGTTTACTCCATAGATCCAATGGACAAGACACGAATATATCCAATGAATAATTTTATTAATGGCACCTGGGAGGAAAACACAAGAGGGTGTTCCCTGTTCTCCTCAATGGGATGGGTTCTTGTGAGTCCTCAGCACTTCAGATTTAGAACTTTTCTCTCTTGATGGTGTACAAAACCCACACAAAAATGGAAAAGCATGGCTATGATTATGGATCAATAGCTAGACCAAGTGTTGAGATCCAAGGTGATCTTTAGGCAACAAAAGGGACAAATGAATGGGAAAACCCTTCTATTTATAACAAAATATTGAGTTAGTCTAGAGATTGGTGCATAATTAAAATATTATTAACCAAATCTAGATCCAACTTTTATGGAATATTTTATTATATTTGTTGGAGGGAAAAGGAATTTTACTTGAGTCAAATCCCCTTATTTGTAAATAATAAATAAATAAATGATTTATTTATCATTTTAAGGATGTGATTAAGTAATAATAAATAAATAAATGATTTATTTATCATTTTAAGGATATGGTTGAGTAATAATCAAATAAATAATGATTTATTCAATTGTTTAAGGGTGAATTAGTCATATTTAACAAAGAATATGATTTAAATAAGATTTAAACAATTATTCTTTAGAAAATAATAAGATAAATAATGATTTATCAATTAATTTCTTTGTTTTGGGTTAAATATAACCACAAATATCAATTAAACTACTATTTAACTAATTATTTCTTGAGGAAAATCAAACAAATATATATTTATTTAATATTTCCTTATGGGGTTTCCTGGTTAGACCATAAACAACTTAATAAAGATGATTTACTAAGTTATTTTCATAGTGAAAGAAATTCTACTTGGATTAAAATTGGTCTTACATGATGTACTTGGGTCCATCTAATGATAATAGGTTAGATGACCAAATAATGGTGTAACATATTGCTCCCAGCGTGCGAGAATTAGGAGCTAACCGTATGATCGAAGTGCGTTGTAGGAACTCAATCACTAGACATCAAAGGGGAAGTCAAAGAGAGAGAAGTATAAGGTAAACCAAAGTGCTGAAAGAACTAGACCCTGAGGAGGTAACTTGCAAGTGTGACAAGTCTTGTTGAGTGAGTACCTGCTATAGACGGCGGGGGAGGCATACCTATGCCCTCTGAGGCAATGGTACAAAAAATAAAGTGCCCGGAAAACCATAGAACGCAATAATAAATCATATGCTGGCATAAAAATGAGCCAGATAAAGAACATGATAATGAATCCCATATACATATTGTGCGTGGGATAACAGTCAGGACTTGTACAACAACAACTAAGTACATGAGATACAAATGCAACTCAGATGTCCCTGAAAATAGGAAAGGGCTCTGAAAATCTGACTGATACATGCAAACAAAATGGCGTTGTAGGCAGCTAAGGCTGACATCATCAAATGTATGGAGCTGCATCAAAGGTGGTGATGAAGAGGTCATCCAAGTGTGTGGGGGGCTACCTGTAGGGCCACCCCCTCATGAGGGCTGGGACATCTCACACACACTTGAGAATCATTGATGTCAGTTGCTGCATCACGGAACCATCGAGTATACAGATCTCGATCATGCTAAAAGGAGCTGGAGCTAAGAAATAATCAAGTCAAAGGGCCATAAAGAGTCCCTTTGCCTGATTCGAGGCACCGAACTAGAGTGGAAGCTGCAACCAAGGTACACCGCCCTCTAGACCCGTCTTTTGGAATAAATGAGTTGATGTCGATAGAAGGAGATCCGCCATAGGTGAGCCAATAAGGGGCCCTCAACTAGGGTGCGAGAGAAAATAGTAGAGTAACTGATAGAATGACACCAATGATGATGATGAAATGGAGGGGAAAGAGTAGCGAACGGACGACTTCCCTTGTTAGAGCATAAAGGGCACGGATGACCTGGCAGCAACTGACACATCACCATGAGGGATAGGGGACAGCCAAACTAAATCCCATTATGTGCGACACGAGAGAGGGACCACACAATGAATGATGGGGGACTGCGGCAAGATGTAAAAGGGACTCGGGATAGACTCCATGAAAGCAATGATGACTCAACTCGGATTTTGTAAACAAGGGTGACTCAATGGTGTTGCCACATATAAATAGGGGATTATGGGGACCATAAAATCATGCGTACCAGATGGTGACTCATGACGAAAGTTGACACAAGCATGGAAAAGTATGGAGGCAACATGGTGCCCCCGATACAAGTGTTGCAAGTGAAGAAATTCGATTTTTGTGGAAGGGTGAAGTGGCACTTCTTTGGAAAATGTGTCCAAGTGAAGTATCAAATCACTAAAAACTAACAGATACCCATTTGAGGGCTCAGTGAGAGATTTCCAATGGTGTGGATGGTTTGGTAAATGGTGCTATGATTGGATCACGGAAAGCGAAAGAAGGAACGGGGGTTTCTATTTTAATAAGGCATTTTCCCTCCAAATTCATTCATTTGCATGTGGAGCTGTGGTGACTGTGGAGAGGAGAGAAGGCCCTAAATCTTGCGGTGATCATAGCGGACAAACCAACCGTTGGAAACAGGAGATTTCAGTTGCCTACTCTTTCTTTTCAGTGGATTAAAAGTTCAGATTCGGTCCCTAATGCTCAGTAAAAGCCCTCTACGCCCCCTCACAGCCGAGTCGCACTTTTTGGGGCAAAAAATGTGACTTGGGTAGTAGGTTTTGGCTAGATAAGTGCGACCTGTCCCATGTTAGGGCTTGAAAAGTGGGACCTGTCCGAGAGGGGTGTTTTGGTGCTGTTTTTTGGCTGAGCACTAGGGTTTTTTGATGAGAAGAAATCTTTCCTATCTGCATACTGATTGATATGATGGTTTTGTGCAGGTATGGTAGAATTACAGATCAATTGGAGAGAGAGAGACCTGGGCGCATTGTGTTCGAAGATCCGGGAGGATCAGCGTGTCCACAGTGCTTTGGCCAGGTTTGGGGTTTTGAATTTTGTGGAGAACCCCTTGATGAGAGGTAGGGAGCCCTTATTGGCCTGGATTGTCAACTACTGGGACCCAGACCATGAGGTATTTATAGTGTAGGGGCACCGGATTGAGTTGACGGTCTAGGATATATATTTCCTAACTGGTCTCCCACCACTTGGGATGGTAGGCAATACTCAGCCAGTATTAACGCGTGGGTGGAATATCATAGATTTTGTAGAGTGCCACTATCATCCAGGTCTCCAAGTCAAGTGGACTCGGATACCCATCGGGGATTTGGAGAAGTTAGAGACTCGTGTTGTGGCCGCAGCAGTGTTGCAGATCCTGGGCAACCAGGTGCTCCATCAGATTATGGGGGGACAGATGAAGTTGGTGGAGAGTGTTTTGAGTGGGACCTTCTATGGGTGGGCCCAGATGATGTTGTCATCGTTGAAATGATAGTTTTTGCTATGTAAGGGGCAAGTGAACCATGACTATGCGTATGGTACAGTATTGTGCTCTTTCTTCTTTGAGAATATCCCAACACTTTGACCTCGCATACAGCTCCCAGATGGTAGCCCGAGAGAGCCTAGGATGCACTGATGGGGGCGACTACTATGCAGAGGAGGAGGTGGAGCAGTTGGACGAGTGTTCCGTCCTGATTTATTTATTCGTTGGGATAAGATGCCACTGTATATATACGACTATCCCTATAGTGGGATGAGTTATTGAGGGGACCCAGATCTGCCACTTCCACCTGGTCATATATGGGGACCATATGGTAAGTGCCACATTGCCAATATTTTACGTGTATGTAATTTTTTTAGAATATTGTATGTAGTAATGATTCTTTTACTTTTGGTATGCAGATATAGCACCGGTAAAATCAACCGGGTACATGGGGCGTCCTGCAGTATCAGGGGCCACAGGATTTAGTGGACCAAGGGTGCAGAAAAATGAGGATGCAGCAGCCCTTCTGGAGGACATCCATCATAGATGCAAGAAGCTTCTAACCGGTCGTGAAAAATGAGGATGCAGCAGCCCTTCTGGAGAACATCCATCATAGATGCAAGAAGCTTCTGACCGGATGGAAAGACTTAGATGACCAGTACATAGAGCCATGTATTGGTTTACCCTCAGAATGGCGAGGGGTCATGCAACGCATGGCGATGGCCGGATATAATGTTCAGGATATATGAGCTGTGGAGGTAGAGCCATTGGCTCGGGATCCTCTAGATAGTGATTAGTGTGTAGGGGCATGTGGTGCCCCCATTTTTGAGTTTTTGGTAACATGCTATGGGCATGTCATATGTATCAGAGTTGATGAACTCTAAAACATTTTATACGACACATACTATGGATATGCATCGTTTTGATATTTTTATGCTATTGTCTTGTGTTAAATATGTGTGTTAAATGCCAATCCAGAATATGTTTTGCAATGCTATCTACGTAGTGGTTTTTTGCTCTAGGTACATGATTGAAAGTAATGATTTCAAATTCACGCATCAAAAGCTTCACTCGTAAATATCTTCTGAAAAGGATAGGATTATGCACACGATATACACCATTCAATTTCATGTGGAGGATGCGATGTGAAAGGGTATCATCTAATAAACCTCGCACAACATCATATTCGGCCTGATTATTGGTAGCAGTACCAATGCATACACCGTTTGAAAGAAAAAGTGCTTGCAAAGGGGTAAAAATGGCCCAACCTGCCGAGGCTAAATTTTGGGAGCAACAACTTGCACCATCGGCAAAACCGATATAAAGTGTCGACAGGGGGTCCCTTTGAAAGGTGCCACCATACAATAAATGGGAGGGTAATGAAAAATACTGGCAACCTGAGCGCATAGTAGAAATCAAATGCACTATATGGAAGGGAGTGATCTAAGTAGGATGTCTACTTCCCACATGCTGCCGATGAGGGGAAATGTGGGAGCTACGAGAGAAATAAATTGAGCTCAGGGTACATAAGTCACCAACGGTATGGATGATGCCATCATGTTTATGGGTAGGAAAGATGAAGTCAGGGGTGGACGTAGCTTCCATGATGTCGTTGTCACAACAAGAGGTGGAAAGACAGGAGGAAGGGAGACCACATGACGCGGCAGGGCTACCTGACTAATCATCATGATAAGAAAGACTCACATGAGCATCATCACAGGAGATGACATAAGATAAATCAGATAAAGGATCTACTGATGTTGAGCCCAGGGTGTTTGCTGAAAGGGGGTCAAGAGGAACAACATGAGAAGATTCAGAGGGAACTTCTGTCAAGGGTCTCAAGGATGATGAAAGGTAGAGGATAGTGGCTGCATGCTCCGTCATGTCGACATCAGGGGGGAATGTCAATAGGAGTGGGTAAATCCTCAGTCTGGCCTGCAATGTACTATGAAAGTATGGGAAAAGCAGATTGGTTCTATTCAATCTCGTATTCCCGAACTACCTCTAAAGAGGCATGGTAATGCGTTATGCAGGGAAAATGATGAGAGTAATGGCAATGGAGAGCACACAAAGCACAAGGGTGTTTGGTGTGAATAGTCTTGTTGTTCTTGGTAACAGTTGATGATGAAGCAGAGGTTTTGGGGACCGTCGACTCAGGGAACACGACATTAACCATGGGCTTAATGCGGGGCAACTTGGGACAAGTATGGGTGGCATGACCGATGACATCACACAGAGTGCGGGGCTTTGGAGGCAGGGGAGGTGCAAGGTCAGTCGGGGCTGCTTTGTCCTTTGAGGCCCTTTTGCAAGCTTTTCCCTTCTTACCCGAAGTAGTCACAACAGGAGGCGGTTCCTATTCAGGTGGTTGAGGCACTGTGACAATGGGATAAGTCAGGGGGACCGACTGAACCACGGTCAAAGTGAGATATGGTTTAGGTTGACCTGGCGAGGTGGTGGTTGGAGGATGAAGGTACTAAAATGGGAGCCCAATGGTCAAGTTAGGCAGAGAGAGGGTGGCCATGACAGGTGCCATGTGGATGCCTGGTGGAGGGACTAGGAACGATATCTAACCGGAGAGGTAATGGCCAGGTGGGATGGCTCCTAAATGGTTAAGGCGTGAAGGAACTGACCCAGGAGGATAAAAAGGCTCATGAGTACCAGCTGAAGGGCCATGAGGAAGAGGTCCAAGAGGCTGCATCGAAGGGCTAGGAGACGACTGCGGAGGGCGAGGGGGCTATTGACTAGCCGAGATGGGCCTCTTGAGAGAAGCCCGAGATGATTGCATCATGCCAACATTCGATGAGTTGGGATCATAGATAGGAGGAGGAATACCAGGGAAAGTACCAAGAAAGAAGGAGTCCTTATAGATGCCAGGTGAGACACTGGTCAAAGGGTCGATAGTTTTCTTGTTGGCCACCAAAGAGATAGTGGACTCAGGGCAGGTCTGAGCCTTTGGCTCATAATATGTCAACTGGTCAATGGTGACTATCTTTCTATTATGGGGGAAGGACATCTTGCAGTGAACCGTGGAAGGGACAGCTGACATCGCATAAGTGTAGCTATGACCCAAAAGAATGTTGTAATCCAAGGGAGTGTCTATGATTTCTATGTCAAATAAAACTGTCTTTCCCACAAGAGTGATAGGACAATTACGGAAAGAGCCAATGGGCTTGGAGGTGTGGTCATCACACGCTCCGAGAGTGACTGTGGAAGGGTTCAAATAAGGAGACCCGAGTTGTTTCCAAACTGAAGCAGACATCATACAGGTGGATGCCCCCTCATCAATAATGCACCAAGAAACGTTGGCATTCCGGATCTTGACTGGGATTTGGAAAGCGACGAAAGCATGGATAGGAGGATGTTCTGACCGGTCAACATAAAAGACAATCAATCGATGATCAGAAGGGTCTACAGCGCCCATGGTAGACATAATAGATTTACGTTGTGAAGGGCACGACTGGAGGAGTTCTAGCATTGAGATGGCAGCAGGGGATTGTGCCAAATCATCGACTATGATATACAAATGGGCGGCTTTTCCAGATTCAGCATTTCAGCTTAGTGGACCCTTAGGGATGTTGGTATGAACCTCTGCCCTACTCTGAGGGATCTTCAATGGGCCATTAGGTGTTGAAAGAGGCTCTATAGAGACCAAAGGAGGTGGCTCGGGGACAGACACAGCAGGAGGCTTGTTGTATTGATGGGACCGAGTCTGAAGATTGATGTCTACGGTTCAAGGTTGATTGGATTTAATCATGAGAATATGGTCATTGTGGGTACCAGACAGAAAATTTTGGGTAATAGTGTGGTATACAGGAGGTTGGGCAAAGAAAGGAGGCATGATGTACCCTAAATACGTGCTACCAAGAGGGGAATATGTGCAGGGGGTGTTGGCCTTCTCCCGAGGAAGATCAGAGCCCATGGGAGGTTGAGCAATGACGACACACATAGGGCACCAAGGAAAAAGAGACCGACAATGGCAGGGAGGTGCAAAATAAAGTGATTACAATGTCGAAACAAGGGAAAATTGGTGCAGGATCAAATGATTTCAATGTTTTAGAGTCTTTTCTTGGCAGTGTTAACCAAGCCCTTTTTTGCTTAGGGTGTGTTTGTAAAAAGTGTGTAAATTTTAATTTTTAAACCGAAACATTTGTAGAGAAAAAGAAAAAGTGATGTTTTATAACTGTAAATAACCCTGGAAATGACAATATACAGGCTTGCAAAACAGAAAATAAACAGCTAATAATGCAATAATCTAAACCCAAGAAGGTGGGCCTCTCAACAACTAGTATATAGGTGAGCAAAAAACTAATTTAAACACACTAAAAAAAATTCTAATAGATCTTGGGTCAAGAGGGATAGAGATCTAAAAGACAAAATCTGTTGGAAAGTGGTGCAGAAAACAACAACAAATCAGACGAAAATTGCTGTAAAAAGAGGTGGCGAAAGGCTATCTCTAGGAGGGAAGCAGAGTGCCCCCTAATGGGAAACCCAAACAAAGCTAAATGGGAAGATTTGGATGGATAACAAGCTGATCTGAAATGGATCTGATCATGAGGTATCAGATCTGAAAAAATGGCTAAAGACTCTAAAATTTCAGACAACCTCCAACAACAAACACTCTTCCACAAAAACTGGAGGGTATTGAAGGCCTAGGGGGCTAGGTTCCCGCTTAGTTGAGAGAAACAGAACAAGTACAGGTCCAAAACTGGCGGAGACAAAGGTTAGAAAACCCTGAAGAGAGGCTAAAAAAAAACTGGAAAACTTTCAGAAAAATCCCTGCAGAATGTCCAGGTCATAGGTTTTGGCCTGCTTTTAGTAGAGGTCGCACTTTTTTGGTATTAAAGTGCTCCCTGGAGGTCCAAGTCATAGGTTTTGGGTAGAAAACTGTGACCTGCACTTCCGGCACTCTCGACAGTAGGTTTCAGAAAAATTTTTCTTCTCGTCTGCGACTGATGTCGTTCACCTGTTCAATTGGTCCGAAAACACACAGAAGTTATATTTTTATCGTTTTAGGGTTTTATGGGTTAAAAACAACATCAAGAATAAGAAAAGCGAGGGTTTGAAGAGAAATACTAGGGTTTGGAGCAGCCATATATGCAAGGATCAGAAAAATGATAGCGGTCGTAATGGTAAACTGGTGTGGAGTCACTGGTTGTTAGTATGAATCTTTATTCAAAGTGCATAAAAAAATACCACTTTAGCTACGCATAAATTATAGCCCTAACAACAAAAATGACTACTAATATCTTCAGATCTGCAATTAGATGATCAAGAAATGTGCTACAAAAATCTAGATCTATGCATTAGAAGACATTAAACAGTAGAAAAATAAGATTTACTCCATAGATTCAATATACAAGACAAGAATATATCCAATGAATAATTTTATTAATGGCACCTGGGAGGAAAACACAAGAGGGTGTTCCCTATTCTCTTCAATGGGATGGGTTCTTGTGAGTCCTCAGCACTTCAGTTTTAGAACTTCTCTCTCTTGATGGTGTAGAAAACCTAGACAAAAATGGAAAAGTATGGCTATGATTATGGATCTATAGCCAAACCAAGTGTTTAGATCTAGAGTGATATTTAGGCAACAAAGGGCGACAAATGAATGGGAAAACCATTCTATTTATAACAAAATATTGAGTTAGTCTAGAGTTTGGTGCATAATTAAAATATTATTAAGCAAATCTAGATCCAACTTTTATGGAATATTTTATTATATTTGTTGGAGGGAAAAGGAATTTGACTTGAGTCAAATCCCCTTATTTGTAAATAAGAAATAAATAAATGATTTTTTTATCATTTTAAGAATGTGATTAAGTAATAGTAAATAAATAAATGACTTAGTTATCATTTTAAGGATATGGTTGAGTAATAATCAATTAAATAATGATTTGTTTAATTATTTAAGGGTGAATAGACATAGTTAACAAAGAATATTATTTAAATAAGATTTAAACAATTATTCCTTAGAAAATAATAAGATCAATAATGATTTATCTAATTAATTTCTTTGTTTTGGGTTAAATATAACCAGAAATATTAATTAAACTATTGTTTAACTAATTATTTCTTGAGGAAAATCAATCAAATATGTATTTATTTAATATTTCCTTATGGGGTTTTTTGTTTAGACCATAAAAAACTTAATAAAGGTGATTTACTAAGTTATTTTCATAGTGAAAGCAATTTTACTTGGAGTAAAATTGGTCTTACATGATGTACTTGGGTCCATCTAATGATAATAGGTTACTATGACCAAAAAATGGTGGAACAATATCATTTGATTTGTTGGATGTCTAGGTCGCTGCTTTTTCTCCTCGGATGATTTGTGCTTTCCACTCTGTAAATAAAAATTCTTTGTGAAGCTTATCTATTTTTGGTAGATTAGCTTGTCTTCATGTATCATAATTTTTCCACTAAATGTATTCTTCAATTTTCTTTTCAAATTTCTCACATTCTATTTTCTGAATTGTTATTTGCTAAATCATTATCTTATTAGAATCAAAATAAGAATTAATCATAGAAGCTTGATGACAAAATACTTTTTTCTCTTCCTTTATCATAGTGTTTATATTAAGTGCTTCTTTGATGGATTTTTTTAATTGTGATTGATTTTGTAGGTCTATCATTGTTCTTTCCGGATGTGCCTACTTCTCATTAAGCTTTGTTTGATGCTTTAACTTGAGGCTCTCGATATATTTATAAAATTGTGTTTAAATTTATTTGATTTTCTTAATGTTCTTGGATTTTTCTTCCTTTAACAATTTTTCTAATTCTTGTACTCTAGTTTCCTTTTGTTTCAAAAATATTATAACTTTAGTTGCCTTATGAACAGTGGCTATGGCATATGCTCTTGCATATTGTGACAACTTAGTTAGATGATCAGTGGGATCATCTGAGGAAGCTTTCCAAAGTACATCAACTGACTCATCTGTTAGTTTCGGGGTTATGTCATCAATCCTTCTCCTTTTATTCCTTTTAACTATAGCCTTGTAGCTAGGACTGTATAAAATATATAATGATGGAATGTCTTCAATTTGTAGAACGATTTGATCTGTAGGGTAAGCCGGTATGATTTCTTTGTCATTTATTGCTGGGATTCTCTATAGAGGATTGACAGTTTCAACGATCTTCTGAGAAGGCTCTGGCATTTGAAAACTTGATGTTTCATCAATATTGACTTTTTCCTTACGAGTCTTTAATGCTTCGGAAAATTGCTCCCATTCATTCACCAAGTATTTTCTGTGAGATGATTTATATTGATCTAACATGTTCTGATCCTTTTGAACTGATTTTGAATTTGATTCAGTCCCATTGCTCTTTGTCTTCTCTTGTAACTCGATTTATTGATGAATTTTGTCAATTTATAAATTTTCTTTCTTAGATTCAGATTCATCCTCAGATTGATCTGAATTATCAGACTGCTCCTGTCATTGACCAGATTCATTTTTAGAGCCATCTTTCATTTCTTCATTGAGACTAGTGCTTGGAGTGTGTTTTTCATCTTCAATAACTAGCAAATTCAAAGACATATTTTTCAATCTCTTGTTTCTATATACTTGAAATGCTTCAGCATTTTATTGATTTAATTGACTAGAAAACCTTATAACAATATTAGAGAAATTTTCAATGCCTTGGAAGAAGTCATCAAATTTATCTTCTTCCTTTATGAAAGGCTTCATTTTGAGCTTTTCCATGTAGTTTTCAATTACATTGTTGGGGTCATATAATCTTCCTAGCATGAATGCCAATTTCAACAACTGAATGTTAGGAACCTCTTTCTATGTATGGTCGATATTAGCCAGAGTAAATGTGCCGAACTGTAGAGGGAAAGAAGGCCAAATAGCCTTTTTATCATCTTTTAACTATTTTGTGACACCGTTGATGACTTGATAAGCTATTTCCCTTGCAAGCAGTTTATCTGGAACATAGTAGGGTAAAATATGTGGAAAAGAATAACTTCCAAATACTCAGATATATGTGAACGTTTCTTCAGTAAACCATCTAGCTATATGAATAATATCTTCATTGGCTTCTTTGGAAACCCTAGGAGCATTTTTTTTGAAAATCGTCTGAGACATGGGTAACATAACTCCATAGAATATTTTATAGAAATTTAGGTGGAATTTAGAGTCTCAAAGTTCTTCATCGTAGATATGAATTGGGGTAGATTTTTCAATGGTCCATTTCCAACCCATGATTGGAAATGCAGAAGTGAGACAGATGGAATCCTTGACATAGGCAGACATGTAAAAGGGCAGAGTTTCTTTGTATGAAGCACTCCTTATGTTCCTATATTCAATGATATGTTTTGCTAGTTAATTGGATAAAATGTCTGCCCAATTTAAGATAGACGAATTGACGATTGTGTCAATTAGGGGAACCCAATCTCTTGGGAAACTAGTACTATCAGTCTTGGAAAATATTCTACATAAAATAGCAGCGACATAACAATAAGGATTAGGAATTTGTGTAATTGGGTATGTATTGGATTTAACTTACTTAAATTTCCCTTTATTTTCTTTCCATTCATGGACGACTTTGATAAGATCTGGATGTTTTGCTTTGAAAATCTGCACATATCTATTATCATATTTCTACTACGGAGTTGGTTGATGGTACATGGCTGCTAAATCTTCCGCTTTAAATAACCCATAATCTCTCCTCTGGAATTCTTGAAAACTCTATCTTTGATATTTAAGTGTTCGACTACCCACCTAATCATGTTTGTATAAGGCAGAATCTTCTGTCTCACAACTATTCTATGAATATGCAAGCATGAAAAGTCAAAAAGAGTTGCATCAGAGGTAGAATCAGTGCATGTTGCAGAAATGTTATTTATCACTCTTGGTCCTTCATCTTCAAAAGGTTTGTACATTGCTTCCCATGACTAACTACCACAGTCTTCGTTGCATACATTGTCTGAGAAGAACGAAGACATATATGTGTCTTTTGCCAATGATACTTGAGAAATCTCTTTGCCCTTTTACTCATTTCGGACTTATTCAACCCGATAATTTATTTCCTAAGAGAAAAGTGAAATTATCATATGAGTATCATAAATATAGATCAGTCATTTATTCCAAACTCATGTGAGAATATGTCAATCTATCAATCATCTCTTCATAATTCCTTATTTAATGTTTCACATGGCTTCGCACGTAATATCCATCTATTGTTTTAAAGTTGTTAAGATCTTATATGACATAATCTATTTTTACACATTGATTTCATTAAATGAACAAATCGAAATGATTCAACATAATATTTCATGATTGTCTCATAAAAATTGCGAAATGCGATCTACGCAAATCATAGATCGCATCATTTTTAAGATACGTTAAATTATATATTATAATTTGTGCGGATGCGATTTGTAAAAACTTATAGTGGAAGCGACAACGAAATGGATTTATATTCTTTAATTTATTTGCTTGTGGGGTCCATGTTCATCGTGACTTATAACGTTTATTTCTTCAAGCTTTACTAAATAAAGTGCGATGCGGAAAAATTAAACAAAACGATTTAAATATTTTTTATTATTTATTTGGAAAGGATTTTTTAAGAGCACATTTCGCATTTCGTTGATTTTATGTTTTATGATTCTTTTTGAAAATAAAATATGTGATAAGCGATGTGCTTTTTAAGGAAAAAAGCAAAAAAATTTATTTTCTAAGTTTTTATTGTAGGAAATTAAAATGTAATTTCCTATTTGTTTCTAAAGGGTCCTTATTTATGAAAAATAAATGGGGGGTTGTTGTATAGCACAACACCTTCGAATGACAAAAAAACAAGAATCTTGTCAAATGCATTTTTCCAATCAATTGTGACCAAGTTGTCGAGCTTCCAGGTGAATCTGTACCCAAACGTGTTTATGCTTTTTTGCATGAGATGAATCTATACTCAAACGTGTTTCAGGAGGAATTCTTGCACTGTTGGTGCAAAGACTTATTCACCTTCCACCAAGAAGGCATATTATTAATGATATTATTACACAAAATGCTCTTCAAATTAATTGACAAGAATAATTCATAATTTAATATCTATTGCCTCTTAATGCCTCTAAATATCAACTTAATAAGATAATGACAATTAAAAATGCTAGTCACAAGCATAAATTTATTTGATAAAAATCTTGAAAATTTGGAAAAAAAAGGAGGTTCAACATCCTCACATTGATCTTCTTGCACATCCTCATGCAAGGCGAAACCTTTAAATTATGAAATATGAAATAAGGCGGGGGAAATCTTTGAATATTATGCTATGCTTCTGATAAGAGTGTTAGCAAAATTTTTAGCAAGTAAAGATGAATATGCATCATATTGTACTGCATTCATTAGCATGTAACATAACTATTATAATGCCAGCGAACACCATGTTACAGCTCTAATGAAATTATCAATTTTAAGAATGTGACAAGATTAGGTATAGAAAATAGACATTATGGAGAAAAGAGTATTTCACACACCTCCTATTTTTTCTCAAATGAACTCCCTGTTTTTCTTCTACCCAGAGTCTTATGATAAAAATGAAGTTTCTGCTAAAAAGGTGCAATATCAAGAAGACTACCGCAAGCTTCTTGCTCCTACTATAGCAATATTATACCTATACTATGTAGCACACATTTAGAGGAAATTATAATCAATACACATGGTTTCCAAGAAACACCTTGTGAGTAGTCATCATTGATTAATTTATCACTCTAATCAAAGTCAGTTATAATGTGAGAAAAGGGAAAGAACAAGGTAATTTTACACTTTCCTGGAGAAATGAGCAACCTCTCTATTGAACACTATAAATTTCATTGTCATCCATATTCAAAACTAAATTTCCCCTTGATCAATACCAAGAATAACCTTTACTAAGGGTAACACATCATTAAAGATTCATGATTTTTGAAAAATAGAACTCAAAGAATCATGTCAAAATCGTCTTAAAGTCATTGTCTAAGAATTAAAATGATGATTTTCAGGGAAAGAGAAGTATAACCAAGAAAATCATGGTATAGAATCAACTTTAATACCATAGAGATGGCCCTGCTTCCCGCCGGTGTCCATAACCTTGGTAGGGATGTCTTTTGACTGAGAAAAATGTTTATGTCCCACTTACTAAATATAGATTCAGAGTTAGCTTATTTGAATTTTATATGAAGTCCACTATCCTGGCTTCGTAACCAACTAATGGTAGTGCCACTCACAATAAGTAACATGGATGAAAAGGCCGGATCATGATGAGACCTGCTGTCTTGCAGCATTTGGCTAGAAGCCATTACTCTGGCTTGGTGACCAATAGCAGTAATGTTATGCATGTTAGGTCTCATGATCGTGGTAGGTCAACTCATCACAAGAACTCCTATCCTCCCCTAAATATTTTGTAAGCCCTGATTATGATTAAGCTTAAAGGTTACTTAATAAGTGGGGAGACAGATACACTCCTTAAGAGTACATGATGGCGTGAAAAGTTTTTAATGACTAATCATTGTTGGCTAATTCCTCTACCCTAAAGACTTATTGAAGATATCCCATATAATGACTGAAATATTCCTTGAGTTGATAATGCTAGTGTTATCATGAGTATCTCATTATAATCTTTACAAGAGTGGTCCACCATAAGGCGATTTTTCAATAGTACCTTCTAAGGGAAACTGGAAACATATATTTCAGATGACAACTCATTTGGAGTGATTAATCCTGGTTAATTTTGAAAAATCATAAGGTATTAGAGTGAATTGTACTCAACAAAATTTGTCACAAATGTGTGTTTTAACAACTAATGTGGATCAAGAGTAGTTTTAGTGGCCATACTTTAAAAATAAAAACCCTAATAGAATTATTATAACATATTTTATTCATGGCATTTTATTCTTCTACCCTACCCTACCATAACAAGAGGAGGACTCATTTTTAAGTATATGAGTACTTCCAATGCATCCATTTGTGCAACAGAATGATAATTATACTCATGTTCAAATTTGAAAAGGATATACAAGACAATACTAGAACCTGAGGTACTAGCTACAGTAACTGATGTGATGCTACAAATTGTCAAATGATAAATGAGGAGTGGATACTGACACTCATTTGGAATCAAGACTCTATGGGATATATATGCTCTTGGTCACTTGATTCATGAGCAAAATTCAATGCATCATGTAAATCCTCCATATTTGTTTGTTTATCCTCTAAATTGCAGGCCAGATTAGATAAATGTTCTACTTCTGATGGCTTCTCCTTATCACGCATGATCCACAACTTCTTGGTCTCCTTAGTAATATCTTCCATATCTTCATTAAAATTTTCTTCCATATGAATAGACCTTTCTCTGATTGATTCCAAAATGTGATCTTTTTGTGAAGAAGAGACTCTGGATTCTCCTATAATTTGAGATAATTCTTGGAATAACATCACACTTCCTGAAATTTTCTTGCTAGCTGGAAATTATTATTAGCACCAAAATTGAAATCTTCGTTTACGAACAACCAAACATTGGAGTGACCCCAAGAAAAATCGGTTGCGTGGCTCTTCTCTTATGTCTTACCGTCATCTCTGCCCTCTAGTTGCCTTGCAAAGATAGAAGAAAAAAATAAATCAAATAATATCAATTGCAATAAAGAAATAAACCACACTTTGCAGTAAAGAAATCAACCACACTTTGTAGTAAATAAAATCACTCATTATCAAGAAAGAAAATCACTCATTTGTAGAAATAAAATCACTCCTTTGCAATAAGGAAAACTTGGCATATGAGCTTTATGGAAATACCATCCAGTATGCTACAGCAAGAAAGGATAATCTCATTAAACTAAAAATTTAATTGCGAAAGAAAAAAAAAACATAACAAATCACGAGTCCTTATCCTACAACACCTCCCCGGCAACGGCGCCAAACTGTTGGGAGGTATAAATGCTAGATTTACACCCACATTTAAATTTTCAATCCAGGGTTGTAAGACTTCGTGACGTAGCATAATATATCCCAAAATACGGCCTCGAAGATTTGTAAAATGAAAACACTAAAAATAATTCAAAAAATCATTCACGAAAAGAAATCAAACATTTCACACTGCAAATTAATAATGTATGCAGGAAATAAAGGATGCAAAAACTTCTTAAAAGACAGAACCACAATGTAAATATGAAAGCATAAAATAAATAACTAATTAAAATCTCTACTTAAAATACTTCTTTCGAATGAGGATGGAAAGGAATTGCAATGTTTAATTCAGAATTTAAATTATCGAGCGAGGATATCTTCAAGAGTGTTGTTGGACACTTTACTTATGTTAATAAAATGTACTTAAAATAATCTTGATATTTGAATAAATGTTGTTTCCTTAAAATACCGAGATAAATTCCATGTAATGGTTTAAGTTGTTTATAAGTTTCAAACAATATGAATATAAAATCACATGAAATTATTACTATCCCCGCCTTCAATCCCTGCAACTCGAAATATGTTTCGTTATAAAATAAAATCAACAAGGTAATAGTAAAAATGAGAAAAGAAGCACTTGTTAACTCTACTCTATTTTTAGTCTAATTTCTAGAACACAAATAATTTCTAAATTAACGACATCACTAAATTCACTATTCAAACATGTGCAATTAATTATAACACATAAAGGAAACGACCAAACAAAGTTTGAAGCACATTACATCATTTAGAAAATGAAACACACAATTCATGAAATGAAACACAACCAAACACAAGCATGTAATAAAATGAAGTGAACTAAATCATACTAACAGGAAATGAAATGTAATAGACTAAATAAATTCTAAGTAATCTAAACAATGAGTTGACTGATGGGACCAATCACCCAACTCGATCTTCTTGGAGATAAACTACATTAACACATCATCTCAGAAATTCAAAACAACCTGGAATTGTAAATTAAATGTGGATTCACATTGCTACAGAAATTGGATTACACAAATACTCAATCAAATCCATTGATACAAATTCTACAATGTTGGGCTCCAATCCATAATCGAGCTTTCTTCTACAATCCCTAGCCTACTTTTGTGATCTCGTCCTCTCCTAAAGGAATTACAATAACGTAATCCATTTTCCTTCATTTTTTCCACTTTGCCTCGCAGGTGGATTCGAATCCTTCTAAGGATCTCTGCTTCCCCCAATGCACAACAATCTCTATTATATAACAGCAACACTGCTCCTATTAACTGGATTGATTATTACATGGTATATAAATTTAGGATTTATTTTGTTAATATAAATTTGTTAATGTTATGTCCCTATATTACTAATATATTCCCTTATTGTTGTTATTGTAACCCCCTTATTGTTATTGTTGTACCTTAAAGCCCCGATATCGTTATTATTGTTCCCTTACATTATTATTGTTAGGTTGGTTAGAATTAGATTGTGGCCCCATGGACTCCTATATAAAGAAAGGAGGTTTTGGTCATTTGAGTCACCTTGTCTTGAGGATGAACCAAATTAGTTGGTTTGAAACATTGACCTAATCCTAATGATGTGATTAATCTGAAAGATAATTATCTACATTATGGATCACAAAATTCTTAGATCTAACATCATCCAAGAGTGTTCATTTATGTAATGTATTAGATGTTTCCCACTCGAATTGGCTGATTTCTAAGGTGTTCATCTCTATTTTCTACTATTTTTATAGCTAGTTTCATAACATTTCGTATCAAAGCTTTGGATTATAGGGTTTCGCTGCTCCAAACAGGTCATCATGGAAACTTCGCTATAACGTTTTTTCTACGAAGGTTCCGAAGCTTAAATTTTTATAGTGAGAAGCCGAAATCCTAAGGAACACTATGTAAAAAGTTCAAATCTTGGTTCACAATATTTTCGGAGATATGAGCTGTGGAGTTTAGGTTTTTTTTTTCAGGCTCTCTAATCTCAACTAAACCAGGTCATCGTGGAATTTGAGCTATAAATTTTTGTATACTAAGTTTCAAAAGCTAAAATTTATACAGAGCAAAGTAGAGATCCTGAGGAACATCCTATAAACATTTCAGATATTGGTTCAGAATATTTTTGGAGATTTGATCTATGGAAGTTAGGATTGTTTCAGGATGTTGAATTTCATCTCAAAGAGGTGATCGTACAAGAAACATCATAGCTCTCTCTCTAAGTGTTGGATTGGAATTCTTTAAAAATTGGATGCAAGTACAGAGACTATAGTTTCTTGTGTATCAATTTCAGATCTGAAGGAGGAAACAATGACATGTGGCAAGTCATACAATTTTTCTCTACTAAACCAATCCATAATTAGGTCATCGTATGAGATTGGGCATAACTTTGTCTTGAAGAAACCAAATCAGGTTAGACATGTGGAATTCGAAAGAAGATTAAGAGTGCTAATTCAGGGACAAATTTCAAATATTGAAGACCCTAAATCACAAAGAAAATTCAGTTTCAATATCAAACTCCTCAAAATCAAGAAAATGGTGTGTATTTTTTTTTAAATTGCATAAGTCTTGTTTGAAAAATCAATTATAAGTGATTCGAAAGGCCTATTGAGCATAGATATCAGTATTGGGCTCTAAAATTTCTCCTAAAAATAATTCAACACCAATTAAGCCCTCAAAGTACTCCACTATGACTCATGAAGATGCACAATTGCAACATGATCTATCAAAATTACAAGAGCAAGTGCACCAAATTTCGCTCTCACAAAGAGTAACAAAAAATGAAATGGAATTTTGAAGAAAGGCGTGGAAGAAAAGATGGATGTTTGAAGAATAATATGGATGGTTTCAATAAAGGCTTGGAAGCTAATATGGATGGCATGGAATTTGGCATGGAAGATAAGATGGATGACATGGAAGAAAAAATGAAAGACAACATGGAAAAAATGAAGAAAGATCTAAAAGTAGACATGGAAGGTTTGACAAAGTTGATACAAGAAATTTTTCCTAATGGCGAAAATATAGTAGAGGAAACTCATGATGAGAAAAAAATAAATGTTAATCATGATTTCATAAACTCTAATGTTGTATGGAAGAACCACAATATTCCAAAGATGGATATGAGGAAGTTTGATCACAAGGAACCCGTAACATGGATACTACAGATGGAGAAATATTTTTATCTCAATAATGTGCATAAAACAAAAAAGGTACGCATTACAACATTACATTTAGAACAAAATATATTTGTATGGTATCGATGGATTTTCTCCCGTAAAAAAAAAAAATCACTTGGTCAATTTTTGTGGAGGAAATGATAGCACATTATGAGAAAAAAAAGAGAAAACCCTTCTTTAGCCAAATGATAAATCTCAAACAAAAGGGTTCAGTGGGGGAGCACATTGATGACTTCCAAAAATTGAATATAAGGGTAATTGATATTCCAAAGGAGCACACTATTGATGTCTTCATAAGGAATTTAAAGGATAACATCCAACATGAAGTTTGTGTTTGGGAAGCTGATTCATTGGATAAGGCACTCAGGTTGGCAAGAAAAATTGAATGTAAAATTATGGCGACAAGGAAGCCTACCACTCACATCTATAAAGATGGAAGTGTTTACTCCTAGACATCCACAACCTACAAGGTTGACACCACAACAATTGGAAGAAAAAATACCTAAATGGATTTGCTACAGATGTGATAGAAAATACCCTAAAGGTCATAAGTGTGCCGAGAAGAAATTATTTTACACATATTTTGAAGAGGAGGAATAAAATGAACAAGAAACTTAAAAATAAGAGGATATACACTAGGAACCAACCCTATAAGAAGAAGAAATGAGGCCGACCATATTGTGTAATGCATTGGCAAGAATTACCACTCCTCAAACTCTCGGGATAGAAGGACATATCAAGAAGAAAAAGGTAATAGTTTTGATTGATTCGGGTAGTACCCATAATTTTATTCATTGTAAGGTATCCAAGGAATTGAATTGTTTCCTATACCCAACACCAAAATGTCAAGTGATGGCTGAAAATGGAGGAACTATAAATTGCTCTGGAAAATTTCATAATATCAAGCTATCCATGGGGTAATATGTATTGAATAGTCCAATGCTTTCCATTCCAATGGGAGGTGTTGATGTTTTACTAGGAGTACAATGGTTACAATATTTGGGAATGATAGTTTTTAATTTTTAAGAAATTTTCTTGAATTTTTTTCAGAACGAAAGGAAATAAAATTATGGGGTATAGCAGGGAATCCAGGAAAGATAATAAGCTCTAATGTCATGACAAAGCTTCTGAAGAAAGGAAAACGAGGTGTAATTGCACAATTATGCTCACTATAAGTTCCAACATCAAAATCATCTATTTCTCCAAATCTCGAAAAAGTCTTGGACAATCATTCCAAGGTGTTTGAAACTCTCAAAGGACTCCCACCTATTTGTGATCATGATCATGCTATCATTTGATTCTAGGAAGTGTTCCTCCAAACATCATGCCTTACAGATAGCTTTATGTCCAAAAGAGCGAAATTGGATATATGATTGCATAAATGTTAGAGGCTGGTATAATTCAACCTAGTCAAAGTTCTTTCTCTGCCACAATAGTATTGGTGCACAAGAAGGATGGATCATTGTGCATGTGTCCGGATTATAAGGAGCTCAATAAGCTCACTATTAAAGATAAATTTTCCATTCCTATGATTGATGAATTATTGGATGAATTACATGGAGGAATTTATTTTACTAAGTTGGATCTTTGTTTAGGATATCATCAAATTAGAATGAAGATTGAAGATATTCCGAAAACAACATTTTGAACTCATGAGGGTCATTATGAATTTTTGGTCATGCCTTTTGGCCTTACTAATGCACCTTCTACATTTCAAGGGTTGATGAATTCCATTTTCAAATTCTTCCTTAGAAAATTTGTGCTAGTATTTTTTGATGATATACTAATCTATGACAGGTCTTGGAAGGATCATGTTCAACATGTTGATAGGGTGCTCAAACGAGTGGAGGAGAAACAATTATATGCAAAATCATTCAAATTTTTCCTTGGATTACAAGAGGTGGAATATATGGGTCATATTGTATCTCACAAGGGTGTTAAAGTAGAGCCTAACAAAATTGAAGTCATTAAGGAATGGAAATTCCCCACAACCATAAAGTAGTTGCACAGATTTCTCAGCTTAACAAGGTGTTATCGCAAGTTTGTTAAGAATTATGGGAGAATAGAAGCACCTTTAACAACATTATTGAAGAAAGATGCATTTTCATGGACTCCTAAAGAAACTAAGGCCTTTGAACATCTTAAAGTGGCAATGGGCCTAGCACCAGTATTAGCTATGCCAAACTTCATAAAAACTTTTATTGTGGAATGTGATGCCTCAGGAAATGGAATAGGTGATGTTTTAATGCAAGAAGTCAGACCCATTGCTTTTGAAAGTTGTCCAATCAAATGAAAGTATTTACAAAAGGCTATTTATGAGAAGGAAATGTTGGAACTACTAAATGCACTAAATAAATGGCGACCTTACCTAATGGGAAGAAAATTTAAGGTAAAAACTTATCATGATAGTCTTAAACACTTTTTGGAACAAAGACTATCTTCAGAAGAGCAGAAAAAATGGGTCAAAAATATGTTGGGTTATGAATTTGAAATCATCTACAAAAAAGGGAAGCTAAATGTTGTTGCAGATGCACTCTCAAGAAACGATGAAGAGGTGGAAGCATTGCTTTCTGCCATTTCTATTATCCAACTAGATTGGATAACCAGAGCAAGGGATGAATGGAAGAAGGATGAAGAACTGTGGACACTCATTCAAAAGTTGCAGCAAGATCCTAGTACATCTGATACATTTAGTTGGAAAAATGATTCCTTATGGTACAAATATCACTTATATATTTACAAGAATTCCCAACTAAAACAAAATATTCTTTTCAAATTGCACACTATCCTTTAGGAGGACACTCGAGATTTTTAAAAACTTACCACAGGGTGAAGAAAGATTTTTTTTTGGATGGCCTTAAATCTGATATTCAAAAATTTGTGGTGGAATTTTTTGTTTTCCAGCAAAATAAAGTTGAGACAATTAATACCTCGGGTCTTCTACAGCCTTTTTCCATTCCAAGTCAATGTTGGGAGGATATTTCGAAGGATTTTATTACATGTTTACCTAAGTCCGAAGGAAAGAGTGTCATCATGGTGGTAGTTGACAGATTCACCAAGTATGCACACTTTTGTGCATTATCTCATCCATTTAATGCAAGTACAATTGCTACTTCATTTATGGAAACAATTAAAAAGATACATGGAAACCCAAACATTATTGTAAGTGACAGAGATCCCATTTCTACAGGAAATTTTCAACCAGAATTATTTTCTTGTCTAGGTACTCAACTAGATCATATCTCATCTTATCATCCTCAATCCAATGGTCAAACTAAGATAGTGAATAAATGTTTGGAAGGATATGTTCATTGTTTTTTATCTGATAAGAAAGCACAATTATTCAAGTGGTTACCTATCGCTGAATGGTGGTATAACACTTCCTTCCATACTATAGCAAAAATGACCCCATTTATGGCATTTTATGGATATCATCCACCATCCATCACATCTTCTTTAAGGGAATATTGTAGGATTCAAGAAGTGGAATATCACATTGACCATCAACAAGAAGTTATCCAACTATTAAAGGATAACCTAGATTTGGCACAAAATCAAATGAAGAAACAATCAGATCAACATCACAGCGAGAGAAGTTTTGATGTAGGAGGCAAGTGCATCCAGTTTTCCATGTTTCATGCTTAAAGAGGGTTATAGGGGACAAACTTCCAGTTCAAAAAATATTTCCAGAACATTATGAGGAAGGTAAAACCATATTGGAACATGAAGTAGTCACGGAAACAAGAACTCGACAACTAAGAAATCGATCAATTTCAGAGTATCTCATCAAATGGAAGAACTTACCCACTAAAGATTCGACATGGGAGGGTGATAATTTTATACAAAAGCACCCAGAGCTACTCAAGCATTGAGGATAGCACTTTTTTGAATGAGAGGAGAATTTTAGGTCCCTATATTACTAGTATAGTCCCTTATTGTTGTTAGTGTAACACCCTTATTCTGTAGTATTCCTAAATTATCACACAGCTAATTGGAATATTAATTTTTTATTTTTCTCTTTGATAGAGGAATAAGAGTATATGGGGACACATAAATATCCTTAGTAGGAATAAAAGACACTCCTAGTGTGAATGGAGGTCATCTAAAAGATGGATTCAAGACCCTTAGCTATGAAAAGGGGCTGGAGCATGAAGACTAGGTCAAATTTGACCAAATCAAACAATGTTGTTATGGAGGAGTGGCATTTAGGATGGGACAACACGGTTTTGGAGGGAGATTGAATGCATGGAGGTGGTGACCTAATTGAGTGGGGCCAAAGGTGAAGAAGCTCATAACCTATATAAGGAAGAGGATGGCAGCCATATGGGGTTATCTTTTAGATTATTATTTTGTATATGGTTTGTTTAGATGTGTTTCTCTCTTCAGTTGTTTAGCTAATATTATAGTTTTTTTTAGCACAGGGTGTTCCCGAGCGGGAATCCCACCTATTTCCTTGAGAGGCCACTTGGAAGAGTATTACACTACATGGTCCACTATCCGACATCAGGCCAAGCTACTGTTTCGGGGAATTAACACCCTAGAGGTTGGTTGGGATACAACCTCCACAGAGCAGGGGCGTACTACTTAACAAAGACTCACACAACCATGCACGTTCAGAAAAACCAAATAGAGTAGAATGAGAGATTTACCCGTTGGTCCTACGTTTGAAGTAGATCCACGTGGAGTCCAAACTCCCTGCAACCGTCCTTCCTCCTTAACCTGAAATACAAGAAGAAACCGGCACAAAGGACAAGTTGTACAGCATATATCTACTCTATATGTTAGTGAGATTCATATAAAACATTAAATAAATCATAATGAATGCTTGTATAACAAATATTCTCATACATAAAAGCATACACTAACACATTTATTTCGGGAACAGCATGATACTTCTGTATTATAAATAGTACGTACAAAAGTAATCAAGTGGAGAGATCACTTGATCCTTCCAAGGCCTTCGCAGACCGTCGTCCGGATCCGTCCAGCCCTTGCCTCGCTAAGACTCCTTCCAAACTGGTGCATAGAGATAACATATAAAGGGATGTATATCTCAAGGAAACAAGGGTTTCCTATAATGAACTGGGAAAGTGCAGGAGGCACGGGGAATCAGACTTGGATAGGGAATACCAACAGAGTATAATAATAATAATTCTCTCTCCCTTAGGCCATACATATGAGGGCTTTTTATAGTCCCTCCAAGTAGTTTCAGCAGTTGGAAACAGTTGGCCACGGGCTGGGGTGGTTGAACTACCTGAGTAACCATCAACCCAGCGCGAAATTAGGGATTTTTATATATTTTTGAATCATTTTAATGGCATACGCGGAAAAGTCTAGCTGTACTCGCGTATACACACGGAAAAACATGGGCATAGTCGCGTATGGAGGATTTTACACTGTTTTTAAGTGAATTTGTCCAAGTCTGTAGGAATGGGTGCCCATAAAGCCATAAAGAAATCATGAATCATGTCAAGGTGAGAAATGATGCTATAACAGATGCCCCCTAATATATGAGGTCAGAAGGGGTACATGATGGCCGAAATGTATTATGCACATAGAAAGAACTTCGCAAGGACAAGAGAGGACTTCACCAGATTTCAGCCTGCCAAAAACCAATGAAAGAAACGAGAGAGTCAACTCATGCTGAGGCGGGCATACCCATGCTCAGTCAAAAATACATCATATATATAGAAAGTACTGAATAGATCCAACATGTATACAAGTATAGCTGAACTGTAAGTACATAATGAATCATCTGAGCAGGGCCCGGAAATACAAGTCTGAATCAATGTCCAAGTATCACATATAGAAAGCTGATCAAAGATGGTGCAACTGGATGTCTGATCAAGTAACTGAATCTCCAAGTACCGGATCATAAGAGGTGGATCAAACGGTACAATCACACAACTCGGGGATCAACATATAAGATGCTGCTGTGCTGAACTGCAACATATAAGGGTGGACGGCAACACTGGCAGAAACTGAAAGGACTGTCAACAATGAACCGAGATATGCTGATGCAACCCGAGGTCTTCACCGATCACAATGGCACAATTCTACACACTGGGAATAAATGAGCTGAAGTCGACCATGTGAGAAATCATTGGATTACCGGGCATTGATGTATCCCGTTAACCAATGCGAGACAACCCACCGATAATGATAATGAGTGTCAAGGTGCCCCAGTACAATCTGACAAGTGTGAATGAATGAGTTGAAGTCGAACACTTGAAGCACAATTCTACACACTGGGAATAAATGAGCTGAAGTCGACCATGTGAGAAATCGTTGGATTACCGGGCAATGATGTTTCCCGTTAACCAACGCGAGACAAACCACCGATAATGATAATGAGTGTCAAGGTGCCCCAGTACAATCTGACAAGTGTGAATGAATGAGTTGAAGTCGAACACTTGAAAGAATCTACCAATCAGGAGGCAATGATGAATCCCCACTGCCGATAGCGAAGAGTCTGCCACTGATGACTGCAAACCCTAAGGTACTGACAAAAAGACTCTAGATCTTGTTCCCAGAGCAATGAGTCGGAGTCGATGGGAAAAGATCTGCTAGAAGGAAGGCATTAAGGCATCCCACATCAGTCCAGCGCGAGTGTAACCCGCAGGCCAAGATTTGGAAGGAATCGGACGAAGGAGAGTGATGGAACCAAAACCGAAGTACATTTCCGACGTGCACAAGATGAAGCTAGCGCACGGAAGAAACCCTCTGAACCAACCAATAATGAAAGCTGACACAGAGGCGAGAAATCCACCGATAGGGTCAAATGGAAATCAAGGTACTGCACGAATCCCAAGTGTGATAATGTGTGCCGATAAGCGATACTCAAAGGAACGTTCCATCCATGGGTAAAAGGGTGTCAAGTCGCGATAGCTAAGTGCATGCAATGGTTAACTTGTACAAATAGTCAAGGTCAAAAGTTGGCTTAAACACTGAGTCCAAATGAAGCCGGCTAAAGGCCAGGATAAACAAGTAGCCAATATGCAATGCAGTAATACAACTTAACGACACTGGGGAGCCTCTAGGGTAAAAGCCAAAAAAAATGATAGTGAGGAAGAAGAATAATGAAGCTTCAACACATAAGTCATGGCGGGACTAAAGAGGACTCCCGAGCCTACATAAAACGCAGCATGGGCAACAAGTGATAGCGAGGAACTAACTAGGAAGCCCATGTAAAGGAAGGCTCTACCACCAAGTCATGATTAAATAATCGACAAGTGAAATGGGTGTAATAGTCATGACCTGATGGGATCGACCCTATGGCAAGTGATCAGTATGAAGGCTAGTATGCAAGATGCAACGGAAAGTGATTTCCCTAACCTATATGCCAGTGAAGATCATATACCTGCCGTGACGAGTCGGTAATCATGGATCAAAAACGGGAAAATCTCAAATTCGTCAAAATGTACCTGAAAACATACCAAACTGGGCACTTCCAGGCATCCGGGTTATGCAGCTTAAGATAGATTGAAAAAATAAGCATAACAATTTTTTGCGAAAATTTTCAACTTTTTAGGCATAAATAGACAAATTACCTCATATTTGGTTTATTATTACATTGTTGATCTGGAAAAAAGTGCTCTGGAGCAAAAAACATCTTTCGTCAAATCAGGAACAACCGACCGTCGAATCGCACCGAATTTGTCAGGTAAGCTCCTCAATCATCCTTGCAAATCATTTTGTTCGTTTACAAATTAAAATTTAATGATTTTCACCACAGAAACCCTTTCTAAAAAACACGGGTTTGCGCATACGCGGTTTGGTAACAGGAAAGTCGCGTATACACGCGACTGTGCATAAAGAAAGCTACGTATGCGCAGGCCCAAATGAAAAAATGCGTGGCTAATGAAGGATTTTTTGAATTTTGACATGATGACAATCTCATGGAGAGAGCGTGAACACAGTGCAATTGATCAAGAGGTCATGCAAGATCGAGCATCGCAAAATATTCTTCGAAATTGCGGATTGTTCAAATTTTTCAAAATGCCAAATATGAAAAGCAATGTTCGGTTGCTAGAAATGCTCGTCAATTACTGGGAACCAGAAGAGGACTGCTTTATGATAGATCAGATGCCAGTATGCATTGAAGTGGAAGACATATACTTTATCACTGGACTCTCCCGAAGGGGGGAACCAGTAGACTTGCACGGGAAGCCCCTGGGAGGGCTAACCGTGGAAGATTATGTCCACGTGTATTACGTAGAGGGTTCCAAGAAAGTTGGAACTCAGATTGCGATTAAATATTTAAGGGATTTTCACATGAAAATCCTCCTTTTTACCATTGGCAGAGTGGCAGGATCTGCCTCCCTACATCAGGCGTCCAGGACGCAAATGAGCATAGCAGTGAAATGCTTGACTCATGTGTATGATTGGTGCACATCCCTATTACTAAACATGAAGCAACAGTTGACCTCAATCCACCAAGAAAAGACCAAACACTTTGGATACGGTACTATTTTGATGACATTCTTCTTTAAGAAGATACCAGCATTGAGACCCAGAGTTATCTCTACCATCAGCAGCCCGAGAGACCCAAGAATTGCCCGTTGGGCAGACATGATGAAGAGATTAGGGGGAAGTGAAGTTCCCCGGACCACTTGGGATGATGAGTTCTTCCTTTGGTGGGTAGAAAAAATCATCGTTGTGGAAAACTATCCCTATGCCGGGATGGAATTTCGTGGAGATCCAGATCTTGTTCTTCCACCAGGAACAGCATGGGGCACAGTCGGTAAGTTTGCAAAAAAAATTTGACTTATGTAATTTTTTTGGATTTTTTTCAAATATGTATGAAAAAATAAAAATAAACATGTTTTTGATTGGATTCATAATGACTGACAATGTAAACATGATCATGATACAGATATTGGACCAATTCGACCTGAGGGTTTCCCGCGCCACAAGCGTCGCAGGGGCGAAGCAGATACAGTGGATTCAGACAGGACCCTCCAGGCTGTGCAGAGGAACTTGAAGGGTTTAAACCGCCAAATACCTATGGCTTCCATGGAAGATCTGCTGGAATCCATCCAGAGACGGGTGGTAGGAGTGCCCGAGACTGGGTACGGTTATTCCGCCGAGTTGCCACCGCGATTATGTTCTACAGGAACACGACTTCTGGGCAGGGACCTCAGGAGTAGATAGATGTTATGTATTAGATGACTGTATATTCTTTTTTGAGACTGAACATGATCGGGCATAAGCCCAAGTTTTGTATGACCATATGGATCCAAATTTTGTAAAGTTTTTGAACACTCTGATGATATATATACAGCGATATTTGATGTGATGTGATAAATGTATCAAAATGTATGATGTTTTTGATGATTAAATTTTATTGTATGGAATGATTAATATGCCAATCAATTACTTGATTAGCTAATGAGTCTGCTAACCAATTGTCAGCTCGAGGAATATGAATGAAAGTTAAAAATTGAAATGATCTTTGTAACAAACGTACCCTAAAAAAAAACCGTAATAAAAATGGGTCTCGAATCCGATAAGTATTGTTCAACTGCGACACCACCAGCTGAGAGTCCAAGAAAACTACCAACGAATCAACACCCAAATATATTGCCTCCGAGAGTAGATAAACAACTGCAGTGTATTCTGCTATATTATTGGAAGCAGGACCAATGCAGACCTCTCTTGATACTAACAGCTGACCGGAAGGATAATGAAGCACCCAAGCCGTGGAAGCTCAGTTCCGGGTGTGTCTACTAGCACCATTGGTGAAACAAAAATGACTCATGACATCCAACACAACCTGCCAAAGCAGATCAAAAACATCACCAACTCATCAAATATCGAAAATCAACCAGATATGTATAAAACAAAACTACTATATACAA